>CM052898.1:37009120-37075483 GCA_028534135.1 Potos flavus | reverse complement strand
GCTGACAGAAAATGGGAAGCGTTGAAAGTATGAAGCAGAGGCAATGGTATAAAGACATACCAGTATCTGTAGGGTGAAAAAATAGATTATACATAAAAAGAAATAGCTTCTAGGAGAGTTGACTTTTTATCCAAAAGAAGAGGAGACATGATTATCTGAGCATAGCTCCCCGTGGTACTCTGTGTAGGTGAGGGATGCTTGGGCAAGGAATCGTTTAACTACTGTATCCTCTCGCCACAAGACACGCAGACCTGTCCTAATCCTGTGTGGGTGGCTCAGTAAGACCCACAAGGCTGCTGATTGCTCCCCTAAAGCGTTTTCTACAACCACGCACAGCTCCGGGCTCAGAATTCGAAGTGGATACCCCACAGAGACAAAAATCACACTTGTGGAGAATGGGAGAGTGGTTCTTATGCAGCAGAAATATACAGAATCTTCGATGCTATTTTAGGAAAAGAACAAGGACTATGCTTTAGTTCATTAATGAGTCCTCCTGTGCAAACGCTTAAACTCTTAAGAAACTGTAATAGCAGAGATTTTTTTTTTTTTTTCAAACCATTCAAATCAGTCTCAGGAAGCAGAGGGATGTATATACACACATCTACTCTACTCCTTTCCTGGAAGTCCATATATACCAGTAGAGTAGGTGTAATAACATGAAGCTCATGATTAACACAGAAGCACTTCTTGGTTTTTATGGATAAGTGACATCATTAGGGCCTGAAGTATACCAAATTAAAAAGGAAAGAAGTCAATTGTGCTAGATTCTATCATCTGTGAAACTTTAAAATTTTTAAAACCTCTTTCTCTTAAAATAGAGATAGTTGTTCCTTTTCATTCGGTATCATTTCATTCTTCTTGCAAATTCCTTAAGTATTTGTAGAAATTCTAGTCTAGTAATTTAAACGTTTCAGCATGCATAACAGCTTCTCAGAGAACATGTTAAAAATGTGAATTTCTTGACTCCTACCAGAAATACTGATTCAGGAAGTCTGTGAAGGAAACAGAGAATATGGATTTTTAACAGGCCATTTTAAAAGTTGATTTTGATGTAGTTAGTCCAGGGACCACGCTTTGAGAAATATTGCCTCAGGTTTTGAAATTCGAATCTGAAATTTCTACTTAAAAAAAATCCAAGTTATGTAAATCTCTAATGTTTTAGATCCAGGAAAAAGTCTTATCGAGTAAAATGTCATTGGTTAGTAATGCTTCAAAAATAAATACACAAAAATGGACTTTGGAGGTTATTGAACTGTAATTAATTCTGTATACCATATCTGCTTTCAGAGTTTCACAGTACATTTTAACATATTAAAAGCTCAGAAAAATTCTGGATTAAAGAAACTTCTTAAAGTGTTTTTAATCTAGGTTTCCTACACTTACTAGATATGAAACAGTTTTAATCCAGGTAACACCTCTTATTACATCTTGGGATATAAGAGGGTCACCAGGGTGGCTCAGTTGGTGGAAAGTCCGACTCTTGATATCTCCAGCTCAGGTCATGATCTCAGGGTCGTGATATCAAGTCCCAAGTTGGGCTCTGCACTCAGTGGGGAGTCTGCTTGAGATTCTCTCTTTCTCCCTCTGCTCTTCACCCTGCTCATGCACATGCACCCGTTCTCTCTCTCTCTCAAATAAATAAATAAATAAATCTTTAAAAAGGAAATCTATTTTGGGATATAAGAGATCCTGAGAAACAATGTTTGGAAATATGACTGTCATGGTTGAAGAGGATTAACACACATTTGTATACACAGACATATGTGCTTATCTCTGTGTATTTATGTAGCACACATATACATATAGAAACACATATTCATGAGACAGTCATGTAAATAGGAACTCTAATTCTGGAATAATTATTAATTTTGTAATATAAGAAAACTAGTTTTATTGTTACGTTAAGAAGAGTCCCTTTTCTGTTAAAGATACATTATGAAATATTTATACATAAAATTATGATGTCTGTGATTTGCCTCTAGATATTTGGGGTGGATGTTGAGGAAGCAGTAGGTGAGGGTATAGATGAAACAAAGTTGGGTATAAGCTGATAATTAACAACCCTGACTGATGGGTGCACGGGAGTTCCTTATACTATTTTTTTTACTTCCCTGTCATTCTCAATAATAATAAAAGAAAAGCAGAAAATGATGAAATTAGTAAATATTTATATAGAAAATAAGGAGGCACCTTTCCCATTCAGTTTCTTTTTTTTTTTTTTTTTAAGATTTTATTCATTTATTTGAGAGAGAGAGAGAGAACATGAGAGAGGAGAAGGTCAGAGGGTGAAGCAGACTCCCCATGGAGCTGGGAGCCCGATGCGGAACTTGATCCCGGGACTCCAGGATCATGACCTGAGCTGAAGGCAGTCGCTTAACCAACTGAGCCACCCAGGCGCCCTCCCATTCAGTTTCTAAAGTGATGAGGATATATCATTTTTTGAAGATTATTCTAAATATGAATGACAAATACTCATGAAGTGTTCATAAAATTACAGAATTTTAATGTTTCCATTTTCAATCTATTTTAGTGATATACAAATCGTATAAAAATAGTTTGACCTAACAGTCCTATTCTTGGGGCACCTGGGTGGCTCGGCGGTTAAGCATCTGCCTTTGGCTCAGGTCATGATCCCAGTGTTCTGCGATCCAGCCCTTTGTCTGGCACCCTGCTCAGTAGTGAGTCTGCTTCTCCCTCTGCCCCAGTCCTCCTTGTGCTCTCTCGTACTCTCTCTCTCTTTAATAAATAAATAAAATCTTTAAACAAATTATTTTTTAAAAATCCTATTCTTAAGTAGTAGAAGGAAAGGTTTAATAAGATATATAATGCTTTTGATGAATAGCCTTACTCAAATTCACATGGTCATAATAGCCAAAGATGCTTCCAGACCACATCTTTAGTTATGAGTACCTCAGGACACATGAGAACTGATATTAAAACTTCTGTCAGAATTGTTTAGCATGATTTCTTTAAACACAAATGAGACTTGTTCCTTGTATCAATGGCCGAACACACTATTACATATTTTGATCCCTAACTACAGTTTTAGAAACTAGGGGATGGCAATCCAATGTGTAATTGGCCTTTCCTGACCATCCAGAACATATTATTTTTGGTCCCTTTTTATTTATTTGTTTCTTTTGTAACTTCAACTCAGTTGAAACCTTCATCTGTGAGTAATAATTTTCCAGTGTCACTGTTCACAATAATAACTTCTTAGGTGTTCTGAAGTTACCAACTCCTCTCAAACAATGGACAAAACAGGAAAAAAAAAAATCACCAAACCTTTCTTACTCTGTACAAACATGGGATTCTGCCTTCATTTGTCTATGACATTATAGGAAATGTTGCTAAGAGACCAGTATAAAGGAAACTAGTATATAAATAGCACTTCAAACAGGTGACAAAATTCTCTGATATTTTCTCTCACTAGTTAATTTGTGAAGACTACAAATAAATACTTTAAATTTGGTCCTCTTCCTAATTCCTCAGAATCTCAATTTAACGTACGTATTAACATACCAGCCCTTTCCATGGTTGTTAATTTCTTCTTCCATTTACATGCTTCAATCTGAGATCATAGTTTTTCTAAGTAGGAATGTCATCAGGAACAACATCAGCATTTCTTTTAGCGTGGACTTGATAGTGATGGGATCTCAGAGATTTTGTTTGTGTGAAAACATCTCTACTTTGTATTCATTCAGGAGGATATTTTTGCTGGGAAAAGAATTCTTATCACTAGTGTCTTTCAGCCCATTAAAAAAGCCATTCCACAATCTTTTGGATTTTCTTATATCTGTTGCTATCACAACTGCCAGTCTTATTGTTGTTCTTTTGGAGATAATGTATCTTTGTTATCGGGATAGTTTTTCTTTTCTTTTCTTCTTTTGGTTTCACTGCTATGTGCTTAATATTTAAACTCTCCTTTGTATTTATCCTCTTTAGGGCTCTTATAATTCCCTGAATAGGATGGCTGCTGTCATTTTCAGTTGGGTTTTCTTTTTTTTTTTTTAAATCTCTGGCAAATATTTTTTCAAATACTGCTCATCCCTCATTTTCTTTCTCTCCTCTCCACTCCTTTTGAAACTACAGTTTCACATACGTTGGAACTATTCATATCCAATATACTCCTTATGTTCTTTTTTTTTTTTTTTTTTTTTTTTTGTCTTCTCCATTGCATTTGCTCTCCATGTTGCAGTCTGGATATTTTGTATTCACACATCCTGCATTTTACTAATTCTTTTCTCTGCCGTATCTAATCTGGTATTAAATCAATCTATACTGTTCTTAATTTTAGCTTTTGTATTTTTCAGTTCTAGACTTCAAGTTGATTCTTTTTTATTGTAGTAGGGTTGACACACAATATTATATTTGTTTCAGGTGCACAACATAGTGATTCCACAATTCTATACATTACTCAATGCTCACCACAATAAATGCAGTCACCAGCTGTCACTGCACAATATTATTACAATATTATTGACTATAGCCCCTATGCTGTACTTTTGGTTTTCATGACTTATTGGTTTTATAACTGGGAGTTTGTACCTCTTAATCTTCTTTACTATTTTGTCCACTCCTCCACCTGCCTCCCCTCTGGTAACCACCAGTTTGTTCTCTGTATTTATGAGTCTGTTTCTGTTTGTTCCTTTGTTTTGTTTAGATTCCACACATAAGTGAAATCCTATGGTTTTTGTTTTTCTCTAACAGATTTTTAATACATGCCATTTCCCTCCTGAAATTCAGCATCTTGTCATTTTTAACATATTAATCACAATTATGTAAAAACCCCTGTCTAGTAACTTTCATATTCCTATCAGCTGTGACTTATTGCTAATGTCTGATGTTCTGGGTTTTGATCATTTGGTCCTGGTTCCAGCTTTTCCTGGTAACATTTTACTGAATACCAGCATTATGCATTGAAATGTAAATGTTTTTATTGTTATATTTTTTCCAAGAAGATTTCCTTTTTAAATCAGGCAACTAAAAAGAGCAGAGTCCAGTCGGGAATGGATACGAATGAATCTGAATGTTGGTCATTTTAAGCAGTGGTCAATTTTGTTCTGTTTTCATTACCAGGACAAAGTCCTTTAGGGGTCTCCTCTCAAGGTCGAGTTGTGTAGTAGGCTTCATTTTATCCGGCTAATTCTGAGCCCCAATTTTTGTCTTCCTTGCACTGTGAGGCTACCAAAATTTCTGCTTGAGGCATTTTCTGCTTTCTATTTTTTTCTTTTTCTTTTTTATTCCAATTTGTAGTGCTTGGGAAGTGGCAAGTTTCTGGAGAAAAACATTGGGAGTTCTGCTTTTCTTTTCATGCTTTTCTTTTCTCCAGAATATCATCCTTCATGTTGTGAACCCCTTGGTTACTGTCATAATTCCTTTGAACTGCTATTTTTATTTTTCAAAAGTTTTAACAATATTTGTGGCTGATATTGCTCTGATAAAGCTGCTTCAACTAGTCAAGACAAAAGTTTCTCCAAATATTATTAATATTTAATAATAGATTGTGTGTAGGGTTGAAAATATTTAGGCCACTTATCATTAGGTTTTTAGATAATACCTTGAACGGTATGATAACTGATAACAGTTGGAGAAAGAATTGAGTATTACTTTTAACAGAAGTAGAAACCCTTAACATAAAAATAACTAATTGTTTATCCGATCTTTTATTCAAAACCATTTAATTAGTATCAAATCCTTACCTTCTTCCAGGGTACATTAGTATGAATACTAAACAAATGAAACAACACTGAACTGAGGAGCTATTAGAGGACTTCCATCATAAGAGGCAAAAAGAAAATCTCATTTACATTTTAATGGGAACATTTTAGTTTCTAGAAGGGAGACATGATGGAATCAAGACAAATCATGAGGTTGTATGAGTGGGTTTCTCAACCTCAACATTATTAACGTTTTGAGTCGGATAATTTTTCGTTGCCTTTATGTATGGGTGGATTCAGAATGAGGTGAGGAGACTGCCCTGTGCCTTCTAAAAGATCTAGCGGCATCCTTGGCCTCTTTCCACTAGATGTCAGTAGATCCTTCAGTTGTGACAACCAACATTATCTCCACACATGCCAAAGGTCCCCTTGGAGGCAAAATCAACTTGGTGAAGCACCTCTGTGCTGCGGAAACACACTGGGAAAGAGATGGTGGTGATTTAACTAAAGTTTAGTAAGTGCAGCGGTGAGGAGTAGTTAGATTCTGTACATTTATTGATGCTGAGGCCATCTGTTGGACAGTTGGAAATGGGGTTTGAAAGGAAGCAAGGAGTAAAATGACTAAAAGGATTCGGTCTGGCACATGTCACTACAGACTGTTATTAATATAGTGGGAAAGACTGCAGTAGGAGCAAGTTTTGGGAGTACGAATTAGGAGGCCAATATTAGCATATAGTAAATTGGTAAGTGAAGATGATAAATTGGTGGGTGGATTTGGGGAATGAGGTAGGTATTAGAACGGAGTGTATCATTTTGGAATTAGCTTGTGTATGGTATTTAACATGATGAAACCGAATAAGACACCAAATGAGTGGGAGTAGATATGGCAAAGAATAAATTCAAGAACAAATCCCTGGCACACCCCAAATTCAGGAAATGGGTAAGATTAAAAGGAAACAGCAAGATAAACAGAAAAGGGGTGACTTAAGATGTAAAAGGAAAACCTGACAAACGCAGTGTGCAGGCAGCCAAGTGAGGAATGTGTTTTAAGGAGGATGTGATCAATAGTCTGATCGGTTAAGCAAATGAAGATGGGGAACTGACTGCTGGATTTCACAACATGGAGGTTACTAGTCACCTTGTTAAGAGCAGTGTTGATGGATTGGTAGGGGAAAAGCCTGGTTGCATTGATTCAAAACAAAGCCGACCAGGAGTGAAAAAAGCAAGCTCATATGGACAACTTTTGAAAAGTTTTGATATAAAAAAGTATAGTCAAATATGGCAGTAGTTGGAAGGGAAGCAGGGTCAGAAAAGGTCTTTTTTTTTTTAAATGATGAGAATAACAATATGAAAGTATTCTGGTGAGGATGGTGTGTTACACAAAATAATAGAAATGAAAGAGAGAGTGAGGTAGACTGAGACGGAGAGGCAGAGAGAGGAAATTGTCCCTGAACATGAGATGGAATCATATCTAGAACACAAGTGGAAGATTTGAGTTCATGACCCATTATCTACCAAACTGTGCTTTATTGATTTCTTGATACATTTTTTTTTAAGCAAGAAATAACTAAAGCTTGGCTTTTTGTAAATGTTAGTAGAGGAAAATAGTATCACTATAAAATATACAATATCCTGATGAAGATTATTGATTAAACACGGTGTTTATTTCCAGTTTTTTACAAACATGTAATAAATGAAGCCAAAAGAAGTATTTCCTAAGTCCTGAAACCACCAAAATAGAGATTGAAAGAGGAGACAAAATTTGAGAAACTGGAACAAAATGAAATGATTTCTAACTGATCTACCATAAAGCTCAATCCTATGCTGGCTGTGAGGAAGGCAGAGAAGAAAATTCATTGAACATGTCAACCCCCCTTATGGACTTTATTAATAGGAAGGATTTTGGTCTCTGTAGTGTTTTCTCATTTCAGTAGAAGATTGGCAAATTATTCTCCTAAGAGAATATGAGACAGAGAGTCTCTGAATGCTGCATAGCAAGCATAGTTGAAGATGAAGGAATCTTAACTAAAAACAGGGAAATTAAGGAACATGTATATAGTAAGGGCTGAGATCCATGTCTTGTAATGTAATTTAGCTCTGAGGGTGCTGGCTGTTGGACCTTTGCTCTCTGGGCAGGAAAGCGGGGTAAGAAATGGGAATGCTTATCCTAGGGATCTGATAAACTAAGAGAAAATCCTAAACATAGTGTGTTTATGTTTTCCAAGGATATATACTGGTCAGATCATCTTAGTGTGAAGTCCAGTATTAAATGCTCCTCCCACACATACACTTGATCAGAGCTTTCTATAAGATTTTTAGTGCCCAATTCTTAAATATGAGCAGATAACTAAGATTCACAAAGTATCCTGGTTTACCTCTTAATAAAGTGTAGGGATTAAAACAAAGAAAGAGAAGCAAACAGTTGGGGACCACAGAGGCCATGCAGGAAAAATAAGCTAGATAAAAGAAAAACTATGAACAATATTTTCAGAGAGAGAGAAAAAAATGCAAGGTATTATATAAAGGAACAGTCAGAAAATAAAAGGACACTTAGACATTTTTAAAAAAATAGCAAAGTCAAAAATTCGCAGAGGTAGAACAAAAAAGATATAAAATGGATACTAGGAGAAAGAAAGGAACAAACAAAAATTTATACAGTTTATATACACATGTATAAAAACTGTACTATCTAAATATAGAAATATATAAAATATAATAAACTACACACACAGATACATACATATACATACACACATAAACTAGAGTTTAGGAAATCTAGTTTTGTCAACAGTATAGGAAATGTAACTTTTTCAGGAATAGGGATTATAGAGAAAGCAAAGGACTAAATTATTAAATTATCCAGGAAGACATTCTAGGATAAAGTATGAGTTTTCAGGATGACAAAGTGCACCAATTGCCCAGTATAAAGGCTGAAAATAGATTTACACCACAGCACATCATCAGGCAATTGTGGAACACTGGGAAAAAACAACTGAGAGAGAGAGACAGGCAGACAGACAGAAACAATGTCATAAACAACAGATCAGAAATCAAGATGGTTTCAGCTTTCAGAGCACAGTAACATCTCCATATTGCTAAGAATAATGATTTCTAATCTAGAATTCTGTTTCCAACTAAGCCATCAATCAAATGTAAGCATAGAATAGATACATTTTCAAACACGAAAGATCTCCAAAACATTGCATTCCTCTTGAATTCTTTCTCAAAAATCTATTGAAAGATGCATTCTACGAATATGAGAGAGCATGTCCATTGAGAAAGGCATGATGTTTAGGCAGCTGGGCTCCCATACACAAGGACAGGTTGATAGTGAAGGGAGAAAACAGAGACAAAATTGAGGAATGAATTCTCGTCAAGTCCACAGAAAATTAAGCAAACAAAACAAGAAAATTACTAACTCTAGGGAAAGCAAGAGGAAAATCAAAGCTAATCTCTGAAATAAACTCTTTACAGAGATAGCAAAAAAAACAAGGAAATCAGTGTGATGGAGTCTTTAATTTCCTCCTCTAGCAAGCCAGAAATGGAGGGGTTTTTAATCTTTATAATATGCTTTTTCTCTTTGTACATATACTTGAATAAGGCTAGGATGTTTTCTATCCTCTTGGTCAAGTGCAAGCTTTATCTGCTCAGACATGTATTTTACAGATTAAAATCTGCATGCAGCAATTGGTATATTCCAATACAGGCAGAGTATAGTTTAATTTCATAATTTCAATTATGCGTAAAGTAACCATGGCCAATATACTCCAGTCGGACCGCAGGTACCATTACCCATTTATCTTTCACCTCAATATTTAAATGATTTGGAACAAATATGAAAAGACTACCAAAACCCCAGAGTAAAAGAAATAAACAAAGAAGAGTCTAGAGAAAGTAATTGTCTAAAACTGGAGTTGTCTAAATGAGAAAATATGTCTAAATATCATGCAAGGTAACACTGAGAAATTCCCTAGCAAGTAATAATGTAAAATGTAAACACAGATCTTCTATATTAACAAGTAACCAAAACAGGGTCTGACATCTATTTAAAAAGAACATGCACCATAGAATTTGCTTAATGAGTTAGATATGCCAACTACTCAGTTTCAAAGAAGTTAATACATAATAGACAATGACTATTTATGGCATCACATTTATAAGAAATATAAATGGATAATGTTCACTCTGTCCTCCGACTGTAACTCTGTGCTGGGCCATAGTAAAACAGCAGGTTGAAGAATTCTACAGTTTTATAGGAAATGGAATGAGGAAATTTTATTTTGCCTGACTACAGCATCTAGCAGAAAGAGGATGTTTTCTTCTGAACATTTATGTGGAGGTGAAGGAAGACAAAATGAAAAAAAAAAAAAGCGAGAAGATGAGAATCAGGGTGAATTGTATTCATCTGATTCCTCTTTTCCTTTTCGGCACCGCCCTCCTCCACGCCCATCCCTCACTTGGGCTTGAAAGAATTTGCTAGCTGCTTCCTTGAGTATTCATGATCCATAGACTGAAAACAGAACTTGCACCTGAGGGTCTTGTACATTGTAATGATACACATTATCCCTAAAAAATGGCACTAGAACATAAGTGACCTCCGTGCCACTTTAGAAATAGAAGGCTCAAGCAACGGAGGAGTCTAATAGTTTCTTTTAGTGTCAGAATGGAATCAAGGACATATTACTAAACTTCCAATTCCTAACCAAATACTCAGGGCACACAAGTGTACAGGCTGGGAAAAGAAACTGAAGACAAAAATATGTACAGTTTAAGATATTTTTTACTACACAGACTAAACCCGCTATTGGTTAAAGTTTTGTTTCGTTCATTTTTAATGAAAAGAGAAAGTAGATACTAGTGGTATAAGCCAAGTGAAGGAAGCCAGATACCAAGACATATATACTGTATGATGGCATTTGTATGAAATCAGTAACAGAAAAGAATCCTAATAGTGGTTGCTTCTATAAGTCAGGTGGGAGCAGGAACTGAGGGATGACGAAGGGGCATGAGGGAAAGTTCCAAAGGGCGATGTTAATGTTCTATATTTGGTAGAGTTTAGGATACACAGGTATATGCACTTGCCAAAATTCAGCAAACATACACTTAAGATTTGTGTATTTCATACTTGTAAAGTTCACTTCAAATGGAAAGAGTATAAACAGATATTGAACTCTAATCAATGAAAGCTGAACTATTTAGGAAATGTACTAGTTTTTGCAAGATACTCTGTTTTTATTTCCACTGGACTTGAAATAATGTCATGTGAAACTGCATGTGTCTCAGGCAGTTATTATTACATAAATTCAACTGGAAGATAAAAAAAAAAAAAAAGAAGGAAAAAAAGTTCTGTCACTTACTAATACAAGAGCCATGGTCAAGTCGTTTTAGCAATCTATGTCTCAATCTCCCTTTGTGTAAAAGAGATAATGATTATTTGCTTCACAGTGTTGTGAGGGATCATTGAGATGATGGACATAAAGCACCTACCACAGTGCCTGGAACACAGTATATATTTGATAAATGGTGGTTAATAATAATAGTAATAAAGAATACACCAGTAATAGTAAAAAAACAAAAAACAAACAAACAAAAAAACAACAACAACCTCTTCAAGGTCTTATGCTAGTTAGTACTAGAGCTAGTTAATTTAATTCCAAAGTCTGTGTTCTTCATGACTTTGAGGAGTGGTGTATACTCATCTGTCTGGCTTCCTCCATGTAGCTTGAAAGACTAGTTATACACTCCCTATTTTTATTAAGAATAAACAAAACTAAACAAAACTTTAACCAATTTAAGTTTAATTTGTTCAATGAAAAATGTCTGAAACAATAAAAAACAAAAGGTGAAAACCCAAAATTCATTAATATCTGTCCTTTACACTATATATTATAAAACACAAATTAAAAAAAAAAACAGCTGTTTAACATACCTGGAAATTTTATGTGAGTGGTATGTGCTACATTTTTAAAAGACTGGACTAAATTGTCACAAAGACCAAAATATCATTGATACTGTATTTGCCTCAATAAATGTTTTGGGGGTTTTCTTTGTTGTTATCTTCCTTCCTTCCTTCCCTCCTCCCTCCCTCCTTCCCTCCTCCCTCCCTCCCTCCCTCCCTCTTTCTCTCTCCCTCTCTTTCTTTCTTTCTTTCTTTCTTTCTTTCTTTCTTTCTTTCTTTCCATTTTTACTTGAAGGGATTATGGAATTCAAGTGTCAAGAGTTCACTCAGCATTATTTTCAGTATCAGTGGGAGAAAGAAAATTCCTGGCCAGTGTACAAATTCACTGTGTAATTTTTCACCTGAAAAATGCTTCCACTAATAATTTTTAAATCAAAGCTTCCTTTCTATAAAAATGCTTTAAATCATTCTTTGTGGAAAACAGGGGTGCATGATTAAGCATTCTGAGGAAAATATTAGCAGTACTGGGAGACTTCTCTGCAGTGGTGTTTTCAGCCACTAAATATGACTGATGTATTTCAATGTGCCTTGCCATTTCTGTGAAATTGTACTTTTGGTTTACTCAATAAAGCTGAGCTTCTCAATAAAGCTGGGCTCAACACCTCAAATCCTTTAAACTGCCTTTTGAAGCCACAAAGCCTCCAATTATCTACCTATCTTGGTATTTCTCTTAGTAAATATAGAACCATAATGGTATACACCATCATTTTGTTGGAGAAAACGGATAGGCCACTCTCCATGCTGGTATAATAAAGATTTCTATCACAAAGAATAAACAACTAAATGAGCGGCAATAAACTTAATTTGCACATTAGATATGCTTTTCCAAGTTCCGACATTTCAGTTGAAAATAATGCTGAAGCAATGAGGCCTATAATTGAACATCCAAAACTTCTCCAGTGGGGAAACAAAAACAAATGTTGCCTGCAAACAAGATCATTTTTATAGCCTGCTGTTACTCTGCTTTTTAATAATTTTTCAAATGCCAGATCAAATAATTTCCCCTTTTATGTGATTTTCATATACCTCTTAAGTGTATGTACACATTGTAATTTTATGCAAGTCCTCCAAAATGAAAACACCTAAACTCTTTCTCTCTTTTTGATTCCCTGTTTGTGCCTATGGAACATGTTCTCAGATTACAATGGGCATCTTCTGAGGTTCTCGCAAGGCTGGTGCTAATTGCACTCCCAATGTTTGAATGGAAAATGGCTTTATCCTACAGCATGAGTGAAACAGAAATCTCTAACATACAGTGCAGATAACTTCAGAATCCTCTTAACACAGATAAGCCATATCAGCTAAAAACTAAGCTGGAAAATATCTTCTTCTTGTAACTATTATCTTTTTACATGTTATCTAACAACAACATTTCTTGCATGACTGAGGCTGATAAGTCAATTCAAAGAGAGATGATTGTTTCATCAGCTTTACTGAAATTTCTCATTTGCTTTTTATCACCTTAGTACCAGTAAGGTCACTAAATGCTGATTTTGGTGTGAGAAACAAAATTATATTCGACTCTGTAATGACAATCAAATGAATCCCTGGACTAGAAAATACAAACACACACACACACACAAATATTAAATCACCTTAAACAACCAGATGACTACACTCTTAATAGTCAGGAAAATGTTGAATCAATGCATATTATTATAACGCCTTCTCAGATTAAAGCTTCAAATTTGTAGGTTATAAAAATAATAATTCTTTGTCGCAATAGTTTAAACATTGTTACTTGAAAGAGAATTAGCGATAGGAGTCCAGTTAAGAGGATATGCTAATGACAGATTTATCTTAGACCTGTATTTGCATAGCAATACCATAGTTTAATAAAAAGTCATAGAATACAGATCAATAAAAAATCAAAATTTCTAAAGATGCTTTTATCTATACTCTACACATTTTGTGTTTATGTAGTTATTTTTAAATGTATGTTTTTATGTTACTCTGTATGTGTTCCTTTAATATTTTACTTATTTATTAGACAGAGAGATCACAAGTAGGCAGAGAGGCAGGCAGAGAGAGAGGAGGAAGCAGGCTCCCTGCTGAGCAGAGAACCCCATGCGGGGCTCGATCTCAGGACCCTGAGATCATGACCTGAGCCGAAGGCAGAGGCTTTAACCCACTGAGCCACCCAGGCGCCCCTGTATGTGTTCCTTTATAACATGGTTCTTGTCAATGGCAAAGAAGCAAATAGATCCCCTTTAAAATGGAATGTGGGTATTTTATGAAGATTAAAAATAACAAACACAAATTCCTTCTCAGTATTAGATATAAATGAGTGAAAATTACTTGATATTCATGCATACTGATATGTGCTCCATTTGCATATGTAAATGATTCTCTTCCTTGTGCTGAAAATATTGGAACAGTGAGTTCTCTCCATGAAGTCTGTAGGATTTTCATGTAGCTGCACATTTGTTCCTCCTTGCAGAGTAAGGAGTTCTCTACGTATTAGAAATACATAACTACAAACCCTAAAATACGGAAAGTGAACATATTTTAGGAGTTCATTATTTTCCTTTGATGCTCTTTATTGCAAAGTATCCGAAACTTAACCCCTGAGAAATAGAAAACCTTCATATTTTAGAGCAAGGAAATCAGAACAGAGATTATCTAAGAACTAAAGAGTGTAAGATAAAATCATCTCACTCAGTCAATAATTATTTATTGAACACATACGGTTCTCAGGACTGTTCTAGGATTTGTGACATTCCTGCCTTCTTTATGCTTCTTTCTAGAGGAAGGGAAAGAGGGAGAAAAAAACTAGAGACATGACAAATAAGTGAAGTATATAGTATGTAAGAAAATGAAAAATCCTACCAAGGATGGAAGAGCGGTAAAGATTAAGGTGACCAGGAATGCAGACTGGGATAATTTTGTTCCAATAGCCCCAGCAAAGAACACTAGAAATAAATAAAACTACATCGAGTTTTTGTGTTTTGCTTTGTTTCATTTTGTTTTAAACTGAGCAATCTTATTTAGCTATTTTCTTCCTTGTAGAGAGAGTTGATCATGTGTTTTATGGACTATCCCAAATTACAGATGAACTTGTTTCTATCCAAAGAACTGGGAACCCATCTAGCAAAAAACATGGCTATGTGACATATGTGAAATATCCAACTGGTACCTTGAGAAGTAAGCACGGTCCAGCTTCTCCAGAGTTACATATTTATGTGAGTCTCCTCCTTTTACTTTTCTCCCATTTTTTGCTAAAGGACATAATCATGATGCCAAATGTTTGAAACATTTGAGGAAGAGAAACTATTCATTCAGTCCAATATATCCAATAACTTTTATCACTGGAATGTATGTGATGAAAGGATGCCCATCACTGTATGTTAGCAGTAAAACCAATGGTCCACCTAATGGATCACCAGTATTCTGCAGAAACTTTCATTGAGAAACTACATTTCTAGTACCAATACCTTCTATCCTTTACATTTTATGTTTCAATTCCCTCTGGATTTCTCCATTCTTGGAAAAATTAACTGTGATCCTGTCCTCCACCACATTTTAACCTTCTTCATATTTTAAAATGAATGCCTACCACCTGCACCTTCTTAATTTGAAATGAGGGAATAAATCTCTTTTTTTTCCCCTTACTGCTGCTTTTCAGTATATGGGTAGTACCAAACATTTGCTGGAGAGATATCCTATCATTAGATAGAGCTACAGAACATTACTTGAAATGTTAAGTCCATCTCTGTCTTAAAAATCTGATGACAATACAATCTTAAGGAAGTAAAGTTTTTTAAAATGTGTCACACTGATAAGATTTTGACACAAGTTACATCAATCACATTTCCCCTGAGTGTTTCAGACAATTTTCAGCAGGCATAATGTAATATGCTTAAGACAATGTTGGCAAAAATATCTTCCAGGGATAAAGGTAAGTATTTTTTTTTTTCTTTGAGATATTTTAAAGGGTAGTTGAAGTGTAGTAGCTAACTACTTTTTATTTAATATATTTATTTTTAATAGAAATGATGATAAAGCACTGATTGCTGAATTTAATTATTTGGGCTTAATTAGCTGTTCAAACTACTTTATCAAGACAGTCATTTTAATCATCTAGGAGGCAATGAAATGATAAAAGTAACATGTCTTCCAGTAAACATACTAGTTTTATGAGCTGAGATTCAATAAAGTAAAGTAGCAAGGATGGGGAATAGATACTTGAATACTAATTACGTCCCTTGGTGATATATGGAGGTACATTTGTATTGATAGTAGCTTAGAAGTCTGAAGAATAGAGTATGCAGTTTTATCATCATAAATTATGTGAGCTTATAGGTTGACTTGTGATGGCTATAACGATGACTTACATAGACATAGATATTTTAATTTTTTTTCTCTTTGAAACAAACTGCTCCTTAAAGTGTATGCAAGAGGGTCTGCATCTCACTAGTTATGCATCTAGAGTTATATAAATAAATGAACTGGTTATGTACTTGGCAACCTTATATCCATGGTAAAAATTTCACATAAAATGAGAGTTTCTGAAGGAAATTTAACCAAGAAAAATATTATCAACCGATTTTATCAAAATGTCCGCAGCTTCCTACACTAAGGCATTTGTGAAAATTCAAATGTTTTAGGTGCCGGTTTTAATTCTGTTTAATTACTCACTGACAGCATTTCAACTGCCGAAGTATTCACATCTGCCGTGGTATCCCACTGGCAGAGTAAACACTCTATTAATGAATATGGGAACACAACTTAAATAAATTGTGAAATCAAATATTTCACATATACAGTAAGATATGGGTTTGACACTATGATAGAGGTTGTGCTATGTATACATATCTCCTATGTTCATCAAGCACAAATGAAGATAATAAAATACCTTTTACGACTAGGCTGCCAGTGTTCTTTGCAACGCCGAACTGATTTGTAGCTATGCAAGTATATGATCCGGCATCTGATCTAGTAACGTTATATATCTTGAGGCTGCCATCCTCTGAGAGAAACACTCTAAAAAGAAAATATATAATTAACAGAAGTAAGGCTCTTAAAATAAGCCTTAACCATTTATTTTTATTTTAAAACATTACTAAAACCATAAGCATACTCCTTTCCTTTTATCCTATTCTTGATTGTGAGCCATCTCTGAATCCCCATAGTAGAATAAATGATATTTGCTCTTATTCTGACACAGTATTGATAATTATCATACTACCACTTGAATTATCATTGTTGATTTTAAAGCCCATTAAAAATAAAATGGATGCTTGATGTTACAATGCCCATTTGTTTGATTAATAACAAATGCAACTATTCATTATGCATTTTGAAAAGTCAGCTCTCAGGTGAAAATTGAACTTGGCATTAGAGAAATGCAAGCTAATTTTCATGTTGTTTAGTCGTAGCTTTATAAACCTGCTCTTATTTAGCACTTTCGACCATCAAACAGCAGGATTCTCAATGACAGTATTTCCCAGAACTAGTGAATTGAAGGAACCATCTACATGGTTTCATAGTCAAAGGGCCCAGGCTTATCCTTTTACGTGGCCTATCCCATAAAAAAGGGTAAAAGCATAGAAAGAATTAATCAGACTGAATTAAATTGTCCTAAAATACATGCAATCATGTAGCACATAATGAAAGGAAAGCTGTTTAAGAAGTTCTAATCTTTCATAAAATGATTCTTAAGTTTTCTCTGAAACTCAGAAGTAATCAAAAGCAAGTATCAGACCACTGCTGTAATCAGGGAAAGCCCAAGATTGGTTTCTTGACAAAATCATCATTAAGTGTTTTAATTAGAAGACAAAAAAAAAAAGGAAAAATTAAAGCATGTTCCCAATTTTATGTCTTATAAATATAATTAGCAACTTTTTAAAGACACGACTCTTAAAACACTAGTAGGTAGTCAGGGTTGTACAAAAATAAATGATGAAAACTAATTTGTCACAACAATAATTTTAAAGGAAAGAAAGATAAAACAATTGCCATGCATGTCATATCCATTAACAATACCAAACAGTATTTGTTTCATTGCAAACATATCATTGTGCCTAATATGTGTATCACACAAAATGTAGCTAATGTAATTAATTACCCAATTTGAAACCAAGAGAATATCAGCCAACTACAATTTGTATGAAGCTAACTTCTGATGTTGGGTTTATTATTAGTGACGTGTTCCACATTCTGTCATCAAGTGAGAAGCTGGGGCCACATCTGGGTTTAGAATGTTCCATGGCATATAATCAGATTTTTGTTTAAGTCATTATCTTGGAGTATTCCCCAAAACCAGACATTTGATATCTCATTTATTTTCTGAAATGTCTAGATTTCTTGGTTGCAATTTACACAAACAGTTGAATCATACTGTTAATGACACAGTAGTAGTAAAGCTATTCTAATATGCAGCAAACTGCTGGCTGAATATAATTCTGTATCTGATTTAATTAGAAGAGATAAATGTGAGAAGCATCTGGGTGCATCACCTATCTCTAGAATTTAGGAAAAACTAGGAATTTTCAGCAACACAGAGATGTTAAATTTTGGCCAATAAGACAACTTAAGCGATATAAGATATATATCTGTTGATATCTAAAGGCCATCAGACAAACATCCCAGCTAGTAATGCCAGTGTTTATATGTCATGTAATTTTTCACTTAGCTTTCAGAAAAGAACAATTCATGTAAAAAGTGGGTTAATATTACTACCCTTTTCAGGCTCATGCTATATGTTCAATAATGTTTGTTAAATTGAATTGAAATTGTCATCATTGAAATTGATTATTTCTGTTGAAATCTTCATCAGTCAACTGGTATTTCTCAAGTGCCTAGTACTGTTTGAAATACTGAGAATGCAGACCAAGAAAAATTACAATCTATCCAAGAGTAAATAGTTAATAAGTATTAGAGAATGAATTGGAAGTTATGTATCTCTATATTATCTTTACACTATCTCTAGCATGCATTCTCTTTCCAGAACCATCTATAGTTACTTGCAGTAGACTAATTCTCATGTCAATTATGATGTTCAAGAAGTTCCTGCTGAGTCATCATTAGATGCCCTTAGAATAGTCATCTGTGTTTGCTTCTCAAAATGTGGTCTCATCCCAGACCTACTGAATCAAACTTTGATTTTAACAAGATATCCAGTGATCGGTACACACAATAAGATTTGCGAAGCATTGATCAATTAATTATAAGTTAAACTTAAGTCTGTAAAGATTATTTTTATTTCTAAGCAAGAATCCATACTGTTTTCATAAGATCAATACACAAAAAGGATAAAAAATAAAAAAGGTTAGATTAAAATATTTTATGAAAATAACTGAAGTAGTAACCAAATTGACTTATCATTTATTAAAAACAGATGATTAAAAAAGATAATTCTCCATAGCAACCTAGGATATAGAAAGCCAGAGATTTAACTATTACTAGAAATTTTATAACATGATAAATAGTATATTTTAACTTATCATTTAATTTTTTATATTAGTAAGAGATAGTAAAATATAGTAAGAAAACTTAATCTATAATAACAGAGATGGAATCAAACCACATAATCATAGCCCTAATTTTATGCAGAATAATTATACAAAAAATAGTAAAAAAACAGTGAGAATTTCAAGTTCTGTCGCATATTAAAATATGGCTTAGCAGAAATGATTAACAAAAAGAAATGGTTAAAATAAAATAAAGAAAGAAAGAACAACCAACTAAAATCAAACTGTACTAAACAGCTGACATTTTCAGGTAAGGAAGAAAGCACCTATAAAAATTAGCTGAAACATTTTAATTCATGGTTTTGTTAATATTCATAGAGAAAGATAAAGACTGACTTTTTTTATTCTTCTTTTGGAATATACTAATAGGTAGTTCAAAATGGTATCTGGAGGGATGGAAAGGACATATTAATAAAATATATTTGAATATTTTATCTTGATTTCATATAAGCTTCTTCGGTGTTTAAAACAAAACAGCCACAATAAGGTTGACTATCAAAAAATTTGAGAAAACATTCTGGTAATAAAAATAAAGATTTTTGTGAATAATTAGCAAAGAATATAGTTATACAGAGGGAAGCATAAGGCAATCAAGTGATTGATTACATATAATATATATTTATATTTACATTAGGACCTAATGCAGAGATTATACTGCTTATTGACAATAAAAGCCTAAATGAAAATATGTGAGCATCATTTAATATGGTATGGCTTCTAAAAATTCAACAGCAATTTAGAAACAGAATAGAAAGCCCAGGAATAAATCTGTGATTATATGGTCAATTAATCCATGCTAAAGGAGACAAGAATATGCAATGAGGAAAAGAGAGAGCTACACAGAAAAGAATGAAACTGGACTACTTTCTTACAAAAACTCAAAATGGATTAAAAACCTAAATGTGAAACTTGAAACTATAAAACTCCTAGAAAAAAATATATGCAGTAATTTCTGTGACTTTAGTCATAGAAACTTTTTTTTGCTATGTCTCCCCTGGCAAGGGAAACAAAAGTAAAATTAGACTATTGACCATACCAAAATAAAAAGCTTTTGCATGGCAAAGGAAACCATCAACAAAATGACAAGTCAACCTACTGAATGAGAGAAGATATCTGCAAATGATATAATCCAATAAGTGGTTAATACCCAACATATATAAAGAGCTTATACAAATCAATACCAAAAAAATCCAAATAATCCTATTTAAAAGTGGACAAAGGACCTGAATAGACATTTTTCCAAAGAAGACATACAAATAGCCAACAGAAACATGAAAAGATGCTCAATATCACTAATCAAAACCACAATGAGATATTACCTCACACACTGTCAAAATGGCTAAAATAAAAAAGACAAGAAATGACAAGTGTTGGTGAGGATATGGAGAGAAAGGAACCCTGTGCAATATTGTTGGGAATGAAAACTGGTGCAGCCACTGTGGAAAATAGTATGGAGGTTCCTTAAAGAATTAAAAATAGAATTATCATATGCTCTAGGAATTCTACCACTAGGTATTTACCAAAGAAAACAACGACACAATTGCAAAAAGATACATGCAACCTTATATTTATTGCAGCATTACTTCCGACAGCCAAGAACGGGAAGCAACCCAAGTGTCCATCCGTGGAAGAATGGATAAAGATGGTGTGGTATACAAAATACTAGCCAATAGGATCCAACAGTACATTAAAAGGATTATTCACCACAACCAAGGGGGATTTATTCCTAGGCTGCAAGGTTGGTTCAATATCCACAAATCAATCAATGTAATACAATACATGAATAAAAGAAAGAACAAGAACCATATGATACTCTCAACTGATGCTGAAAAAGCATTCGACAAAGTATAGCATCCTTTCTTGATCAAAACTCTTCACAGTGTAGGCATAGAGGATACATTCCTCAATATCATCAAAGCCATCTATGAAAAACCCACAGCGAATATCATTCTCAATGGGGAAAAACTGAGAGCTTTTCCCTTAAGATCAGGAACACGGCAGGGATGTCCACTATCTCCACTGCTATTCAACATAGTACTAGAAGTCCTAGCCTCAGCAATCAGACAATGAAAAGAAATAAAAGGCATCCAAATTGGCAAAGAAGAAGTCAAACTCTCACTCTTTGCGGATGATATGATACCTTGTGTGGAAAACCCAAAAGACTCCACTCCTAGACTGTTAGAACTCATCCAGGAATTCAGTAAAGTGTCAGGATATAAAATCAATGCAGAGAAATCAGTTGCATTTCTATACACCAACAACAAGACAAAAGAAAGAGAAATTAAGGAGTCGATCCCATTTACAACTGCACCCAAAACCATAAGATACCTAGGAATAAGTCTAACCAAAGAGGTAAAGAATCTGTACTCAGAAAACTATAAAGTGCTTATGAAAGAAATTGAGGAAGACACAAAGAAATGGAAAAACGTTCCATGCTCATGGATTGGAAGAACAAATATTATGAAAATGCCTATGCTACCTAAAGCAATCTACACATTTAATGCAATCCCTGTCAAAATACCATCCATTTATTTCAAAGAAATGGAACGAATAATCCTAAAATTTATATGGAACCAGAAAAGACCAGGAATAGCCAGAGGAATGTTGAAAAAGAAAACCAAAGTTGGTGGCATCACAATTCCAGACTTCAAGCTCTATTACAAAGCTGTAATCATCAAGACAGTGTGGTACTGGCACAAAAACAGACATATAGATCAACGGAACAGAACAGACAGCCCAGAAATGGACCCCCAACTCTATGGTCAACTAGTCTTCGACAAAGCAGGAAAGAATATCCAATGGAAAAAAGACAGTCTCTTCAACAAATGGTGTTGGGAAAATTGGACAGCCACATGCAGAAGAATGAAACTGGACCATTTCCTTATACCACACACAAAAATAGACTCAAAATGGATGAAAGACCTCAATGTGAGACAGGAATCCATCAAAATCCTTGAGGAGAACACAGGAAGCAACTTCTTCAACCTCAGCCGCAGCAACTTCTTTCTAGAAACTTCACCAAAAGCAAGGGAAGCAAGAGCAAAAATGAACTATTGGGACTTCATCAAGAACAAAAGCTTTTGCATAGCAAAGGAAACAGTCAACAAAAGCAAAAGACAACTGATAGAATGGGAGAAGATATTCACAAATGACATATCAGATAAAGGGCTAGTATCCAAAATCTATAAAGAACTTCTCAACACCCAAAGAACAAATAACCCAATCAAGAAATGGGCGGAAGACATGAACAGACATTTCTGGCAAGAGGACATCCAAATGGCCAACAGACACGTGAAAAAGTGCTCAACATCGGCATCAGAGAAATCCAAATCAAAACCACAGTGAGATACCACCTCACACCAGTCAGAATGGCTAAAATTAGCAAGTCAGGAATGACAGATGTTGGCAAGGATGTGGAGAAAGGGGAACCCTCCTACGCTGTTGGTGGGAATGCAAGCTGGTACAGCCACTCTGGAGAACAGTATGGAGGGTCCTCAAAAAGTTGAAAATAGAGCTACCCTACGACCCAGCAATGGCACTACTGGGTATTTACCCTAAAGATACAAATGTAGGGGCGCCTGAGTGGCTCAGTGGGTTAAGGCCTCTGCCTTTGGTTCGGCTCATGATCTCAGGGTCCTGGGATCGAGCCCCGCATCGGGCTCTCTGCTCGGCGAGGGGCCTGCTTCCCCCTCTCTCTCTGCCTGCCTCTCTGCCTGCTTGTGATCTCTCTCTCTATATTCAATAGATGAATAAAATCTTAAAAAAAAAAAAAAAGATACAAATGTAGTGATCCAAAGGGGCACGTGCACCCAAATTTTATAGCAGCAATGTCTACAATAGCCAAACTATGGAAAGAACCTAGATGTCCATCAACAGATGAATGGATAAAGAAGAGGTGGTATATATATACAATGGAATACTATGCAGCCATCAAGAGAAATGAAATCTTGCCATTTGCAACAACGTGGATGGAACTAGAGGGTATTATGCTAAGCAAAATAAGTCAATCAGAGAGAGACAATTATCATACGATCTCTCTGTTATGAAGAATTTGAGAGGCAGGGTGGGGGGTCATGTGGTGTGGGGGGGAATGAAACAAGATGGGATCAGGAGGGAGACAAACAATAAGAGACTCCTAAACTCACGAAATAAACTGAGGGTTGCTGGGGGGTAGGAGGTAGGGATAGGGTGGCTGGGTTATGGACATTGGGGAGGGTATGTGCTATGGTAAGTGCTGTGAAATGTGTAAGCCTGATGGTTCACAGACATGTACCCCTGGGGCAAATAATACATTATATGTTAATAAAATAAAAGGTTAAGAAAAAACATCTCTGTTAAACAACTCTTGGGTCAAAGAGGAAATGAAAACCAAAATTACAGAATATCTTTTTTTATAAAATAATAATAAAAACACTATATTATAGCAAATAAAAAAAAGAAGGTGTGGTATATATGCAATGTAATATTACTTGGGGGAAAAAAGATCTTGCCATTTGCAACAATAGGAATGAACCTACAGAATATAATACTAAGTGCACTACTCAGAGGAAGACAAATACCATATGATTTCACTCATATGTGGAATGTAAGAAACAAAAGAAAGAAAGAAAGAAAGAAACAAAGAGTCTTAAATACAGAGGACAAACTGGTGGTCACTAGAGGGGAGGCAGGTGGTGGGGGGGGTGGGTGAAACAAATAAAGGGAATTGAAAAGAAAATTTAATTGGAACTTAAACATATAAATGGAAATGGAGCAATGCTAACATTTTCTTCCTTCTAAACTTACTCAGCAAATACTTACTAATATCTACTGAGTTCCAGGCATGATGTTAGATGTTATAATAGAAATAAGAGTAATAGGGTGTTAATTACCAAGGACCCACTTCTCTGAATAAACTCAGTGGTCAAAATCCAAGGAGGTTATTACTACAGGCCAACTCTACATAGGCTCTCTATTAATTATACAATAAATGTCAACTCACTGAATCCTTAAGTCAAACCTCTGGGCTCATTATTGTTATCATCCTCGAGTTTCCTGATGGGGAAACTGAGTCAAGGAAAGAAGCAGTAATGTACTCAAGTTACTCACTAGGTAGTATAGGGCCCAGATTTCAACTTGTCTTTCTCTTTGGACCAGGAAGCAACTATCTGAGCAAGTGCTCTTTCACTTCAAGTTTCCAAAGCATAGTTTGCTAATAGTATAGTTACTAAGAACACAAACTTGAGCAGTTTATTTATTTTACATATGTATATCTTTGTACAGAATAACCCTTAATATTGGAGACTCTTACTCTCACCTTCAGAGAGTCCACATGCACTTTTCTTAGGGTTCTAAACTTTTGTGAAATATTAAAGGGAAGTTTGTTTTTCTCTACTATGTGAGAGTTTAACCATAAACATGAGGCAATAATAATGGCAAGACTAATACTAAGAATTATTTTTCTTCTTTTCTATGCCATCCTATACTATAGGGTTTTATTAGCAGTTATTAGCAAACATGGAGTTTCAGGTCAAACTGCTTTGCCTGTTACTGAATCTGAGCCCTAACATTTAATATTTGTAACCACTGGGCCAAGTTACTCAACATGCCAAGTCCTCAGTTTCTCATTTGTACCATGCGGATACTGATATTACCTGTGTCAGAGAGTCATGAGAAGTGAGTGATATAAACTATTTAAAATGCTTAGCTTAGCAGTAGGCCTGACTGCTAGTTAGCAGTCAATATGTAGGTTTTTAATGAACCAGTTTCTCATTCTGCCAAAGAATATAGGCACTTCTGTAACTCCATGAACAGTGACAACATTGTTTTTTGTCACATCCCATTTTGAACAAAGAGAACTGAAAGGTATATGCCAGGCTCTTTGAAAGGGGTCTAATGCCGGGAGACTGTTCCCAGCACTAAGTTTCATTGCCTGAGACCCTTCGCTGAATTCATGCAACCTCCCATCTGTATACTTGTCAAGTTAATCTTTCCGACTGACAATGTTCTCATTTTTATTTTGGGAAGGAATATAGGGTTGCTATGATAATGGAATTAATTAAATTTTGTTATTAATCTCATACTTATTCTTCACTGATACTAGTCTTTGGCCTTTGCTCTCCTCCATAACTCGGAGTGGGATTTTTGATTCTCATTTTGGCTCTGACTCACGCCTGATGTCTGAAAACTCTTTTGTCTGACTGCATTCAGCAGTACATCTTGAGGTTTTAACTATCATGGTTATCAGTCCCTGGACTGTGTTGGGTTTGGTGTTATTGGGTTCTGAAACTCAGCTTCCAGGATTTGTATATTTCCTTCTTAACACTTCCAATATAATCAGTTCACAGTTAAGCGATAAACATCCTTCCTCCCCAGTCTCTATTCTCAAATATTCACTTAATTAGTATATTTCAACTCTATGCACTATTGAATAGAAAAATTTTCCCCAAATTACCAAAGCTTAGTACTCTAGATGATTAAATCACAAATTAAGGCATTTGGATTTAAAATGTTCTGTAAAAATTAGAATTTAAAGACATTTACATGTGTAAATGTATCATGACCATTCAACATTTGAAAAATTAATAGTTAGCATTTGCAACGTACTACATTATTCCTCTAATTACATTCTGGGCTTTAAAAAGGTAGAAAATTCAGTAGTACAAGCTATGTCTGACAGGTGACATTGGTAGATTTTATGGTGGCATTAGAAAATAGAACATCTGGAAAACCAAACCTCCAATACATGTAAGCATTTCAAGGTTAACTGATAAGTTGAAGGAACACTATATGAAGTGATTGAACATCCAACATTTCAGTCTTCCTACTGTCAGGGAATGTTAGGGGCATAAACAGAAAACAAAAGTAATAGTTTACCCATTTGCCTCATTTCATACCCTTTGCCTTCTACTTGATGTGTTATTATGAATGAAATACCAGGAAGATGGACTACTGATGAAATGAACTTGTAGGACTCTTTTATCTGAAATGTATGTCAAATTTTGTGTCATTCTGAGGAACTACAGAAACACTAATATGGAATGTTTTTATCCTTGGTTTCCTGTGTTGCATGTGATAAGCTGTTTATTCTAAACCTCCTAAATATAATAGAGATTAGCCTTCACATCTAGTTATGACTACAGTCAATCTAATACATATCCAATCTTTGGTTAACATACATATAGAAAACAAATCTGTATATGTAGATCCCACATGAATCAAAAATGACAAAGGTTCTATTTTTATTTGTTTGTTTGATATCAACCATAGCCCATCACCAAGTTTGAGGATGCAGAAGATTAGCACTAGCTAAATTTCTTAAACTAAAAGAAATTAGGACATTGGGCAATTATAATTTCTTATTGCTGAAACTAGAGCAATAATGCTATTTTTAGAGTTAGATTATTAACTGGAGTATTACTTCTAGTTCTGTCTAAAGATAATACTGTAGACCATGAAATTTTAATTGACGGTCTAATTTTACCGGTATCTAGAAAATGTAAAATAGATTGGATTAAAATGAGTTAGATACGAAGTAGAAAATTGTGTATAAATTCCGACTCTACACAATTTAGGTTTTAGGTAAAATGTCCCACTGGAATCCATTTTAGATCAAATACTGAAATTATGTTTTAATAATTTTAGCACCTGATTATCATAGCTAAGGTGCAATAGGTATGCCGATTTCACTGTCATTGAATAAACTCTTAAAAATTCCTTATTTTAACAAGCTACAAAAAATGACTGACATGATCTACAAACAAGTAAATATCAAAGCTAGCAAAAAAAAATATATCAAAGCTAGCTCATTTAAATCAAAGTAAAGGTCCTCGTTCCCATCTTTTTAAGTCAATAACTTTAAATGGCTCTAATAGTAATTATACACAGAAAATAGCTCACACCACTGGCCAAAGGAAATTTAAAGATGTAATCAATGGATTAATGCAACCCTATTTTATCATTCCTTAAAAGACCATCAGAGCAGTAAAAACAAAAACAAGAATGAGATCACAAACTCACACATACACGCACACACACACACACACACACACACACAAAGAGACGAAGACAGAACAAAAATGAAGTGCTATCTTGAGAGATGACTGAATGGGTGATAGAAAATAAAATCTAGCTTCTCTACTAAATGATGTAGATCATTCTCAATAAAGCACAACACACTTATAATCTTCAGTCGGTTCTAAATGAGAGGAAACATATACTAGATCAGGCTCTTCCCAAGTATCTAGCAGAGGATTTGCCCTCCAATCTGCTTCTCTGAATCCCATCCATCTTTCCAAGCCTACTCTGGATTCCCATTGTTAAAGACCCACCTTATGCATTCCCTCAGGTTCTCTCAGTACCACTGGCTGTCAAAGGTCCAGATAATATAACCCCATCATAAAATGGCAGCCAGCATATATTCTTTCCTTTCGAAGACTATTTCTACATAGTTTCTGTCTGGAGATAGTCTATGTGGCTGACTGATGCCAACCTCCCAGGTGCATGTTTCTGTTCCTAAAATGAGTCAGTAGCCAATGCAATAAAATATGATCCTGCATTGTTGCCTGTATGTACCTGTCTCACTCTCAGTGGTTCCCCAGGGAAACCTGGCTAAAACATGCAGCTTCTCGACCACAAACTGCAGTACTTTCTCCTCCTCTTTCTCCACATATTAAAGATTAGTAATTTTCTGCATACCAATAAACTGATACGCAAGGAGGTTTAATACTTTACTTAACCACAGCCAAGATGCAGCTCTTCTGATCCTGAGTCAGTCCTTTTTCTATTAAACCATTATCTGAATAATTATGCTACCTTGTATTTTGAATTTTCTTTTTTTTTTTTTAAAGATTTTTTCTTAGAGCAATTTTAGCTTCGCAGTAAAATCAAGAGAAAGGTACAAATTTCCCATATACCCCCATACATGCATAGCTTCTCACATTATCAACATTCCCACTGGTGGTACATTTCTTACAACTGAGGAATCTGTATTGGCACATCATAATCATCAAAATCACCCAGAGTCCATAGTTTACCTTACGACTCACCTTCGGTGTTGTACATTCTTGGGGTTCGGAAAAATATGTAATGAAATATATCCATCATTGTAGTATCACACAAAGTATTTTCACTGACCTAAAATTCCTCTCTGCTCCACCTATTTATTCTTCCCTCCTCTTACCCCTGGCAACTACTGATCTTTTTACCGTTTCCATAGTTTTGTCTTTTCCAGAATACCACATTATGCAATCACACAGTATGTAACCTCTCAGACAGGCTTCTTTCACTCAGTAGTATGCATTTAAAATTCCTCCATTTTCTTTTCATGGCTTGATAGCTCATTTCTTTTTAGCACTGAATAATATTCCATTGTCTGGATGAACCCCAGTTTATTTATTCATTTACTTACTGAAGAATATCTTATTTGCTTCCAAGTTTTTGCAATTATGAATTACGATACTATACGTTATAGTGTGCAGGTTTTTGTATGGACATAAGTTTCAAGTCCTTTGGGAAAATATTAATGAGTGTGATATTTGGATTGTACGGGAAAAGTATGTTCAGTTTTGTAAGAAACCTCCAAACTGTTTTCTCAATTGCCTATACTATTTTGCATTCCCATTAGCAATGAAAGAGAGTTCCTCTTGCTCCACATCCTAGCCAGCATTTGGTGTTAGTATTCCAGATTTTGGCCATTCTGCAGGTAGCAGCACCTCATTTTAATTTTCCTGATGAAATAAAATGTGGAGAATCTTCAAATACATGTTCGCCATCTCTGTATCTTGTTTGGTGATGTCTCTTAAGGTCTTTGATCCATTTTTCTACTGGAGTTGTTTTCCTCTCCCTGAGTTTTAATCATTGTTTGCATATTTTAGATAACAGTTCTTTATCAGATGTACATTTTGAAGATACTTTCTCCTAGTCTATGGCTTGATTTCTCATTATGTTGGCATTGCCTTTTACAGTGCAGTTTTTTTTCTTCAATTTTAATGCAGTCCAGCTTATTATGTGTTTCTTCCATGGTTCTGCTTTTGCTCTATCTGAAAAGTCATGGCCATACCAAAGGTCATCTAGGTTTTCTCCTATTTCCTTATCTTCTGGGAGTTTTGTAGTTCTCTGTTCTACACTTAGGTCTATGGTCCATTTTGAATTAATTTTGGGGAAGAGTGTAAGGTCTATGTTCAGATTCACTTAAATTTTTTTTTTTTTTTGCTTGTGGCTGTTCAATTGTTTCAGCACCATTTGTTGAAAAGACTATCTTTGCTTCACTGTATTGCCTTAGCTCCTTCACCATACTTTTCTTTTTGGACAAGTTTTTACTCTCTAAGTAGACTGTAAAGTTAAGTTTTTTGAGGTGTGTGATACAGGAGTTTTAAGACAATCTAAAGTCAGCTTGCCTTTTTTGTGTTCTGGCTTCCCCTTTTTGGCTGTGGTATACTGGAAGCACTTGCTTGATTTCCTTGTAAAATTTACATGTAAATGGGGATAATGGTAACAATAACAACATTGGTTGGTTTGGGAATTAAATTTAAAATCTATTAAAAATTTTGAGAAGCCTAAGGATAATGAAAGCCCCTAAAATGGTAACTATCACTCTTGATTTCTAAGAATTTCTAAGAATATCTACAATTCATAGGTACTTAGTAAATATGCTTTCTGACTTTATTTGCTCTGAAGTCTTTAGCCTTTTCTTTGTAGGTCTACAGGTATATTTATTGATATTATCAGCAAATTCAGCAAACCAACATAAATAAAGTCACTTAGACAAATAACCTTTTTGCTTAAAAATAAATGCTAGGCATAGGTATAAGCAAACTGCTTATTCGGCTAATCGACTTTCTGTTAGTTTGCTGACACCATATAAAGCAGCACAAGAACTGAAGAGATACATTCAAATCAGTCTTACCAGGGTTAAGACTTGAGTATATACAGCAAACCTTAATCATTCTTTTGTACAATTCCATTCATGAAACTGAAGGGTTAACAAGGCTACCATGAAACCTTATAAAGTTAACGGAGATATGGACCCTGTTGGGGGTGGAGAGGCTGTAGCTAATTAACTGATTCGCAGAAAATACAGCAATTATATCTGTAGTATTTTCTTAGCCTCTGTCCTAGCTCCGGACAAATAATAGTGTTTCTTTGGTGTCTTGAACTGAGTTACATTAAGCACGCTATGTTTAAATTTATATGTGCAATGGGAGGTGGGTAAGGCAGGAAAAGTAAAAACAAAAGCCTACATGAAGGGGCATCACCAACTGGCAGCTCAAATACATTCAATTTTACTATGTCTTGTCAGAAAACACATTTCTCTTGGTGTCTAGGGGAAAGCAGGCATGCATGGGTGCCTTTAGGTTGCCGCTTTCACACCACTCTCAACAAATGAGAGGAACATCTATTTTAAACACATTAAATAACTAAAGGAATGCTTCCCTAGAACTGATTAATCAAACGTGTTTTGGGGGTCATTACACAACTAACTGAAAGGGTTTAACTCGCAAAGGATTGTTTAGAAGTCCTACCTGCAGATTAAAATGGACTCGAACACCTTTTCATTTACATGGAAATAAAAACATCACTGATGCCAGTGTCTGATTTTTATTTTTTTAATTTCTGGTTTTGGCAGTTATATTTTATGCCTAATGTGTAATTAACTGGGGTGAACAGCCAATGTTTCAAAGTTAAGTCCTTGGTTCAACTGACCTAAACTCCAAAGCAGAAACCAAGTATCAGATATTCAGACCTTAGAATTCATCAAAATGTGACGCCTTGTTTAATACACCCAAATAATTTAAGCTCCAGCTTTGTAGTGGCTGACACACAACACAAACACAGATTCTGGGTGACTGAATTATGACACAAATTAGGAGATGGCAGATAAGAGCAGTTGCTAAATAACATAATTATTTGGTGTCATGATTTTGTCTTTATTCTGATGGCATGCCAGAGTGTGCTGCTGGGCTGATTCCCATGAAATGTTAAGGAAATGTGATTTAACATTAGCAAAACAGCATCAGATGGAAAGCTTAGCTAAATTAATCCAATGTAAAAGGCCTAAGAGGAGTATTTAGCTGTTCAGTAGAAGAAGGGAAGGAAAGATAAAGAAAAGTGTCTGCTTTGCTGCAGTATTTTGGGATGCTGGAGAAAACACAAAAGGGAATTAATACAGATTCATATGCTAACATGCCTTACAAACCAAGCAAATCAAAAGAAAAGATGGGAAATTATAAAGTTGACAAAGGACAAAAAAATTTGTAACACAGGACTTAAAAGACATTTTTTTTTTTTAAAGTAGGCTCCTAAAATAACTACAGGAGAACCAATTGAAAACACAATGGGAGAGAGAGCTGTGTAGAAAGCAATGGAGAGTTCAAGCACTGTCAGGACTTTTGGCTATACTTCCATTACATTTATGATGATGAGCCTATTGTGTGATTTCCTTGAGACTTTGAAAGTTTGCAAATGTAAAGTTGTATCTGCAGTATACTTTGAGATACACAAGATTCAAATACAGCCCTATGACCTTAAACCTGACCTATCCCTGAAGTCCTTGGTTTCCCTCAGGCATAAAAAAAAAAAAAGTGAGGGACTTGGGCTGGAACATTCATGATTATCACCTCTTTTCATTCTAGCTCTGTCCTTTGATTATTTCAGAATATGGTGTGTCTGGGAAATGCTTTCCCCTGCCATCTTGAATATGGTTTTGGTGGTGGATGTGAGTGGAGTTTCCAATTCTGGATCCCTTTTGGCTACTGAATTATTATATTCTTCAGAGTCTACAGAACTAAGCTTACAAACAAGGCTGAGAATGGGATACCAACTTGGATGTAACTCCTTGTCTGCTACCTCTAATTATTTCTTCTTCTTAATTATAATACATACTTTCATGCCTAGATTATGTCCTTCATGGAACTCAAGGAGTTTATCCTTATTTATTGAATTTGCATATCTATGTCTATATGTCACCAAAAATTATACTGTATGTTACATTAAGAATCCAAACAGTCATTTGAATATTGTAGTTGTAGGAAGCTAAGCCACTAAGAGGACTGATTTATTTTATTGTTGTGAATCAAGACTCCATCTATCAGTGCTATGACAAAATATAGACTTATCCTATACCTTTTATTGATGTAAAAATAGAATTTGTATATATCACTGTTTTGGGAAGAGTTGTAGTTTAAACTGAAAGAAAAAAAGAACAAATAATGTGTATGGTATGATGGTCTGCTTTTAGCTCCACAGACAGACACTACACAACTTTGGAAAACTAAACTAAAGGCCTACATTGCAGTGCTAAAGATTATACAAAGCTTTGGAGTCAGAGCCTCCTGGAATGGAACGCATTTCTACTACTCACTAGCTGTGTGATTGTAGATGTGATGTTTAACTTTGCTAAGCCTTAGTTTTAACCATCTAAAAATACCAATAAATTTAATACTTCCTTCACAGGCATCTTATAAAAAGTAAATGAAATGATATATCTAAGATCTTAACACACTACCCATCCGTGACTGGTCCTATAAGTTGATATTATTACTATGATTATGACTATTTGATGAGATTCAGGGTCAACAATGAGAAGGACAGCTTTCTGACTATACTGGGTTATTTAATCTGAGCTAGAACGAAAAAAAAATGTGTATAATTAAGTGTCTCTAAGCAGCCTTAAGCAGTCAGAGAGTCAGTCAACCATTGGATGGTTCACAAAATGATTTGTGTCTGTACTTAGAGGAATCATATCCTGCACTGAGGAAGGTAGGTGCCTATCCAAACCTTTCACCTGGTGTCATGTATGACACTGACTCTGCAGTAAGACACCCCACATAAAAAACCAGGTCTTCCCACGTCTGTTTTCTAGGAAAAATTCCTGTGTACCCTGCAAGTGCCAGCTGAGTTACCTCCACCCTGCTGAAGGCTTTCTGAATTCCTGTAGCCGAGTCCTCACCATCTTCTGTCTGTGATGACACATGCCCCACCACACTGGAGCTGTTGACCTGTCTGCTTCCCCCACGAGACTCGGAGCTCATTCACATTTATAAACCCAGAATTTTTTCACAAGGCCTGTCAAATTGGTTTGCGACTGTGCTTATAAATAAATGAATAGCTTGACAAGTCACACTTGAGAATCAGATTTGTCACTCCAAATCAGCAATTCTCTAACTGCATTCTCAGGAGATCTAGGGCATTCTTGGGCACACCATGGGCTGCTGGGAGCCAGCTTGTGGAGGCTGGGGGAAGTGGGCGGGGCACACGGAGGGGCTTTGGTTTTCCCTCTAGGGCATTAGCCAGATTGGTTCAGTTTTAGCCTGTTTTATGAAATGGGCTCTAGCATAAATTTCATTTGGAAGCAGAACAAAAACAAAAACATCCCCCTCGACCCCAAACACAATTCTACTGTGGGAAAAAAGAACAAAAGATAAAGGAAAATAGGAAATAATAGCCAGTGACTAAAAAAATGCTCTGACAAGCCTGACTCTTCATTGTGAAGATATTAGCAAGACGGACTTTTACACAATTGGTTCGGCTTTTGCGTCTTCAACTGGATCATAATTTCTATAAGACAGCAATTCTATCCGTCCTATTTATTTCTATCGGTTTATTTTCCATATGCCCATCAGCGTCTGTGAGGGGGTAAGGGTGTACACATACCTGTAGAGCAAACGTTTTCTTTCTAAGTTGGAGCATTGTACTTTAAGCAAATCAAGTAATCAGATCTCTCCTCAAAAGTCAAACTAAGAACAAAAGGTCATTTGTATAAATTGCACTAATAACTGACCTTTTCTGTCTACAAAATTATTGCTGTTGAATATTTATGTAAACTTTCGAAGATATAAATGTCACTCAGAAATTAGAAGCAAACACTAAAGTAAGTAGATATTATTCCAAGGAACTGTAGTCATATTTTCAAAAAGTAACTGAACTGAGGACTTGAATCTCCTCGGTAGTAAGATAAGATGAAGAATCAAGCATTTTAATATAGGAAGCAAAGTTCTGGGGGGAAAGGAGATAAAAAGAAGTTTCTATTTTTCAAATAATGTGTTTGCATCAAACCAGTGTTTTTCTAAGGGGTACTCAAAAGTCTCGGCTTATCGAGAGCAGAGGGCGTGAACTTATATTAAAAATGCAGATTCCTCAGCCCTGCTTCCTACCTACTGACTAAAAATCTTCGACACGGCTCTGAGATCTGCATTTTTCACAAGGATCTTATGCATGACCAAGTTTGAAGCCTACTGATATAGACTATGAATTCACAGCAACTCCATAATGAAGCTTATGAATTTCTCATTTTAAGATACACTGAGTGCAAGAATATAAGATGCCATTTATTTGTGGAACTTCTTCACTTTGTCATATTTGCCCTTGGTTTAAAGCTACAGGATGTTATTACCCATCATTAAAACACTTTAAATAGGGAACTACAGCAATAATAGTCTAACCCAAGGCAGTAGTGAAAAGAGCACACACCCAGCTGGGCAGGCTGAATTTAAGGGCAGGCTTTACATCTTTAATGAACCGGAGCTTTTTCCGACCATGGCAGGCAGGTGGTTTTGCACGCATTGTGCTAAAGGGTCAGTGCTCCAGACAGGTGGAGGCCAGTGGTGATAAAGAAAGGAGGACTGGATGGCAAGAGGGAGAAATGAGGGCAAGACTGACAGGGGCACACAGGATTTTAGCTTGTTAAATCTTTGCGTGACAGAGGCAAGAGTATCAGATGGCTCTTGACATCTTCAGCATGTATTCCCTTAGAAAGGCTCACCTTAACAAGGCTCTCAGGAGTTGAGTATGAACAATTTAAAATTTTATTACAAAGAGGCAGCACAGAAGGGAGATTGTAATAAGCCTGGCATTATGCAGACTGTCATTCTTCCTTAAACATGGGAACATATGGTTCATTTGCCTATTTGATACTCACGCTACCTGATGTACTAAGCACTATTACATTAAGTAGTTGGTGATACAAAATAAAATTAGGTTTATTTGCTTGTTCCATTAGGAAGCTTTGCAAGGAGGAGGAAGAGATAGAGAAGCCTGCTTGCCAGTTGCTACATTTTGGTTATAAGTTGCATTGAATAGACTTGTGGAGGGGATGTTTTATAAGGTTGAGCAGTTGGGGGTAAAGGTAAAAGAAAAGAAAAAGGAACAGTGGTGATTTAGAAAGCAGACAGTGAAAGATTAACTTAGAGAAGGGTCAAGCAGGAAGGGAACATTATATAACTGGCTCCCTTACATTCAGGTAGATGGACCCCCATTAGCTGATGTCCCACAAGGTAGGATGGTTGTGAAAAGTCTCTAAGGAGAGAGTGGAATTGGAGCAAAGTGTTGGGCAATGGGCTACATAACCAAAGGAACTACTCTGTCTAGCTCGTTTAGCAAAAAGTGGAACGAAGAAAAACTGATTTTTATTCTGTTCATCTTCTGTGTCACTCTGCTAAGGGCTTTCAAATAGGCCCTCCCAAGGGTACATTTTTACTCATGAAGAGAATAAAGATCAAATGACTTGCTCAGTAACCATCAATTCTTTCCTGGCACAGAGAACACCCCGTTCCTCTCTTTCATCCTTCTTTGTCTTCTTTCTCTCTCATCTCTCCTTCCTCTCTCCACTGATTCACTGCCATCTTTCAACTCTCCTTCCTCTCCCCTCAGCCCCTTCCCACAGCTGACTATTGTGTTCAGGAGGGAGGTCTCAAGGTGCTGGAGTGTCATGCATATGGAAGTGGGCCTGCTAAATTTTGGGCTCGAAGGCAAAAGTACTGAATAAGCACCACTACTAGATTCCATGCTATCTAATGGGGTTCACATGCTCCCATAAAGTACATGCATTGTGCCAAGGGCCCAGGGCCGCACAGGGTTTAATAGTATCATTACTAAGGGATAAAGCACACAAGATTCATGGATTTGAGAAGGTCTGTTTGTAACTCTGCACCTCTCCCCACCATCTCTTTCTCTCTGCAACCCCAAGTGGATAGAGGTAATAGAATTGGTTCTAGGGCGCTCAGCAGTCGTTTTAGATCAAATTGGGGAAATACGATCACATTCTGAGATCAAGTGCCAAGGGATAGAACCTCTACTTTTCAGCTTGATATTCAGTGAATTTCAAAGTATTTTTGTATTTACCTCTTTGAGATTACTAAGGTAAAAGTGGTAGAAACGTAACCATATGTAAGTATGTGACAACTGTGTTCCTCAGAAATGTATCTGCATATGAAAAGAAGTAGCCTGGTGATGGGTATTAAGGAGGGCACAGATTGCATGGAGCACTGGGTGTTATAAGCAAACAATGAATCATGGAACACTACATCAAAAATTAATGATGTACTATATAGTGGCTAACATAACAAAATAAAAAAAAAGGGAAGAAGTATGCTTTAACTTGGAGATATATAAGGTATCTGATATACTACTTGACATATAGAAGGTGCTTAAAATGGTTATTTTCATTATTAATGACTATTTGTCTGATATATAACTGGTTTTATTTTACTTTGTTTTGCTTTATTTTATCTTGGGACATGAGAGAGAAATGTGGATTTTTTCTCTTCTTTTTCTTTTCTGATGAATGAGGAAGAAATGTGGTGGATTACTTATTAATTCAGCTATCTTTCATTAATAGGAAAAACACTCTCTTTTTTTTTTTTTATTGCTCAGAGACTGTGCACTCTGACCAAATCTCAGGTGATTTAGGCATTGTATTTAACGCTGCCCATCAGAGGACAACTTTGAGCTGTCTGTCCAGCAGGTTAACATTTCCTATTAAATTCAGGAGGTGAGCCCTGAACAGGCAGCCAGCAGTCACGGAGCACAAGGAGATAAATCTAGGCCTTTGATTGCTGTCAGTTCGCTTGCTAAGTGGATCCACAAGGAAAAAAAAGAAGTGATTAATCAAACTTAGCAGATGTGGAATTGATTCCCACAGTTGCCCAGAATGCCTTACAGAGATAAGCTTAATCTGTATTCATCTTGACTTTCTGTAGTCAAGTTTGTGGTTTTTACCTTGGCTGGTAGAAGTAAGAATGTGTAACTGGGATTTACATAAAGATTAGGATCACAGCAATAAAGGCAGCCAATGGCGGGGGAGTATACAGATCACCCAGCCTTTCCACACATGCTGTCTTTTCAGTCTCATACAACCATATGGGAGAGACAGGTACTATTTTCTCCATTTTTCAAGTGATTTAACTGAGGACTACTGAAGGTAAAGGACTTGCTAGAAGTTACCAACTGCATGAGAAGTAGGGTTGGGACTTGAACCCAGATCTTCTGACTCCCGATAACTTCAAAGAAAACCATTTTCTTATGGAAGGATAGTGTATGTCACGTTTTTGACTAGCTTAACGTTTTAGTCACAACACCGAGGTTAGCATTTGGAACATAAAAGGTGTTCATTAAATATATATAGAATGAATGAGCACATCATGGGCCTATTAATTATTAAGTAAGTTTTGTCTTAAGTCAGGTAGATAAAAACAAAGCAAATTTTAACTTTCATTGATTTAGCAACACAGAAAATATTTATTGAATGTCTGTTATGTCCCAGGTTGGAGCTGGGTGCTGGGCCTATGGTGGTGAAGGAGAGTGGGGCTCACTACGCTGTCTTGCTACAGTCCAGCTGCCGGGGCTCTCTAACCTCTGAATCCATTCGATCAGATCATTTGGGCTGTTTTGACAATTTACAGCAATTACTATGTCCGGCTCAATCACTTGGTCACCTGAGGAAATCAGTGAAATATTTATAAAATTATAACTGTGAACGTAGCTGTAATTTTAACCTGGCACACTAATGTTTTGCATTGATTTCTAATATATAATCTCTATTCCTGCATGGGGATAGTGTTTAAATAAATCCAGAAAACAGCGACATCAAAAGAAAAAACCAAAAAAACAAAAAATTGACTGTGAACTCAGAACAAGGGACTGAGGGTTTTGGAGGGGAGGGGGTGGGGGGATGGGCGAGCCTGGTGGTGGGTATTGAGGAGGGCACATATTGCATGGAGCACTGGGTGTGGTACATAAACAATGAATCTTGTAACACTGAAAAAATAAAATAAAAGTATTTGGGGAAAAAAAAAAAAAAGAAAGAGTTGTGGGAGAAAGCGTTCTCCCCGGAGGAAAAAAAAAAAAACAAAAAATTGAAAGTATGCTAGTGGTTTTATCCAAGGTCAGGTCACTCATCAGTGATAGAACTGGGATCAAAGTCCCTGTTTTCTAATTTCCAAGACAGGGCTCTTTGCAATACACCCCCGTTTTCCCCATAGGAACACAACTTTGCTACTATTGATGTTATTGCTAAATGACTTGTAGTTCCGAAAAGAATGAGGTAGATGTCATAAGACCATACATTCCCAGCAGGAAACCAGGCAGCCTTTGGACTCTGTAATGCTATCCACCTATTTTTAGTTGTAGGAAAACTTTTCTACTTGGACACCATGCCATGAATATAGGCACTTCCAAAGACAAAAATCATAAAATAGTCAAGACTTCAATTGTGGCACATAGGCCAATTAGAAACATGTTAATTTCTCTCAAAATTGTTGCATGATCTGAATTACCAATACATGAAATTAGGTTAAATCACGTGAAAATAGCCCTTCAAATAATAAAGAATCAAGTATGTTCTCCATTATCTGTTGAGTGGAAAAAATCTGGCAACAGAGATGGGCAACTTGGCATAGAGTCCCAGCTTTATCATTTACTGCCTAGGTGATGTATGCTGTCTCAATTCATGTGAGAGTGGAGGAAATTGTCAAAATATATATATTGCCACTATTTTTTTTATAAGTAGGTAATATAGTAAGATTACTTTGAATAGGCTTCTTTAGAGTCCTTTCAACCATCTCTAGGTAGTTACACTTTATTGGAAGCAAGAGTTAGTGACAACGAAATTTCAAAGTAGACAGGACCATATAGAAGCTTTATAACGGAAAGTAAAAATGTGCATTTTTTCACATGGGTATTTCCAAGGTCAAGAACTAAAAACTATTCCTACTTGGAATCATTGTAAATATTTAAGTGGTTTTCCATATATGACTCTTTAAATCTTTCTATGTATACAACTGTGTCATGTTTTAACGAGATATGAGGGGGTAGGAATTATATTTATTTTTCTACTTAAGTGAAATAAGCAGTCTGGTGTGGCATTTAAAAATGTATATTGAGACTCAATGTTCTGTCTTTGAGTTTAGGACCTGGTTCTATAAAATTCCTTCTTTCTTTTCTCTCCTCCTATCTCCCTCCCTTCTTTCCTTCTTTTCTTTTTATCATAACTCTAATTTTTGCCTTCAAATTCTTTGGAAATCCCCATGATTAGATGACAAAAAAGCCATTAAGTCAACATAAATTGAAGCGTAGGTGCTGCATTTCCCAGTAAGCAGCATGAAACCATGTACTTAATGAAACCAGTCACGTCAGAAGGCAATAGAAGAGGGGACAGGACAGAAATCATGCAGAAACACGAAGTCTCACGTAACTGGCTGTGTGACCTTTGCAAATTACTGCTTAAGGTAATCTATAACTGGCAGAGATATACGTCTGTAATTACCATGTACTTCGGGGCTTAACTTTTTTTTTTTTCCAATTTTTTAAGATGCATGTTCAGGAGGTAATTTTGTTTGTTTGTTTATTTTCTTTTGTTGAAACCTGTAATGAAGTCCTATAGCAGTGACAGAACAGAATTGCAGAAGAAGCATCTGTGAATAGAAATCACAGAGATCACTCCTTTAATTATAGTGAGACATGCTAAATCTGATATGCTGTAAGTGACTATTCACAGGCTAAAAAACACCCCAAATTCATTCTATGTGGGGCAAAACAAAACATAAACCTGAAAAGCCATTTTAAAAGCAGTTTCCCTCCTACTCTACAAAACTTTTTTTCTCTCTTTTCTTATTTTATTTAAATCCTCTTCCCTCTCTTTCACCTCCCCACATATACTGTGTTTGAGTCTTTAAAGGTTATAGAAAGTAAACAGCAGTCTTTCCTGCTACTTAGGTGAGGACCTTCAGTCACTTTAGGAAGTGAAGTAATCAATTTATCTCAACTCTCAGTACAGACAGCTGTGTTTGATACTATGCTATCTCTTGACTTGTCCGGTTCTACCACAGTGTGTTCAAGCCTCAATTAGATTTCAGGAGTCAAAGAGGAAACATTTAAGAGGAATCCACATCCAAAGCTGTTGAGAATACTTGCAATGATCTCCTGGGCTGTCTGCACAGAGGAAGGAGCCCAGGCAGGGCCAGGGCAACAGATTTCCCTTCATCTGGCCTTTCTCCTTAGCTTTGAAACTTCTGTTCTTCTGTCTCAAGGTATCTTCTCTAGAAGAGCTCTTCTCTAAAGCTGGTGACATCTTACATATTCATCCTTTTTTGACACATTCATTCATTCCACGGATATTTTTGAGTTCGGGTTCCATGCCAAAGGCACAGGGCATGCACAGATAAGTTTGACAAAATCCCTGTCCTGGGAAAAGCTTCAGTGTAGGGCTATAGAGGCCACTGGAGACAGAAGACAGTAAGGGAAGAGAGTGCCCTAGTAAGGTCTTTCTTTTGTGTATCTTGTCATGTCAGGAGAGGGTCTTCAAGGCACCAGATATAACTCTGATAGCACTCTATACAATCAGCACTGTTTGTTTTAACCTCATTTTCTCTTTCCCTTGACCACAAAAGCAGTCCTAGATCAGAAATAATAAGATGGTGTCCCTGCATCCAACCTTTGGGCATTTTTATTGGCTCAGAAAATTCAATCCCAACACCCAGGTTTCTAGTTTTTCTTGAAATGTTTGAAGTTCTACAACCCTGTCTGAAGTTCTACCCTCCCACAAAACAACATCTGCCTGAATTTGGTGTAACTATGTAGTTTTGGTGTAGAACTCACTCTCCAGGCCATCACAGCCTTGTCTTGTAAGACTGGCAGACTGCCATTTCTCATCACGCTTCAGCTGTCCCTTCTTTTACCTGGCTTGTCTTGTTCGTTTATGTTACCTTCCTGATCAGGAATGCATGTGAGTTAATGATACGTATAATGCCGGCAAAGAGCTCACTGAAACGTTTTCACATCTTTAGCACAATTGCTCATCCCACTACACATCTGATCACACAGTAACACACATTGGTCATTACAATAGAGCTCAACTACCGACTAGTCATCTCTAGGTGTACAAGGTTCTATTGTACAACTCAATGAAATGTATTCTAAGTAGAGAAAAACACCTGTTTTGCTCTATCTAAACTCTCCTAGAAAACATGCCAGTGCCGATCCAGGATTTCTCAGTCACATCCAGAATAGAAGGAAACCTCTCTTCTTTCTCTACAGGAACCTCTCTACATTTTTTTCATGTGGTGAATTCATTTTGTCATGGGGTGAACACCTGTGTGACTATTTAAAAACCACAACACCAGGTGTGTGAATATAAGTGTCTCTCTTTTGTGTAATGCTCTTCTCACTGATTTCTCAGCAAGTTGGGTCAGGAAAAATCTTCAAGCTAAATATAGAAAAAGGTCTTAGAGGATTTTTAAAAATATATTACAAGTGCATGCACTAAATATATTGTAGCAAAATTATACAAATAGGTCTTAAGTTTATAAGATTCTTTAATTTTTGCTACCATGTGGAAATGTTTGGTATCTGTGAGTACCCAGTGTTAAGTTTATCATAAGGGAGAGAATTTTAGAAGACTTAGATTTGGAAGACATTGTACTACAAAATAGTTCAAAATATAACACAAAAGAGATTTATTTACCTTTTGCTTTGTCTCAGGCTTTCCATTCCTCTCTTCCAGGAGATAGTTGCCCTAGGAAAAGCATTTGGCTTGCATTCGATAGTAATATCCCCACCAACTTGAACAACTGAATTTTTTTTAATGGGATTTTTAGAGAAATCAGGAGCTGAGGCTAGAAACAAAATTAAAAACAAAATTGTTAAGTTACATACTTAATTAACATGTGGTAATGTGATGTGGTATACAAGACAAAATTTAGTATTTGTACCCAGAGCTCTCAAGTTATTTTGCTCAGGCTGTTCTAGGGCCAGTTACCAACTTGGCATTTTGGAGTTCTATTTTCATTTGAAAAATGAAGATGACAACAGATATCACCTCAGAAATTTACTGTGGTGATTAAATGAGATAACATCTGTAAAGAAGTATAGCATACTGCCTGGCACAAAATATGTGTTCAATAAATGCCATTTATTTTTGTTTTGGTGAAAGTCATTGGGATTAACAAAAGCCAATTGGACTGGGGGAAGAAGCAAGTTACAAAGAGTCACACATTCTTAATAGTGTTTACAGTAAAGAGGGTGAAGATGGTTCATAAGAGACAGAAGAAGGGATCTGAACCCTAATTAGGGAAATCACCAAATCTATTCCAGTCGAAGTAATGATCGTAAATGTGAAATACAGAATAGCACTGAATTAAATCAGGAATACTCTATCAGTATGTCAGATTTCTTCAGGCAAGACTTTAAGCAACAAAATGGAAATACTCTGCCTTCTGTAGAAGCAGGCAGGCTGAGTAGAAATTAAAAAAAAAAAGTCTTTGTCAGTTTCACTTTGTCCCCACTCAATAAATGTTGAACAAATATCAGTTCACCAAAGTGAGAAATTATTAGACTGCTTGGATGCATATGAGTCTTTCCAGCATCATGAATGTGGGAACCCATGTGTCTAATCCCCTAGTCTAGTCTAATTAAGCTGAAATTCTCTCAGATATGCCGAGCTCTTTTGTTTCTGGGGATTTCACGTATTGTTTCTTTGCCCTTCCACTGACCTGTGCGTGCTTTCTCTTTGGATCTCAGCTTAAAGAGAACTTCCTCAATTTAGGGTGATATGCAACTCGCCATGCAGTACAACAACAACTACTCAATTATTGACCATAATAATCGCATTTTAAAATTTAGGTTTCTTTTCTTAGTGAAATTATAGGTTCTAGGAAAATAAAGATCACTGAAGTATTGATAATTATATTTTTAGTGCTTAATACATATAAATGTTCAATAAATAGTAGTGATTCAAAGAATAAACAAACAAATCAATGGCCATTGTCCATAAGCTCTGAAACCTTGTCTCTTTGCTTGATCCTTCCTCTCTTTCATCTCCCTTCTTCCTACCATGAAGAAAACTTTGTGATAAAAGACACTAATCGTTATTTACTGTAACAGATACCACTTAGGTTATCATTCTCAAACTGCTTCTATCCCCAACTTTTCACTACAGGGATTTATCTGCCCAGCTTTCCTTGAGGTCTGGGTGATCATGTGGCAGGGTTCTAGTCACTGGCATAAAAGGATTTTACTTGAAGGATAAAGACAATTTTGCGTTTTCTAATGAAAGGGATAAATTTGGTCACTTTTGTCCCTACCTTCCCCTTCTCTCTTAAGTAGGGACTTTATTTCTGTAGCAATAGCAGTCATCCCCTCAAAGCTATATGCATGAGTGAAAAGTATAAAGAAGAACATCATCAATCACAGTCCCATGGCTCAGCTACCAACCCTGAACTTCTTGTTAAGAGATAAAATAAATACCTGCTTAAATCATTATAAATTGAGATTTTTCCTTTTCTTTAATTTGCAGATGAAAACTTTCTTTTTTTTTTAATTTGAGAGAGAGAGATAGTGAAGCAAGAGAGCATGAGCAGGGAGAAAAGAGAGAAGCAGACTCCCCACAGAGCAGGGATCCCAATGTGGGGCTGCATCCCAGGACCCTGGGATCATGACCTGAGCCGAAGGCAGATATTTAACAGGCTGAGCCACCCAGGCGCCCCAGATGAAAACATTTCTGATGGATAATTTTGAACTGTACTGAAAACATCATGTGGTAGGATCAGCTTTGGAGGAGACTTCTTGTGGTTTGGATGTACCCAGCAGTGGGCTTCTCTGGAAGTCCAAATGTATTGCTCAAGTAGAATAATAATTATCATCCTGCATTTTTTTAAAGTTAATTTAGACATTTCCCATTATGTCAAGGTAAATCAATCTCTAATTTACAGAAAAATTGGATTTATATTATGTATAATCATAGCTTGTGAATGACTTACCTAATACTCTCAATTCTGCATTTGCATAAATTATCTGATATTTGTTTTCTGCAGCACACTGGTAGACACCAGAATCTGACACATTCAGCATAGTTATGAGAAGTGTCCCATTTTCTATTTGAATTCTTTCCTAATAAAAGAAAAGTCATGTAAAGATGCTAGTATGCTAATGTAGGCATTCTCTTAACCAGAATCCATTATTAAATATTTGTGCATATCTACAAGATAGGATATTTTCGTGTATGAGAACTGATGTTTATGAAGATGAAACTAAATATCCTGCAAGATTCTGAGCAGCTTTTTGAAGTTAAAAAAAGAAACATCCTTCATATAATTTTAATGGTTAGTATATTTTATGTTATCTCATTTCTTTGAAAATTGGCATTGTCTGCATAGAGTGTATGTTACCTTTCTATTATAAGGTATATGAAATAATTTGGAAGATTGTACCATTCCAATTATTCTAGAAAATATGGTTAATAATAACGCTAGACATGAATATAATGGTTAGAAATTCCCTTGGCTTCCCATCGTAAGGTCTCCAAAAGACTCGAAATGTGATGACTTGATAATGTTCTAATTGAGTTGTAAGTTGGAGAAGCTAAATTCTCCTTTTCTGCAGCCTGCCATAGTATGCTTAAACACCCAAAATCTGTTACAGAGTCCCATTTGGAGTACAGAAATACAATTTCGAGTGCACATAATGAAATAGTTTAATAGAGCAAATATAATTTAAAAAAATATTTCAGTATACCTATTACCATCCTTTAAAGATAATAAAAGTAGGCTGGAGGAAACAGAAAATGCTCTATGCAAAAGGTATTCAGGAAGAAAATTCCACTAAAACCAAAACAAAGAACAGCATTATATTCAGCTTCTAAACACCAGATGTTCTTTGTGTCCCTAGCTGTGCCTACAAGTGCAAAGTAAGAGGGAGAATTAACACAATTATTTGGATAATTTGATGAAAAAAAATGTCTCATTTTCAGTATACTGTAGAACAAAAGTATAATTTAGACTGAAAAATGTGGATAACTGCCTCAGTTCTCCACTTCCTATGGGTTTAGAGTCATTAGTTTTCAGAAAAGCAAGATACTGGATAATGTTTAAGAGCTTGGATCCTGGAATCAGACTACATTTAGAATATAAATTCTAACATTTACTAGCTACTGTGTGACTTTGGGCAAGTGACTTAACCTCTCTGAAACCAATCTTCATCATCTATAGAAGAAAAAATACTAGCATCTCTCTTACAAAATTGTCATGAGGATACAATAAGATAATGCATGGAAAAATATTTGCACAGGACCTGAGCATACAAGAGTTTGGTGGATGTTAATTATGATGACAATGATGATGATGATGATATCTGAATATGGATCTATCACTGACTAGTGTGTGATCTTATACTTGTCTTCTCTACCCTTAATTTTTCTCATTTGAACAATGGGGATAATATTAATAGCTACTTCTGAATTTAAGTATTATATAAATTAGTATATATGAAGAATATACTACATTTCCTAACACCTACTAAGCATTCCATAAACAAAATTTCCCTAGGAGAATAGGTGAATTTTTAATATCAACATAGATACTTACCTCTGGATTGAGGCGTTCACCATTCTTTAACCAGGTGTACCAAGGATCTGGCTTTCCACTAGCTTTGCATTCCCAAAACAAACTGTCATAGATAGACAGGTATGTATTTTGGATTTTTTGTTCCCATTCTGGTGGGGCTGTTTCAAAAACAGACAAGAACAACTACTTGGCAAGTCAATTATCCAAAATATTGTGCAACATTCCAAGGTCCGTACAAAACAGAAGGACAAGGCTTACTGGACTCAACAGTGCTGCAAACACATGATTTGATGGAAGGGAGATACAGAAGCTTCAATGTGGAGTGACGGAAATCTTGATATAAGTGGTCCTTTGGTGTAAGATAAATATTTGCCACTTGTCATTTTGATGCACCTTTATAGCAACTTGGGAGTTGTGAGAAAAGGTTCAAATGCAGAACAAGGCCAGAATATAATTTCATGGTAAATATTAGTGGATAGGTCAAGTTAGAAAATGTCTACCAAATCTGAGCCCCCTGTGGGCAAAAGGCCTTTGATTATATTTGGTCTGAAATGCTGTAACTAAAAATAAGTGTATCTATATCAGACATAATTACAATTCAGTTTGAAGCACAATTCAAATATGAGTCTTATCACATTTTAGTAGGATTACAGTCCAATTTTTTTCTTTACCCTAGATAAAACCTTTGACAGGCAATGAGTACTGAGGCATTTACAGTAAAGCGCTATTTAGGTATAAGGTGGTAATATCCTTACTACCATTGACAGAAAAAGATGGCGTATAGATTAAATGTTTTAAGACTAATATTTCTTCCATAAAGATGACATGGGGCTGCCGGGCTGTGTCATTTAATCCCTCTCTTTTATTTAGGTCTGTCCTCAGATATATAAGAGTAGATGAAATTTCCTTTGGAACTGCAGGCTCTTACAAGCTAGATATTTTATATGTCTAATTGCAGGTAATTCCCCTCCAATCATTTGTAGAGGATTTTTGCAGAGATTTTTAGGTAACCTGCTCAAGAAGACATAGTCAAAAAATATAGAAGCCAAAATTTGAACCCTGAAAGCACATCCTAAGTCAAGGGGTTGTGTTCAGGCTGTCCGTTTGGGAATGCCAGCCCAAAGATAAGGGGGTCAGGAAAAGGAATAGTCAACAAGGAAGGAAAGAGGCAATACAAGGATCAGTTACTGAGTTGGCCACCAAGATTAGCCACTGTTACTCTAGCTTCTGTGAAGTTCTTTTTTTTTTTTTTAAAGATTTTATTTACTTATTTGACAGAGAGATAGAGAGAGCACAAGTAAACAGAGAGATAGGAAGAGGGAGAGAGAGAAACAGGCTCTCTGCTGAGCGGGGAGCCCGATGTGGGGCTCGATCCCAGGACCTGAGCCAAAGGCAGCCGCTTAACCAACTGAGCCACCCAGGCGCCCCGCTTCTGTGATGTTCTAAGGGGTCTTTATACCTGCCTACCCAGGGAAAGGAAGAGGAAGCATTTGTTCACTGGCTCCTGTCCATAGTCATTCGAGGGTGGTAGAGGCAGTATGTATTAGCATAACCAGGTTGTGTGGGCTTAAGTGCTGAGTAGGCTCCAGAGAACAAAGAAAGGTGGAGGGGGAAACAAGATGGACTTCGTGTGGCACCTGAGATGAGACTCTGTCAGGTTATACCTACAAAACGTGGAGCTGCTCACTGCCGTGGTGGCTGAAGTGAGAAGTGGGACTAAGAGTCTTTGAAATGTTATACAAGTACGTCCAACTTCCTGGGTTTTCCCACTGCAACACGTGCTTCCACTAAGATAAAAGGTCTTTTAGGGAGCTGGTCACTGAGAAGAAGGAATCATGATGTCTCACTATAGTAAAAACCAAGCCTGGGATTATCATTTGTAGAAATAAGGGTGACTTCCAGTTACAGAACATGCTTATCACAGTTTTAAGGGACAAATCAAGGGAAGACTTAGAAGAAGTAGATGCATGGATGAAACTGAATCATGTTTCTGAATATTAACAAAACTTCATAATTTGTAGATGATTGTTTAGAAATTGTTTTAACATATGTTTGGCCTGGGAGAAGGAATTCATACTCACATAAATTTCATATAGCTTATAAAAGTTTGAGATATATATGGATTGTTGTTTAATGCAGTAATTATAACTTTTAAACACATTTATTTATTTAATATGTAAATCCTTTGGATGCTTCCGATTCTGAAGACCAAAGTTTTAAATCTTCAACTACATAGTAAATGCATGAAAGACAGGACTTAGGATTTCAGGTCAAATATATGGGCTTGAATTTTAGATTTTATTTTTTTCCCTACTGAATGGTTATGGAAAATCATTTAACTTCTCTGAATACGTTTCATTTTCTAAATGATATTAATACTTTAAGGATTTCTTTTGGAGGTTACAAAGACATAATATAGCGGGATAGGGTTCTGAATTATAACTTAAACACAGCAATATAATAAAACCAATTCTTTTCTTAAAAATTTCAGGTCTTACACAATTCTCAGGTAATTGAGTCAATTACTGAATTGCTCTTTTGGTATTACAATGACAAATAAATTAATAGGTGAGCAAGAAACATAATATTTGTCTTATTGACCAATTTTTCATTACTACTCCACAAGGACCATGTGGACTCATTAAATGACTAATGACACGTATTCCTACCTCTTACTATTGTTAACAATTACATGAATAAATATTTGTAAAATCTGTTGTGTAAGTTAACAGTTTTTGTAGAGATGTGGGAGAAAGCACTTTATTATTAATTTCTGGTTTAAAGATAACCTCATTTTCTGTTTAATCATTTAGATATATTTTTGTCTATTTAATAGAAAAATGAAGTATCTATTAAAAACTAGCCAAAGCCTTTAATACTTTGGTGTCACTAACATACTTCCAATCACATCCTTACTATTTTATTTACAACAGATGCTAGATTCGAAAGACTGTTCTTTAAAACTACATATATATATATATATATATATATATATATATACACGTGTGTGTGTGTGTGTGTATATATATATATCTATATATAGCTAGGACTGTAGAGGAATAATCAGCAGGATATTATATTCTATATATATAAAATAGTACTTTTCATTCAAGGTTAAAATTGGAAATTCTAAAGGAAATGGAAAATAATATAACCAAGGCACAATATGTTCTCCCCATAGGATACTCAATTGCCATTCCTATGAGGTAATTACAATACCTTAGACTTTTCCAGTTATGAAAAAAATATATATTTTCTCCAATTACTTTATCATTGATTGTAAACATGTCACACAGAAACATGTTACATAGAAAAGTATTTTTGGTCATGTATAAATACAGTCTTAAAGTTCTCTAGTATGGATATATTAAATTTAGCAAAGTTAAGAATATTTAAAAAGCACCAAACATTTTGATAATTCTGGGGTGTACTTTATGGTTTGTTTGATGTAAAAAAAAAAAGAAGCAAATTTTATGCAAGTGTGTATTTTGGCCTGGATAAAAGAAGACATGAAGACAATTTTTATATAATATATGCTTTCATTTGAGATTCTGGTAGTTGAGACAAACATATATTTTAAGTGAAGTAATGACTATTTTTCTATTATCTACATATGAATAGACAAAATCTGGAAAATAGAAACAAATACTGAAAACTACCATTCAGTATTATGTTTCTCCTGTCATTTTCTCCCTCTTTTGTGAATTCTACTTAGAATTATAATTAAGATTGTCATGAGCTTTTGCTGAATGTTTCATGGGAAATATATTAGATTCTATGGTACTTTGTGATATAAACTTTTATAGCTTTAATGTGACACTGCTGATACTTTCAAGGCAATTATAATAAACAATAGCATGCAAAGACCATGATGGAATTAAAGCTATATTTTAAAAATGGTCAATCCCATCTGTCCATCACTGTATTAAGCATCCTAACCTAGCCATGTGTCTTCTATATTTCTTCTATGACACTTCTACAACATGCTAATGACTTTCACTACTTACATGAAGGATATTACCAAACATTTCATGTACTTTTTGAAATTCTATTAGCTTACCATAGAAAATGAGTTGACCCTTTGCAAGGTTTCTTCCTCGAAGGTTGCCTGCAATGCACTCATAGAAGCCTTCATCTTCCTGTTGAAAGTTCGGGATTTCAAGAATAGCTTGGGTTTTGCTGTACTTGACTTTCCCTGGCAACGGGTTTCCATCCAACCTCCTCCAACTAATATCAGGGACTGGACTAAACAGTTATACCTCATTAGAATAGAAGACGATTTAGTCTTTATGACAGCAGGATAAAGTAAGAGCATCCTTAAGAATAATTCTCAAGGAAAAATTTTCAATCTATTATATTGTGACTAGTTTTCAGATCATGCATTCACCATTCACTCATCAAGCAATTTATAACACCTATATTAAGTGCCTGCCATGTGCAAGTCATGGTGCTATAATCAGGGAATAAATTGATGAATAAGAGAGACATGTTTTCTGCCCTCCAGTTGCTTAAAGACCAGTAGAGATACAATACAATAAATAAATAATGAAAAATAATATATTTGTAAATTGCAGTAAATGAAACAAAGGAAACGGGGTGCAGAGATAGGAACAAGATTATGTCAATGTAAATATGGTGGTCAGGAAATTCTTTGTAAACATGTGAAATTTAAGAGTAGACCAGTTTTTTCTATACTTACAGATTTTAAGACAAAAATACAGATTCCTCTATAGTTAAATTAGCACTAACAGATAACTGAAGACCTATGTGATGGGTGATCTAGATTATCAAGGGGAACCGGTACTATATAACAGACCTACATAAACAGGGAGTATAAGTTTCATGATTTTCAAAAGAATGTACTCATTTTTACCTTATCTAAAACAAAAATAACAACAAAAAAATCCCATAAAAGATAATTTTATTTTGTACCCTATTTCTCTTAGAATTTGTGGAGTTCCTTTATTTTATAGGTTTAGCTTAATATCTTATATCTGATACCTTTAGTCTAATATGAATATCTTTCAAAAAGCAAAAATATATTTAAAATATCTGAATCTAAGTGCTAACAATAAGGGATGAATTTAGAAATTCATAGTGAGAAAGACCTTGCTTCTACAGATATAATATAAAGAAATACAGGCTATATGTAAAGTTACAGCAGGAAAGTATTTCTTAATAAACTAATCATTTGTAATATCAACTCCCAATCTATTTACATTAACATCTTTCCTTTCCTACTGTCAAGTCATTCTGCATTCCCTTATAGATTTCCAGATGATTTAAAGTTTCTATTCTAAATATATTTTAAATTAATAATAATAAAAGTAAATCATTTTGCAAAGCCAGATTGTAAACTTTGTCAAAGATACAGGATTTCTTCAAGTCAACAAAAATAATGCAGGAACTATCCAGTCAAATGCAAAGTGGTTGACAAAGATCTGTGGAGTTTGAGCAGTAAACTGCAGAATATTGGTGATGGTGACTCAGTAGAGGCTTCAAATAAAGCAAAACTGATGAAGTCCAAGGAATTTTTTATTGGCAAACGATGATCCTTCTGTGCGATTCAAAGATATATACAATATAGGAAGTCATACATGTGCTCACATATATTTGTCAGAAAACATATCCCCCAATCACTGCTATTTTTCTCAGAATTAGTATATAGTTACAAATGTAACTTGTATTTTGTTAAATACAAAATAAAATAATTATTATGATAAACTTTAGTTTTTGTTCTTTTAAAAACCCTTGCCACTTACCACAAATTTAGGTTGACATTTTAGTAGAATGGCATATTCCTGCCAACAACTAACCTCAGATAACTAGTTTTCTTACTAATTCATAGTACAGAATACAAAACTACAAATAAGAATGAAGTTTTAGAAGAAAATTTATTTACATAAAAAGATCTTCACCAATTCAGGTGAATTTCATAGTATATGCCCTAGCATCCAATTTTTAAAAAATATATATGTAGTGCATATGTGAAGATAGTAAAAGTTACTATCTGTGAGTAGTAAGAATATTAATGCCTTTAATTTTCTTCTGTTTATCTCTGTTTTCATTATTTTCCTAAAAAAGCATGCATTACCTCTGTAATAAAAATTTCTAAGAAAATTTATTTACAGAGAGAAAAATAGAGGCTCTGACACTTGTCTAAATTCATGATCCTTTGTTGTTTTTTTATGACGATGTATCTCTGAGGTTTATGACAAATACATGCAAAGTAATCAACTAAAAAAAGCTTTTAACCTAAAGCACTTAGACAAAGAAAAATCAGTAAAGACTAAGTATATTTCCCATAGTTATATCATAGTTCTTTATTTTGATTATGAAGACAGAAGTCAATTTTTAACATCACTAAATATCTAAATCTGAGTCAGTCAGACATTTAATAATAATAATTGTAATAATATCACAACAAATAGCTACTGCTTATTAACCATAAACTATGTGATCCATATTATATATGTGTACAACATGCACGGATAATTTCATTTGCTTTTCCTACAACCAAAGTTAGCAGAGCTAGGATCTATTTCCAAGTTTCCTTGCCTCAAAAGCTATGTACTTAATCATAAGGCAACACAGATCCCACAGCTATTATAAGATCCTCTTCTGATAGCTTTAGTATTTGTCGTTTTACAAGAGTAGATGTCCATTTTAAGTATCCAAATTAAGTGGGGGCAAAAAGAACAAGTCCCACCCATCCCAACTATTCCTACTTTCCCCCAAAGAACTCAGTGGTAACACTGAAGTCTCTCTGGATAAGCTTATTTCCCTAAATGGATGAAATGGTATATCCTATAGAGAGACAGAGGTATAGAGATCTACCTTTCCAATAGAAATAATGCAGCAGAAAATGTCAGTACTCTACTTGTGTGCCTTCTGATCCCTTAGCCACCCCAGATTGTGAAGTGCTATTACCCTCAACTGTTAGTTATCTGTATCTCTTTGTTGACAACTACTCTCAAACTGCTGTAGCTAACTCTCCCTTCACAAAGAAAGAGGTGTAGGCAGCCAGGCATTTACACACCCCTGAAGGCAGCTTTTAATCAACAACTGACTGGGTGCTGTGGTACAAATAGTCCAACTCCCTGCCTCTGATGGTTGGACATCTCTAGGGTGTGACCTGCACTCTCTCCAGAGCTCCCCTATAGGACTGAGGCAAATTTAACTTCTGTTGAATTTTGCATGATACCATACTCTGCTTGGCTACTCTCCTACCCTTGTCCCACTTCTCCATTCTCTTATGGGTTCTTTCTAAGAACTCTTCTATCAAATCACTTGCTAAAAAATTATCCTTTCATGGTCTGCTTCTTGGAAAACCCATTTATTAGAATTCCCAATATGTTCTGACCCTTTTTCTACTTTAATTACGGTATCAATTGTAAGGAACCCTTAAATAATTCTCAGTATGGTATGTTCATGGAGCCATTAGACAGACATAGAAATGGTATTCTGTGGTATTAAACATCAATGGAATACAAGACCAAAACTGAGCAGTAGAATCCTTGTGGAAAGCCATGACTGTGGAACATACAAGGCATAAATTATACCAGAATAACAGCAAAAGGCAAGAAATGTAGAAAAGACACAAGGCTGAACAGAGACAGATAAGTTTCTCACTTAAAAAAAAAAAATCCTCTAAATTTTTTTTTTCTTATCTCATTTGGGGTTGCAGTTGTAAGTGTTCTTCCATGAACCATTTAATTATTGAGAAGGTTATAAGATTCAGTGTACTGGCTTCTAACATAACAACTTTAAATTCTGAAGAAGGGTATAAGAATTAGAGTACTGAATTCTCAATCTGCAGTGGATCCGTGTTTGTTTGTTTTTGGTTTGTATTTTGATTTTCCTTTAAAAAAAAACAACAACAATGCTTCCTATCTTCATATGATTTGAATTGGGAAGACTACACTTCTGGCTTCAGGAGAGAGCACAAGATTCAGGTCTTGCCATTAGCAGCAGGTACACCATAGTCACTGTGATTTGTTAACTAAGGGAAACAAGGCAACCTGTCAAAGACAACCACACTCAATTCTGGAACTGCTTTTTGAAGGGAGAATCTTTCCTCCCTGTGGTTTGCTCAGACAGTGTAATAGAATCTTTGAACTTCTGGACAACAATATCCCACCAAATGGAGTGTCTTTGAAAGCCAAAGTTAACAGAAAGGAAAGAAACTTGGAGTTCTTCACATGACTAGATCAAGACTATGACTAGACTGATACTCACCATCCCCCAAATCTCTCTTGAACATTTCTGTAAGTGTAAGTCTATTGACATCCTTTTCTTCTTCTTCTTTTTTTAATTAACAAATAATATATTATTTGCTTCAGGGGTACAGGTCTGTGATTCATCAGTCTTATACAATTCACAGCACTCACCATAGCACATACCCTCCCCAATGTCCATCACCCAGCCACCCCAACCGTCTCACCCTCCTCCCCTCCAGCAACCCTCAGTTTGTTTCCTGAGATTCAGAGTCTCTTATGGTTTGTCTCCCTCCCCGGTCTCATCTTGTTTCATTTTTTCCCTCCCTTTTCCCCACGATCCCCTGTCCTGACTTAGGCTTGTTTGATTTGTTTTCCTGCTATTTTTAAATCAATCCTCCCAACAACAAGAACAAGAACAACAACAACAACAAAGACTCGACAAATAGTTCTGAATGCCTGGGTCTAAATGCTACTTATGTGATTGAATTATACAATATGGTGGATTCCCTCTGGATATTACATTTTATACTCCATATATTAGAATTCTCAGGGCAACTAAACTATCAAAAAAAAATCACTCAAACATTTTGAAAGTTTAAAAAATAGAAGTCTTATCAAATGTATTTTGTGACTACATTTTAGGTTAAAATTACCAATAGGAGACAAATCAAACAGTTTTACAAGAATTCACAGTTACTAACTAAATGCTGAGATTTTTTTCAGATTTGTTATGTGACTGCTAAATATGAATGCCATGATCCTCCTGATTATCACTGGTAATGTGATATATACAGACAGAATAAATGCAAACACAGATTACATAAAAAATGTATATGCATTTTAATGAAAACTTCCCATTTTGTCCTGAAACTTCTTATGAAGATACTAAATGAACTGCTTTAGATTTCACACCCTCTGTCTTTTCTGAAGGCATCCCAAATGGACAGTGGGTGGGAAAAAATGGAATCTAACGAAAGAGGAAATTATTTTAGTAATGAGCTTTAGTTTTTAAAGATTTTTATTTACTTACTTGAGAGAGAGAAAGAGAGCAAGTGCATGAGTGGGGGGAGAGGTAGAGGGAGAGAATCTTCAAGCAGACTCTCCCCTGAGGGTGGAACCTGATGTGGGGCTCCTCCCATGACCCATGAGATCATGACCTGAGCCAAAACCAAGAGTCAACTGACTGATCCACCCAGGTGTCCCAATCAGCTTTAGTTTTTAAATGCAAGTTCATTTTTCTAAGGCATGCCATTCTTTATAAATAATAATTATAATTACAATAATAAAACTATCATAATAGAATACTATTTACACAGTACAGAGCAGAACATAGCTCTTACCAGCTATATTTTGTTCCACCTTTATAAGCATGAATTTCCTCATTTATAAAATGGGGATTAATAATAGTACATAATTCCTAGGACTGTTGTGAGGATTAAATGATATAATCCATGTCACATGTGCAACATGATGTCTAGTACCGATTAAACACTACATTGGACTGTTAATGATAAATCAACAAAATAATTTAAAATCATTATTGTGTTATTATTATTATTTCAAAACAAAAATCCTAGCTGATATTTATTTGTTTTCTGTTCTCTGTTAAGGACACCATATGACTATGCATTCAACATAAATTAATTTACGAATCATGTGTCAATTAAAATCAGATCTCCACACTGTGAATGAAATGGGTCCACACACACACACACACACACACACACACACACACACACACAAGAAATGGGTACACAAACATCCCCATATGTCTCTACAAGTAAATTTCTTGCTTTTCCCTGCTTTATATACCGACTATTAAGATGCTATTACCTCTGGTCATAGTGGTCATGCTCATTTCCTCACCATGATAGCAAAGCTCTCTCAGAAGAGATACTACATGTTTTGCTGTGAGGTATCTTTGTTTTTCAACCTGGTTAATCACCTGGGACCATGGTGGTAGGGAGGAAAGGAATTATGCAGAGTTTTCCCAAGAGAAAAAAAATGCTATGTAACACACCTGAGCATTTTTATGAATATTAATAATCATTAATTGAGTGCTTACTATGTACCAGGCATTGTGACAGATGGCTTCCACATGTCATCTGAGTTAAATATTCAGCTGGCAGCTATTAACAATTCTAATTGCCTTTTTGGAATGGTGTTCACGTTTAGACAGGTAATTTCTGCTAAGTTATTACCTGCCAATTCTCCTCCGCTTAGAGTTCCAGTACAGGCTAATTTATTGGATTCACCTTTCAATTCTTTGAGTTACCACCCATTCAATTATAAACACTAGTAAACTACTACTTCTACTGGGGCTGAAGCATTCTTTTTAGGATCTACCTAGTTTGGGCATGTTGATGATGTTAGTGATACAGTATTTGCTGGCTGTTCATTCTAGTTTAAAATAAGTGGTCTGCTGAAAATGCACAGTTAATATATTAATACATGAAGAATGTCATGGACCAAGGCGGATCTTCGAGGTGTCTTCAGAATGCAGATTATTGTTAAATCTCTTGAAACTGTGCTGTTATAGAAGGGAAGTCAAAATAAATGGTGCTATCATCAAAATAAATGGTGCTAACTGCAAATATCAGCCATTTCTGGCAACATTTCGCTTTTAGCTCCAATTCCTCCCTACCCTCTCTTTTTTTTAAGTCTTCCCAAATATGATGTAGAAATAGAGCTTGTATATAAATCTCAATAAAGAAAACCAATCCAAAGCAACTCTCTTATTCAAAGCTGCTTCAGACCATAGGAGATGCACTCAGGAGCCTTGCATTTCAAAAGAAGCTTTGCAAAAGCCTTTTCTGATTTTGTTACTATTTGTTACATCTTGTTACTATTTGTTACATCAAGTTTGCCTGGAATGTGGGTCCTCACAGTTGTGAAATACCACATAATAACAGCAAAGTTTTCTCACTCTTTGTTCCTCCACCGCCTTGGTTTCGTGCTTCTTAAATACGCATTGCCATAAATAAGGACTTTTACTCCATTTTTCTCTCGTCACTATGCTTTTACGGAGTGAGCATCCTATTAATTTTATCTGGAGACAGAGTATGTATTTGTTAACCATCTGGCCTAGTTCCAACCTGAATTGGAAGTTAAATTAAAGCTCTTCACACACTAGTAGAAACTGTGCTTCAGTTCTATACTACTAGCCCCTAAATTGAATTTTCATTACTAGTGCTTTTTGAGAAAGCTTATATTTCTCCCCTGGATTTCTTAAACCTCATTATCCACAGTTTAAATCCAGGCCATACTAAGTTTTTAACTAGAAACTGGTACAGAGAACCAGCTTCCTAAGATGCTCATATTTGGGATTATTCTTAACTTGAACCTCATTTCAGAAAATCCCATCAGTGGCCAATTTTAATCAAAGACAGTGAAGCAGAATAACAAAACCAGCAAAGAGTGTCTTTGTTAAATTTTCAGACTGTTCAGATAGCTGCTTTCATTTCCCCAAGTTGAAATATTCATACAAAGAGCTTGGAATGTGAGATTGTCTTATGGGGATACAATGTGGATACATTCATGAGTTCTGCAGAAGAGCAATCTCACTGTTATGGAAAAAGGAAAACATTTTTTTCTGAGCGAACATTTTTTCTGAGCAATCTAAATGCAGTCACAACCCTGTTGTATTAGTCAATGTTTACACCAGGTTTCTCTCAGGGAAAAATCTTATGGTGCACGTGTATTAGTCTGGTATATTTGGCACTACAGTTGTTGGAGCCAATTGAGAAGCTACAAATGGTATGGTCATAATAACAACAGTAGCAGAATGGCGTTTGCAAGTAGGGTAAAAGGACACAGGCAGGTTTTTATATGATTGATTGCAAACTGCCCCATTTTTCTGAGCCTTGGCTTTTTCATTATAACTAGAGATAACAATAGGTACATAAAAGTCTTCTTGAGAGGATCAGATAAGCAAATATGAGTGAGAATCCATGGTGAAATAGAAAGTTTGAAACAAAAATAAGGTTTGCTAAATTTCCTTATTACCATGATTATTATCACATAGGGACAAGAAAGCCCTATCACCTAAAGATTCCCTAAGAATGTTATTGCCATTTTCTACTCATTTTAACTAAGGTAAAATAAGCACTAATTTGCACATGAACCATAAACTGGAGACCGTTATTCCAAGGTGAAAATGACACTGCATTTAGCAGTTAATTAACAGCTTGTCCACAATGTTTTATCAATACATAATATTAGCCCTAAATAAATACTTCTCGATCACATGAATATTATGCTGCTCTAAAGTAAAGAAAATGATAATTTGGTTAACATATGTGAGGTTCTGGAGGTCTGTGTTCTGTCAAATTTCTAGGTCTTGACTTTAGCTCTGCTTATAACCATATGCTTTCAGATAAAGAAGTAAAGGAAACGTTACATATGGTATGCTAATATTTAATCATTCTATCTTTAATATATCTAATATGTATTGAGCACATATTAGATGCCTCGCATGGTGTTAAGTGCCTCAGTGAAACCATGTAACAATACTATGAGACAAAGGATTACTGTTACTGATATTTTGTAAGGAGACTGGGTCTAGGAAAGGGTGGATAACATGCCCAATATCACACTGTGAACTTAAAAAAGTATTTGAACCGAAGTCTGTCTTTTCATAGAGATTGAGCTTTAAACCATCATGCTTTGCTGCTCCTGCATGAACTAATCAGATATAAAATGAGTTATCTTATTAGGATGTATTAGGATGTGCTGAGAAATATATTCTTCATCTAATGAACTAATTTGTTTTACAATTAGTGGATAGAGTTCCTTTTGTCCAACATTCAGAAGACGAAAGGATAGAGTTGCTTTGTTTTTTTTTTTTTTTTTTGACCTATTGAGATGTCTCCAGATACCAATAAAGGTTCTAGAGATGGGTTACCAGGTCAGCTGGAAAAAAGAAAGCAAGTAACTTCTTTTCCTTCAGCTCAGTACCACTTGGATCTGAAATCTCATGCAATTGCCAATTACTTAAAAAGTAAAAAATGTAGGTCTCCTGAGAAAGGTGGTGATAGACTGGGACGGGAAGGATGATAAGTTGCTTCCAGAAGCATATATATTCTTCTTGGATGATTTTTAGAGCCTTTAAATTAGTTTAATTTTAGAAACAGTACTGTTAAACTCCAATTTATGGCTTTGGAAAAAAAAAAATGAAAGGAAGGTTTGACACTGGATTCAGAGTGAGCTTGTAAAATCAAAAGAGGCCCAACTTGTAGGCTGGGTCCCTGATCTGTGAAAGTGGCCCCTTTACAAGCATTCTTGAGGAGAATTTGGCAACACATTTCAGAAAACTTAGCTTTTTAGATTCCTTTTACCCAATAGTTCTAACTTTCTAAATATATCCTGAGGAAGTTCTCATGGGCATGGGTAAAATCAGCCACAAGAGTATTCATTACATCATTATTTGTGGAGACAAAAAAATGGAAATGAAATAAAAGGAAAATAAGTGCCCACCAGTAGGAGACCAGCTGAAAACACACATTCAAATGGCCCCGTTGTCACAAATGAGGGTAAAGAAGACTGTTTAAGGACCTGCAGGTTCATTTACAGTTTATGGTTTTAAGATTTTAAAAAAAAATTCACAAAATAATTTATAAAAACAATGTGAACAGCACAACAAATAAAGTAGTATTGGATTATAACCTAAAGTATAAAATACATATCCACTAATCAGGACTGATATAAATAAATGAATAAATGGGGAGGGGAAAGTGACAAATCTCCCATGCAGAGGAATGTCAAATAAATTATAAGGATTCAGTACCTTACAGGAGGTGAAGCATAACTCTCTATTCATTAAGTGAGGATGGTACATACGAACCTCATTCTAAAGAGTCAATATGGAAAGAGAGAAAAATCAGTAATTTTACAAAGGAGCATCTTGACAAAAACTACTTCAGCAGAGTGATGAAGGCCAACATCGCAGTCATAAATCTTTCTGATAGAGTAGTAACCTTGCTATGATGTGTTGAAATGGCACTTTGCCTTTGTGTTCTTCTTCCCCCAAGCCCATAACCTCAATCTAAATATGAGAAAAATATTAGACAAATTCCAACAGAGGGTGATCCTGCAATGACACTGACCATCACTCCTCAGAACTGTCAAGGTCACTGAAAACAAAGAAATTCTGAAACACTGTTACAGCCAAGAAGAGCCTAGGGAGACAAAAAAAATCTCAATGTAACATGGTAGCCTAGATGGAATTCTGGAATAAAAAAATAAAAAAGAAGTAAAATAAAATAAAATAAGGACGTTAGACAAAAACCAAGGAAATTTGATGTATGGACTCTAGTAAAAACATTGGTTCATTAAATGAAACAAATGTACCATCTTAATGTAAAATGTTAGTAATGGGAGAAAATGTCTGGGGTTATATGGGATTTTGCTGTTCTATCTGCTCATTTTTTCTGTTCTAAAACTGTTATTAAAATGTCTATTAATTAAAAGAAAGTATTGGTGAAAGGAGAAAAAGAGAAGCAAGAATCTCCTCTTTCTCCGAGATACAAAGGACCCCTTAAATAATAGCTTAATATTAGCTCTGCCAAAGGAATTGAGATTGACCCCCTTTAATCTCACTTTAACAAAAAGCAGCCTGAGGAAAAGATAATCAGTAAATCTCCCAGAGTGAGTATCCCTGAATCTTCCTTCACTGAAAGTTTGTAAGGAAAGAGGAGATCCCAAGAAAAATGTGTTATCATGTGTTGTTGCATCCATCCTATTTTCAGTAGCCTGCAAGATCCCCGCGGCCTGTACATAATCTTTATTTCCCCAGCGCCTAGTCTGGTGTCTGCCGCTTGGAGAATTCTTCTGACTGGCTGACTAAATAAATGAAGGAATAAAGGAATTAATGATTGAATGAGGTATCCTAAAAGCACATTTGCTGAGTTAATATATACTTGTGTTCAATTTGCCAAATGAGTGAGTGAGGGGATGACAGTAATCCTTATACACATTATTAACCACAGAATTTTGAAATGGTAAATCCATTATTCTGAGCAAGTCCTTGAGGATTAGTTAGCGCAAAAATATAATGCAGAGATCTTGTCTCCTTCCAGTGTGTTCCTTTTTACCTCCTCAGTTAAAGTAGCACTGACAATGACCATAATAAATAAAATTGTTACTAATATTTACTGATTGCCTTTTTTTTGGCCAGATACTTTGTTAGGTAAGTAGATAAATTTAATAGTATTTCCAGTCCTTACAACAATTCTACTCTGTGTATCTATGTATCTAGCTTGCTAGATAATTTTGCCTTTGTTTTACAGATAAGGAAACTGATTATAGCAGCCCAGCTATTGACAGAAAAATTTAGGATTTAAATACTGATCTTTTTGAATTCAAAGTCTATGCTCTTTCCAGAACACAATTTTGCCTTGAAATGTTAGTAAATCCACTAATAAGTCATTCAGTCCTAGGGTGAGTGCATATGAATGTGTTTGTTAAGGATTAATGTTTTTCAATTTCTTAATGATTGGTTTGGATATTTGTCAGTTCTCAGATTTGCATGCACAGTCAACAGAGGGGGGTATTCTATGGAGTTTACCTTAGAATTTACCAGAGTTTACTGGTTTATGCCAAGCAACTATCCTGATAATACGCAAAACAATTAGCAAGTACCTGAAGATTACGTTTCAGTGTGGGGCAAATGGGGAAAAAAAAAAAAAAACTATACATAGAAATATACACAAAAAATATACACAAATATACACAAAATATTCTGCTCTCTAGATACTCTATTCAATGAGTTAAAAAAAAAAAGCCAAATTACTTAGAAGATATCCAAATAGGAAAAGTTTAAGATACCTCTTTGATTTCGTTTAAAGTTAATTGTTAAAGGCCTAGAAGATGTGAATGTATCTAGTTTGATTTGAAAATACTATTGTCATCCTGCGATACCACAGTGACCTTTTTTGTGGCATAATCTGCAATGATGTCCATATGTGTAAGGAAAATAAGTGGGTATTAGAATCTCTTCATCTGAGAGTCCTGGAATACCTACAAACATCTCGGTGAAACTTCACTTTTATTGCTTGAAATTAATAGTCAATCTGGGTATCTTTTCCTTTATAAAATAGAAAAAAATAAATAAGATATATGTGTATACATAAATATAGTCCTGTGTGAAGGCTCCTGAACACATAGAACATTCAGGGCTGCTACTAATTATATTTATATTCCTGAGCACTAACAGCAAAGTTACTAAATTAAGGTTTAAAAAAAAAAAGGAAAATATGTTTCGTTGTTTATAAGAACAGTAGAAGAGTTATGAGGGATATCAGTTTAATTTCTTCACTAAGAGCAAAGGCCTATATTTTCCTAACAGGAGACACTAAGATCTATCAGTCAATAATACTACATTTGCATAGCACCTATACACAAGAGTTTCTCAGGGTGTTTTACAATACAGCTAATTTGCACCTTAGATAATTAAGAGTCTGCCATGTTAAACAAATGAGACAAAGCTGAGAGTTGAAAGCTGTGATCATGTCAGCTCTGAAACCCCAACACAGAAAATGAGTTACATATCCCCCAAAGTCATGGCAATTAAAGTTCAACCAGGTATCTGAAGTTTTGTCTTAATTATTCTTAACCATTTTAACCATCTTAATTATCTTAACCATCTTAACCATCTTAATTATTCTTAACCATCTTAACCATCTTAAGATGGTTAGGATCTATGAGTAAACACTCTAGTCAGCTTTCCCTATACCTCACTCTCTAGTCTCTCTGCCTGCCTAATGCAGCAGCCTCCCACGTGAGCTACTGTGACTGAAACTATGCTTTCTGTTTTGTCTCTAATCATCTATCCCAGATTTTTGTAAATGGTGATATTGCCATCATCTCATACAGACCTGTGAGGGGTATGCTCCTCAATGGCCCTAACTGATTTTTTGGACACACTGCTTCTCATTAAAAAACTGCCTGGATTTTAAAAAGGTTACCTTTTGATTTTTTTTTTTTTAATATATAAAGATAAAACTTACTTGTTGCTGAAATGTTAGTAATTACAGAGACTCTAAATGGGAAATACGTCTATAATTCCATTCTCCAGACAAAATCTTTTAAACATTTTACTGAAATTTTCAAGACTTTTGTTAGGAAAACATTTATAGAATTGGGGTTAACTGCCTCTACACACAGGGAATGAATTCATATATTAAAAGATAATTTAATATAAATATCGAATGGCTATGAGTATGAGTTTTGAAGTCAGAATCAGTGAGATTTAGATTTGAATTCCAGATCTATAATTTATGTTGATCTAGTCAGTTAATTTCTCTAAACTTCACTGTATTTACCATCACAATTAGTATTAATAACAATATCTGGCTCCTAATTATGTTCATATCATTGGGACTACACTTACCCTGCTGCTGGAAACAAATGAAAAACTGGACAATTACATGGGAAACAAACCTGATTCCAGAAATATACCACTGAATGGTATAAAACTGTGATCTCTGAAGGACAGGAAAGACATGAAGCAAGACTTTGGTATCCTGGCTTTCTATATACAGGTGGGTACTTTTCAGAGGAGAGAATAAGGAAAGGGAATCTAAAAAGGACATTAATGTTTCACTGAGCTGAGGAGACACACAAGGCTAAGGGACTGGGATTGTAGAGCAGAGTATCAGAGATGGGATTATGAAAAGAAAGTACATAAGTGTGTCACATGAGACTGCACATAGAACAATTTTCAGAGCTCAAACAGGGCTATAAGACAGTTGAGTTCCTCTGAGCTATCAGAAAAAGAGATTTTGTAAACATTTGGAGCTTCAGTAGGGGGATGCATATTACTAGTTAACTAGCCTTAGACTAAAATCTACTCTATAGCTAGTCCATGGAAACTTAATAATAACCCATAGAAAGATCAAGCAGATTTATAGTAACTTAACTCCTGTCAATAAAATCCAATACTTTAAAATAAATATACCACAATCCAGCATATAACAACATAACATCATTCTGTTTATAATTCATTCTAAAATTACCAGATAACCTAAAAAGCATAAAAATGAGATTCATGAGGAAGGAGCAAGATGGCGGAGGAGTAGGAGGCTGAGATAGTGTCAGATCCCAGAAGTTCAGCTAGATAGTTATCAAACCACTCTAAACACCTACAAACTTAGCAGGAGATAGAAGAGAAGAAGAACAGCAATTCTAGGAACAGAAAATCGACCACTTTCTGGAAGGTAGGACATGCGGAAAAGTGAATCCAAAGCGTCGGGAAGATAGACCGCGGGGGGAGGGGCCGGCTTCCGGCAAGCCTCAGAGCAGTGGAGCACAAAATCGGAACTTTTAGAAATTGCTCCACTGAGGGACATCGCTCCAGAGGCTAAGCAGGGGTGGGGGGGGTGGAGCCCTTGTGGGGACAGTGTGGTTTCAGAACCCGTGGGGTCACAGAAAGACTGAGGGTGTCTGAGGGTAGCAGAGCTCCCAGGTATCAGAACGGGTTAGCCAACCGCAGAAACCGAGCCCAACGGTGGGCTACAAGCTCGGGCTTACCTTGAACCGTGATCCAAGACACAGTCAGGTCACTGCTCTTCGAGCAGGGACCGTGCAAGGGGCAGATCCAGAGAGACACCCTCCTTCCACCTCCGGGAGGAGAGGCACAGGAGCGCTCTGCAGGAATCTGCTGGGTTTGGAGACTCCAAACGGGGCCGTGCGCCAGAGACAGAAACGCTCAGTCACAGGCCGGGTGAGCTGAGAGTGCGGCCAGAGACCAGGGAGACAGGAGGGATTGACTGCTTTTCTCTGAGGGTGCACTGAGGAGTGGGGCCCCGAGCTCTCAGCTCCTACGGCCTGAGACTGGGAGGCTGCTATTTTCATTCCCCTCCTCCAAACCTGTACGGAAAGCATTCAGGGAACAAAAGCTCCTGAGAGCGAACCCGAGCAGATTACCTAGCCTGGCCCCTGGCAAGGGCGGTGCAATTCCGCCTCGGGCAAAGACATTTGAAAATCACTGCAACAGGCCCCTCCCCCAGAAGATCAGCAAGAATATCCAGCCAAGACCAAGTTCATTGATCAATGAAAACTGCGGAACTCCAGAGTTAGGAAAAAGCAACATATAGAATTCATGGCTTTTTTCCCCATGATCTTTTAGTCTTTCAGAGTTAAATTTTTTAAATTTTATTTTTTTCTTATTGTATTTTTTATTTTTCCTCTTTCCTATTTCAACGTTTTTTAACTAGTATCTAATCAATATCTTTTTAAAAATCTTTTTTAATTTTCACTGTTACATACATATTTTAACCCCTCATTGTATTTAACCTTATTTTTTTGTATACATATAGGGTTTTTTTTTCTTCTTAAAATTTTGGGATACAATTTCTTCTAATAGATCAAAATATACCCTAAATCTAGCACACGGCTTCGATCTTGTCTCCAGCCTGATCACATTCTTTCCTCATTTATTCTTTTTTTTCTTTTTTTCTTCTCTTTTTTCAACCAACCTCTTATCAATCCCTTTTTTAGAATCGTTTTAAATTTTTATTTTTACACTCATATTCCATCCCTTCATAGTGTTTACCCTTATTTTTGTATATTTATAAGTTTTTCTTTCTTTAAAATTTTGGGAGGTAGTTTCTCCTAACAGACCAAAAACACCCAAATCAGGTGTGGGGCTTCTAATATATATATATATATATATATATTTTTTTTCTTTTTCTCTTTCTTCTTTTCTTTTATTTCTTTTTTCTTTTTTCTTTTTTTTCCCTCTGTTCCCCCCTTTTTTCTTCAACCCCTGGTGTCGGCTCCCTTCTGATTTTTCTGTGGTTGTTGCTACTCTTTTAGTATTTTGTTCTCTCATTCATCTATTCTTATCTCGTTAAAATGAACAGGTGGAAAAACTCACCACAAAAAAAAGAACTAGAGGCAGTACCAATGGCTAGGGACCTAATCAATATGGACATTAGTAATATGTCATAATAGAGTTCAAAATGACAATTATCAAGGTGCTAGCTGGGCTTGAAAAAAGCATGGAAGATATAAGAGAATCCCTGTCTGGAGAAATAAAATCCCTTTTGGGAGAAATAAAAGAACTAAAATCTAATCAAGTTGAAATAAAAAAAGCTATTAATGAAGTACAATAAAAAATGGAGGCTCTTACTGCTAGGATAAATGAGGCAGAAGAGAGAATTAGTGATATAGAAGACCAAATGATGGAGAATAAAAAAGCTGAGAAAGAGACAAACAACTACTGGACCATGAGGGGAGAATTAGAGAGATAAGTGATACCATAAGACACAACAATATTAGAATAATTGGGATCCCAGAAGAAGAAGAAAGAGAGAGGGGTGGAAGGTATATTGGAACAAATTATTGTAGAGAATTTCCCTAATTTGGCGAAGGGAACAAGTGTCAAGATCCAGGAAGCACAGAGAACCCCCCTTAAAATCAATAAAAATAGGTCTACACCCCGGCATCTAATAGTAAAACTTATAA
>CM052898.1:36917301-37008620 GCA_028534135.1 Potos flavus | reverse complement strand
ACACATAGATCAATGGAACAGAACAGACAGCCCAGAAATGGACCCCCAACTCTATGGTCAACTAATCTTTGACAAGGCAGGAAAGAATATCCAATGGAAAAAAGACAGTCTCTTCAACAAATGGTGTTGGGAAAATTGGACAGCCACATGCAGAAGAAAGAAACTGGACCATTTCCTTATACCACGCACAAAAACAGACTCAAAATGGATGAAAGAACTCAATGTGAGACAGGAATCCATCAAAATCCTTGAGGAGAACACAGGAAGCAACCTCTTCGACCTCAGCCACAGCAACTTCTTTCTATAAACATCACCAAAAGCAAGGGAAGCAAGGGCAAAAATGAACTATTGGGACTTCATCAAGAACAAAAGCTTTTGCATAGCAAAGGAAACAGTCAACAAAACCAAAAGACAACCGATAGAATTGGAGAAGATATTCGCAAATGACATATCAGATAAAGGGCTAGTATGCAATATCTATAAAGAACTTCTCAAACTCAACACCCAAAGAACAAATAATCCGATCAAGAAATGGGCAGAAGATATGAACGTACATTTCTGCAAAGAGGACATTCAAATGGCCAACAGACACATGAAAAAGTGCTCAACATCACTCGGCATCAGAGAAATCCAAATCAAAACCACAGTGAGATACCACCTCACACCAGTCAGAATGGCTAAAATTAGCAAGTCAGGAAATGACAGATGTTGGCGAGGATGCGGAGAAAGGGGAACCTCCTACACTGTTGGTGGGAATGCAAGCTGGTACAGCTACTCTGGAAAACATTATGGAGGGTCCTCAAAAAGTTGAAAATAGAGCTACCCTATGACCCAGCAATCGCACTACTGGGTGTTTACCCTAAAGATACAAATATAGTGATCTGAAGGGGCACATGTACCCAAATGTTTATAGCAGCAATGTCCACAATAGCCAAACTATGGAAAGAACCTAGATGTCCATCAACAGATGAATGGATAAAGAAGAGGTGGTATATATATACAATGGAATACTATGCAGCCATCAAGAGAAATGAAATCTTGCCATTTGCAACGACGTAGATGGAACTAGAGGGTATTATGCTAAGCGATGTATGTCAATCAGAGAAAGACAATTATCATATGATCTCTCTGATATGAAGAATTTGAGAGGCAGGGTGGGGGTCGTGGGGGGCAGGGGAGGGAAATGAAACAAGATGGGATCAGGAGGGAGACAAACCATAAGAGACTCCTAAACTCATGAAACAAACTGAGGGTGGCTGGGGGGTAGGGGCGGGTAGGGATAGGGTGGCTGGGTTATAGACATTGGGGAGGGTATGTACTATGGTAAATGCTGTGAAATGTGTAAGCCTGATGATTCACAGACATGTACCCTGGGACAAATAATACATTATGTGTTAATAAAAAAAAATGAGATTCATGACTAGGAGAAAAAGAAGTCAACAGAAACAGATTCATAAAATTATGAAGATGATAGAATTAGCAAGCAAGGACTTTCATATCATCAACAGGAATCCTGCATAATAGCATGGGATTACAGCTGAGAGAACCACAGACTTCAGACTCTACACAAGAAAGAATCTCTAGGGAAACCCAAAGACAACAGGGGAGACACAAAGACAAAAGAGAAAATGTTAGCCTCTGACACCACAACTACAGCAAACAAAAGTGGCAAAAGTAAACACACATTAACTCCCTGTTAGATAAACATAAACCTCACACATAAATCTAGTAACCTCAGTTCCTTTTAACTGATAAACCTCATCTATGGATTTACCACCAACAAAAACACAAAACATGTTAATAAGCAGTCTGCCGAGACAAAGCAAGCATTGGAACCACACTCAAATATGGCAAATAATTACCAGACTGGAAATTTAAAATTACTATGATTAATGTGCTGAAGAATCTAATGGAAAAAAAAAACAACAAAACAGAAAACATATAAAGACACATGATTAATGTAAGCCAGAAAAAGAAGTTGTAAGAAATGATCAAAAGGAAATGCTAGAAATAAAAACCATTGTAATACAAATGAGAGTTCCTTGATAGGCTTATCAGTGGTCTCAACATGGTTGAGGAAAGAATAAGTGAACTAGAAGAAATATCAGTAGGCACTTCCCAAACCAACATGCAAAGAGAAAAAAAAGAAAAAAAAAAAAAAGAATGAAAAACAAACAAGCAAACAAAACCACAAACCCAGAATGTCCAAGAACTGTAGGAAACTATAATTGGTGTAACAGACATCTATTAGAAATATCAGAAGAAGAATAAAGAAAAAAATGAATAGAAGAAATAGTGGAAATAATGATGGCTGGGAAGTTTCCAAAATTAATGACAGCTATCAAATCATTGTAGAATCTAGAAGCTCAGAGAACACCAGGCATGATACAGTGACAAAAAAAGCTACACATTCAAGAGAAGGACTATTCCACAGGAATAAGCGAGATATTGCCTAATTATGCAAGTATGTATGTGCTGCATTCCACAAACATCTAATGAAAACCAGTCAGTATTTTAGGAACTGTCTTAGGTCCTGAAAATGAAAAACTTAAGACTAAGATAGAGCATTGACCTGTCTTTTTTTTCCTCCCTTACATTCACCTATTTACCTACTATTTCCTTCCTCCCTCCCTCTCTTTCTCCTTCCCTTTCTCTATTTATCTCTCTTATCAAAATATATAAAACCCTTGCTTAATGAAGATACAGTTTATAGCATAAAAAATATTCATTAGTTATTTAACAAGAGTATTTAAAAACATTGTTAATAAGAAAGAGAACTTTGATTTCATTCATCCCCAAATTAGCTTTGCTCAGCTTTGTGTTTCTCGAACATATTATAAAGAAGTGTGGCACCTCAGAAAGTGAGCAAGGAGATTTAAATTGATTTTTATAAAGTAGTCCTTATATTAAAAAAATAACTAAGCCCCCCCCAAAAAAAAACAAAAAAACTAAGCCCAAATGCAGCATGGCAATATATTCATGAAGAGATGTCAGAGACATGATCCATAATTATCTTGTAGAAGAGTTTATGAAAACACTTTAGTAGAGTTTATAAAAACACTGCAATTACAGGTTTATAATTTATAAAGCAAGAGGTTTGATTTTTAACATTTTCAGATTGTTATTTTATGCCTATCATATAATGAATTGTGGAGAGAATGTATTGTTTTTTATGTTTATTAATTGTGCAAATTTTAAAAAGTTGGTATAGTATTTGGGAAATGAACTAAAAAAGCATTTTCAATTTGTTTGCAATGTTTCAACTGCCATGCAATTTGTTCTCTGAAAACCACTGGCAAGCATATATAAAAACTCTGTTAGTAGTTCACTAATGTGTCATGTTTTCCAAAATTATACAAAACATTTTCACATACACTTTGTCCATCTGAAGAAATGAGAAATGTAGCTCCACTGGAATTACACAAAATATGTGTTTCTTATCCAGGGTATTTTAACACTATCACTTTAACCCAGTTGATACTTTGGACTCTCCATTTTTAACCCCAAAGAATTTCGGTCCCATATTAGTGACTTAATTTAATAAACATAATCTCAACATTGATTGATTTTATCACATAAAATCTTATGGAGTATGTTCCATTAAATCAATTATTTCCTTGGCAATTTTTTATGAAGTAATTCTCATCATTTTCCATTTTTCTTCATTTTATTTCATGTACAGCAAATCTTTTATGTATCAACTTAACAATGAATGTACAATTTATCCATCAGGTTTTTTGGACATACCCATGAGATTTAACATATTAAAAGATTTTTTTTTAACTATTATTTTTCCAACTCAAATTTTCCTTAGTCAAATATTGCTAGTAAAATTATATCAGAAGCTTAGGTATTCCCATATATTTTTAAGATAATAAATTTTACCATATGCAGTTTGACTAGTTGTCAGGTTTTAATGTCCTGATTGTTTCCACACCATGAGATTATTAAAGAGATGATTTCCTTTATTTCTAAAGCATTCCATCTGACAATTTTCAACAATTTACCTCATATATTCTAAGGTTTTGTTCCTCTGTTTGTATTATTAATCCAATCCTTCCATCCACTTCCAGTGAATTCTTACAGCATGTATCCATGACAGGATCAAGAGTGAAGTTGAATGGTGAACTCTAAGTGGGAAGGTCAACATTTCCTGACTCTACTTTTTTCCTTTCCTCCACTCCTCCATCTCATAGCAAGCTGAGCCAAAAATGGAGTGTGGATCTTAAGCAACATTTTGAGTGGCATATCCCTCTCAAAAATGCAGGCCAAGTTACAACTTATCACCCATCTATTTTAATGCACGGCATGTGTGTGGGTATGGGTATGGGTCTGTGTGTGGTGATAGGGGAAGAGAGAGACAGAGAGAGAGACAGAGCGAGCAAAGGACAAAGAGATAGAAGGGAATGTGGCAAAGATTTATACTTAGTTGGTTCAGATGAAGGCCATATATAATTGGCATAATTGTCCAGGTATTACTCTTTCAACATTTCCTTTTTAAAAGTTTTTTTTTTTTTTTTTAAAGATTTTATTTATTTATTTGTCAGAGAGAGAGAGTACAAGCAGGCGGAGTGGCAGGTAGAGGCAGAGGGAGAAGCAGGCTCCCCGCCGAGCAAGGAGCCCGATGTGGGACTCGATCCCAGAACCCTGGGATCATGACCTGAGCCGAAGGCAGACGCTTAACCGACTGAGCCACCCAGGCGTCCCTCTTTCAACATTTCTGTAGGCTTGAATTTTTAAGAAAAAAAAAGTAAACATAAATAAAATTAGGAAATCTGATAAGTGAGCAATTCAAAGCCTATACTGATCAACTAAGTTTTCTCCTTGTCTGCTCCTCTTTTCTACTGCAGAACTGACCCTCTTTGCTGTTCTCTCTTATACTGCCATCAGTATGAGACAGAGAGAAAAGGAATGAACTGCAGAGTTGAGAATTGTAGACCCTCTGAGGTACCTATTTCTAGTTCCATCATCCCCACTAATTCAAACACTGGTTAGACAAAAAGATAATAGAATTTGTATTTTGGGTTCAAATAATTCAGTGTTCATTGCCTAAATGCAAAGCTTACTGCTAAATATTTTTTTTATGTGTATTATACACTCCATACTTCAAAATAAAAATAAAAGGCAGGTATCATAATAACACCTTTTGGATGAGTATGTGGAAATTCAGAGAGGTTAAGAAGCATGTTTGCTAATAGACAACTCTTGAGAATACTGTGAGTTGAATCTGTTTTCACTGGTTTCACAAGCAGTTAGCTTAATCATTTATTTAAAAGTTTCTAAGTTCAGAACTTAAAATCAAGTGGGACTAGGTTTGAATTGCCCTTGCATTCTTAACAGGAGCTTGAAATTGAACAGGTTACTTATGAAGTCTGAGCCTCAGTATTCTCATATACAATGAAAATATGATATACCTTGAATAATTGAGGATTATATGTAGATAGATAGTATATTAAATCTGACTTCTTACTTATAAATGTTTAACAAATGGAATTTATTTACATGAGACTCTTGAGAACCAGGCTCAGTAATTTTCAAAGTTATTTATCATGTAAGAGTATATTTTAAATTACAGGAATCCATATTTCCTGATGCCAAATATGATAGAATCAGCTATAAATATTCTTTTCAGATGCTATCTTTCATTGGTCTTTTTAAGTAAATTGTCTAATTCTCAGAGTATTTTGCTGACATTTTGTGTTTTTTTATAAACTTTAATTTCAGAGAAAGCTTGAAAAAGGTAAAAGTTCATCATATCTTAAAAGGCTGTGACAGAAAGTCCCCATTTGTCACTTTCTTAAGCATGATTTAATCAGTTAGTAATTATTTATTGGACAAACACTATAGGACCAATACTGTATGAAAATAAAATATGGTCTCTTAAAAACCTGAAATATGAATAACTTGAGAAATTTAATTTAAAGAACTACAAACTTTCATTTATAGAAAGAAACATAAAGAGATTTAGTAACTAGCATTATTTGGATTGCTCAGCATGTTTGAAGGGACGGGCAGGGCTAGGTAGGGAGAGATAGGTAGGGGGCTATGTGATCAGGTTCACAGAAATCCCAAAAATGCGTACGTGTAAAGAACAAGGGATAAGGAAACACACCAGACCACCCTGCCCTAAGGGGGCAGGGGGAGCTTTATTTTTATGACATTCGCCTATATCCAACAAAGAATAAACAGACCCTAAAAAAAAAGTATGCCATTAAAGATGTTATCACTAGTCCTGCTTACACAAAAGTGCTGTCAGTATTAAAAAGATTTAAGTTCCCTGGTTAGCTTTCAATAAAAGACCAACCCTCAAAGCCCTCAGTGCAACCCTGTTGACAACCTCCTCACTCCTGGGAGCTTTTTTTTTTTTTTTTCCCTTTGTCCGTGAGATTCGTTCTTCGACTCTATGAGACGACAACCTAGCTCTCCCACTTCATATTTATGTAATAACAAAATGGAAACTTTTCAAAATGTGTTTCACATCTTGGAACACAAATTACTTTTCTAAATGTGATGACCACTTTGGGAAGAGACTCTCTATTTATAGGTAACCCCTCAAATTTGATAGAGTCAAGTCTCTTACTATTCAAAATATGTTTTATAGGAAAGAAGAATCATCATTACTTGGAGGCATGTTAGAAATCGAGAAATCAAGCCTCACCTCAGACCTACAGAATCCCAATTTAACCATGTCCCCAGGTAATTCATATGCATACTGTTTAAAAACAGCAGATCTAGTCTATCTATGTCTTTGTTACTTGGGTACTAGTATTTAGAGGCATAAAAATTAAGTGTGAATATGGCCAAAAGGCAAAGAGATGTCTGGATATTCTATGCAAAAATGCAAATATTTGGCTGGCTTCAAAGCATTCCAAACCTGTTGGCTGATAAACACTCACATAAATACTCACATAAAATATCTGAGTAAAACAAAGTGCTTCTACTTTCAGGGCAGGTTTTGCTCAATTCTAATGATTCACTATGAACAATGGCCTTTAATTAGTTTTATTTTGGAAACCTGCAGTGCAGGTTTTTTCATTTACAAGAATTGCTGATTAATTAAGCAAGAAGACACTCCAGGCAATATATTTCTGGATGTAGGATGAGATGGAGTGAAGGATATGTCGGAGATTTAGTGACTTGTTCACCATCTTATACAAGTACCTATATTCCTCTGCAAGATGCTGTCCAAATGGGACTCATTATGCTCAAACTAGAGGAAACATCAGCACATTTAGGGAAAAATTACAAGCCCAATCATTTTCAGAGTATTAGGCATGTTTGTTTAAATTCCAATCAGAAAGTTCCACTTTTGCCCAGCATTTGAAATCTATTTGGGTAATTTACCTTAGAGCAATGTTTGAATAACAAAAAGGTTTAAAAAAAATTAAGCAACCAGAAACAGAACAAAACAAAACAAAACAAAAAACCTTACTTTCCAAGGGCAAAGCATTCCAGTTTTACAGATGAATCCTTTGCAGCTTGTATAGTTTCAGGAAAACGCACTTCAATCTTTGGTTCATATTCCCCCATCACACCTGTTAAATATCAAAAGAGCTAGCAGCATTTCTGGAGAATAGAAGTTTTCTGTGAAGTAAATGCTTCATTAACCAAAATCTGATTATTTTGTACTTCAATTAACAACATTTTCATAGACTTTAATGAGTGATAGAGGGCAAAGAAACTAATGATGCTACTTAAGGAATTAGTTGATTTCTTTCTTGCTTAAAAAAGAAATATCTAAGATATATCGAAGTATCAAAATAGAGGCATCCCAAATTTCCCTATATCCCACATTAGGATACTACAAAGAATTTGTCTTCCAATTAAGAAATGAATGCACCTAGATTCTAAAATGTTTCTGAATAATCAAGAACATTTCTTCTCTAGAGATATCCAGATCTATCACTCCTTCATGGAACTCTTGGGGGCAGATCTGTTCAGGAATAAGGAAATTTTCAGTTAACACTGTAGGAGGTCTCTTAGTAGAAAATAACAGTATTTCTGCAACAAAACTTATAAAGTAATAACAGTAACTGAGATAAAGACATAAATATTCTCATGCCAGTTCACTAAGGATTTACTGCTAGATGAGTTTGCTGTTCACTTATAAAAAACATTTGTTTTATAATTGTGGATATGGGCTAAGATAAGAATAGGAAAATAGTCTAATGTATGTAAATATGCTATCTACCAGAGGTGTAACAGAAATATATCCTTAGGCTATCCTCATTAACTTAATTAATGTAATCAGTGGCAAATCAAGAGTCCTCAAAAATTTTGATTTTTTTTTTAACTTATAAACCAAATACCATAGTAATCCATTCCAAAGGTAAGTGATTTACTGGTGGCCAGTACAACTGCACAGAAGCTGAAATTTACAAAGTGCGTATCAAATAAAAATACTTGATTTTTAAGACCTTGATCATTTCAACATTCAAAGAAGATGTGACTGAGGTGGTAGAGAGTACAAGTTCAGCGAACTAGTTAAATTTTCTATGTTCTATTTTTTTGACATCTGATTTTTCTTGAGTGACTACTTTTAGAAGAGGTTTGATATTTCTTACAGTAATACTATTAATATTAATATAGTATAATTATTCTGATCTGTTTTTACCATGTATGCACTGAAGATAATAGAGGGGATAGAAGAATGAAGGACTTAAGAAGAGGAGAAGGAGAAACTAAAAGTAGACCAGGAAAAGGAAAAATATGGTAGAATTTCTATGCATATTATTGGCTTATGGGCTCTTCCTGTCATGAACAGAGTACTCACTGATGGAGGGAAATTAGACTTATGAATAAATCTAGTGGTTGCTGAATTCTGAATTAAGATTATGCAAATATATTTGGGTGGTTAGTGATTATAAAAGCTCTGTCATAAGAACTCCCTGTATGGAGCTAGTTCCATAATTCTGTTAGCCATCATTAGCATTATGTTCTTGCTCTTAAAATCCTCAGAGAGGAGAAAACTCTATGAGGTACTATATTTCTAGTCCAGATCTGATCATAAAATGCATCAACAGGTTTTCTATCTTTACATTTACCACTGTGAATATTTAATTAAAGAATCGACTAGAGGATTATTCTACTTCGATGACTTCCCTAGGTTTTCTAGTTCTCTAAATCTTGTGCCAGTTATGTCTTGACTAAACTACAAAACTCATCAGAGACCAATTTGAATTATGTTCCTTGGAGGAATATAATTAGCATGAATCTCGCGCTTCATTCCTCTTTAGAATGCTTATAATTAATGTTTGCTTGCTTTGCTTTCCTTGGATGTGAATTTTTTCCCCATTTTGCCAGCCAGGTAAATAAAGGGTGAACAAAAAAGACAAGTATGGAAAAGAAAGAGGCATTAAAGAGAGGCTGCATCATATGTTCTTTGAAACAATATTATTCAATTTATAAGTTTGGCAGCACCCACACGTGCACACACACACGCCTACTTCCTCGAACAAACTTTTTTTATATAAAATGTTCCTTAAGCAATGAAAGGATCTGTTCCAATGCCAGTGAAGAAATGGCCCGATATACCCAGAATCATAGAAACTGTACCATGTGAGTTAATTATAGAATTTTCTATTATATTTTTTACAATATCTGATTTTCATCCTATTTGTAAATCGAACCTCAACTCATTGATGATGTGGCTTCTCTGAACCAGAGGGAAGCTGAAAGCTCAACAGATGTCCCCAGGCTTCAGAAGCAAAAGTATATTCCCAAGATAGCTCATCATCTTACCATCAGTGCGCTGCACTAATGGAGTCGGCGGTCCTTGAACACTTCTCTGCGCTTCCTTGTTTGTTACGAAGCAAGTGTAGTTGCCCACATCTGATGGTTCCACTTTGGCAATGTACAAGTTTCCTGTCTCTTGGGATACAAACCGCCTGTTGTCCTCTTGAACATACAAGGGGTTATCATTGAAGGTCCAGGCATAAGATAAATCTGGAAAACAGAAAAAAAATAAGCATTATCCTTACCATATTCATTCTTATCTGAAAGTTTTGTGCCCTCTTCTCCATAATTAGAATAAAATTGTGCCCATTTGTCCAGTTGATGCCTGCTGTCCTAGGATAATTGTAATATTCCCTTATATTCAAATTTGGGTGATACATTACATAGGCATCCTGCCCATCACTGGCTTTGTGCATTTAGGGGTGCAATGATGGCATGCCAAGAGAATAAGTGGATGAATGTATTAAGAACAGCTGTAACGTATATAAAATATTATGGGCTTAAAATGCACACTGTATTTCTCCAGTGATGCTCATATTAAAACAGTGTCTCTCAATATACAGTCAAAAGGACGTCTGCACTAAATTGTTTTGTGTCTGATTTCTTTCAACATGTATTTTTTTAATGTTCACCTATGTTGTGTGACTATTAGTACTTCTTTGCTTTCTATTGCTCATAATATTCCATTTTATAAATATACCACAATTTGTTCAGCCACTTTCTTGTTGATGAGCATTTTGATAGTTTCCAGCTTGGGACCATTATGTATTAGGTTGAAATGACTGTCTGTTGACATTTTCATTTCTCTTGGATAAGGTGCTAGGAGTGAGAAATAAGGTAGGCAGATGTATGTTTAACTTTATAAGAAACCACAAAAGAAATTTTCATAGTTGTTGTACCAGTTGACCTCTCCACCAGAAATATATGAGAGTTATAGTTGTTTCATATTTTGCACAAATAACATGTCAATTTTAAAAACATTTTAGCCAGAAATCTTTGACCAGAGACAAATATTCTTGTGGATGAAGGTTTTTAAGTGTGGTACTATCTGAAGACTAAGAAATTGTATATATCATGGAAATGAGGTAGAACTAAACTTACATCTAGAGAAATGGAAGACTATAACTGGCTCTAGTGGGATTCTGAAGTAAGTGAAATGCATAGGTGCTGGGGGTGAAGAAGGGAAATACACAGGTGGAAAACACCTTCACCTGCAAATGAACTTAGAAATCACATACTAGGAAATCACAGCTCATAGAAGAACAGTCGAAGCAACTAGGGGCCTCTTGTTCAGGCAGAGACTGTGGGTCCTATTTGTCATCTGCACTTATATATATATATATATATATATATATATATATATATATGTTTTTTTCATTGCACTTATATTAAAAACGGGTGCAGAAGCAAGATATGGTAGAGCCAAAAATGACTAATTACTTCTGATATTTTCTAGCAATCTACCTCAGGTGGAAGCAGACTATCTGAAATATTTTTCACTAACTTTACAGAATTTAAATTCTCTAAAGGATGAGGAGGCAATACAGATCAATAGCTATTCTGACCTTAAATCTGATCTATATAGAAAAACTTATGAGGAAGTGGGAGTGTGGGAATGTTGCCATCTTTATCATCTCTTTCACCAAGGAAAAAATAAAGCACTGATAGTACACTTAGGAACAGATTTTAGAAAGCACAAAAGGATGGAAGGAAGGAAAGGGGGAGAAAGAAAAAGAGTGAGTCTACAAACAGACCATTAATAGTGATGAGGAGCTAAAGTATTACATTCTAACAACAATTCAAAAGTTATTTTAATAAAAATGAATTCACCTATACTGACAGAACTCTGATATAATTCTCAGGAAAGAAGAAAATACGAGAGGATGATATGTCAGAGAAAAATCAACAAAAATGCCGCTTATATGTAGAATGTGAAAATGTACGAAGTGGCATTAAATCTATAAAAGTAGTGTTGAGGTAGAAAAAAACCCAAGATGTATGTGAAAAGCACGTTGCAAATCAAGAGGGTTAACACTGTGTATATGTATGTGTGTGTGTGCGTGTGTGTGTATGCATCTGTGTGTCTTTATACAAATAATTAAATTTAGCAACCTAGGAATGTATATAGAGGTTTTTTTAGGGTGAGGGGAAAACTTACTCTCTACATAGTGTGTTTCTGTCACATTATAATTTTTAATTACTATGTATTATGTGTGTAAATGGGAAAAAAACAAGATAGAAATAGTGTCAGGAAAACCAAACACTAGAATGAATTACAACTTGTGAAACAATACAATGAATAATATTTTTCATTCTTACTCTGAACTATTCAGATTGGAGTATTATGTTTTATTCAGAGCACATTAGAATCACTAAGGAAGCTTGTTAAAATACAGATAGCTAATCCTATTCCTAGCAATTTGGCTTCCTTATATTTGAGTGAAGTATCATGGAATCTGTATTTTCAACACCCTACGAATGGCTCATGTGGTCGAACTGGAATATTATGTTCAGAGTACCCTTTACTGAAAGGGAAATTAAAATTCTCAAGTACATCAAGAGACAGATAACCAACACAGCAAAGGCCAGAAGTTAAGTCACAAAAGAAAATTATAAGAACTTAGATTTTTACCCTGGGGCCAAGGTGAAGAATAATTGAGGAGTCTTCATAGATTCAAATTGCTGTCAGTGGTGCAGAAAGGGTTAAATAAAGCCCTTTCTATTGATGCCCAGGAGGCAAAAATAGGACTCTGGCTGTTGGGGATTACAGAAGGCCCTATGGACCTTAGTATCATGAAGACCAATCTAAACTTCAGAGCTGTAACAGCAGGTGATTTGTGAGGTAATGAGCTCTCTATCATTAGAGATGGCCAAGCAGAGGATGGATGAGCTATGTTTGAGACGTTGCAAAAATATTTATTTTTGCAATGAACGGGAAGTTAAACCTATGTTTCTATGAACTGTCTACTCCACCCTCAACATTCCTTTGATCTCCTTAGAGTCTAATGCTCTTAGATCAAGTATGCATAAATGCAATTCACTTTTTATTTTTGAAAATATGCTTTGACATTCTCATCCTGTTCCAGGGTATTGAAACTTCATTGCTTTTCCAAGTCCCTACTGGAATCTTTTATCATTTCATGTGGTCTCTTGCTTCTAAGTTTCCTTACTGATGTCCTTTGCTGCCTCACTTCTAAGCCTGTTACTCTGTCTCTACCAAAGAGATGCTCAAAGGGTTTTTGTTTGAAAGTGAGAGGTATCTAGATAGTAAATTTTTCTTCAATATAAAGAGGAGGAAAAAATGTAGTTCAGATTCCCTTGTTGTCAGTGACTCCTCATCTTTTGAACCTTTTGTGAAATAAAGACAATCTTGAGCAAATTCCCAGGGCCATGTCTCAGTTTAGGGATCTTTATTTAGTGCTGATTTGGGAAGAGAAATAACCTCTAGCTCTCTGAAATCCAAGGTTAACCCTTCTCACTTAGAAATTATAGGTTGCCACTAATGCCCAAGAAATCTTCATATTCTTTATAATCTTGAGACCTGAGACTGTAATTTCCATTTCTCCCTTGGTAAATTCATTTCTATCTTAGTTGCTAAAACTTTCTGATCTATTCCTTCTCTAATAGTGGAACATTTAGAAGTTGCCAGAAGAAAATGGTCCAGAAATAAGGAAGATTACATAAAGAATAATAAAAAAATGAGCACTTTTATTTCATACCTGTTTCATCATCCCCAAATTTTGTTTTGTGAAGCTAATTGGCTATTGATAATATGCCCATTAAACAGGAGAAGGTACTAGAGCTAGAAAGAGAAAAGTAATTTTCCAAAATCACATTGTTTGCGTGTAGAAGGGGCAGGACTTGAACCTAGATACTTCAGGTGCCAAATCCTTTATTCTTTCCCTAATATCATCTTTCTTCTCTTCTATGTATCTACAACTGACCCTCTTCTATGTCAATATGATCCCCGTGGAGCATTCTTCCTTACTCTCAGACTTCCTTCTAAACACCCAAATTCTGTGCATATCAAAGCCTACTCAGAACTAGGACAACTGTTCCTGACCACCCATCCTCTCCCTGCCATCAACACTGTGTGTCCTGTGTTCAATTTCCTCAGAATCTTAGAGAATGAAAGGTCAATCTGTCATTTCAATTATTCAATGTGTTTATAGCTACTATTAGCAGGGAATAGAATGCATTTGTTAAACCATTAAGAAATAGTTCTTTTCTCTGAAATGGCCTCACCAGAGGAGAGATTTTCAAACCTCAGTGTGCATAACAATCACTTAAAATACTTGGTAAAACACAAACTGCTGGGTTCTACCCTCCCAGTTTCTCCTTCAGTAGATCTGGGAAGGAGTCAGAGAATTTACATCACTAACAAATTTCCTGGGAATGCTAATACTGGTGGGTCCAGGAACACTACTTTGAATATCACTAATGTAATGGTAATTCTCAATCTCCTCTGCATAACCATACCAGGAAGGGAAATGGCTGAGTTTGATAAAATGCTGGCCATCTTGTATATTTCTCTTTAGGTGGTATGTGGGAACCTGAACAAAAGGATGTTCCTTCCTTCATAGATGCATGGCATGTCTGGGATGGAAGGGACCTAAAGATCTCTCAGCCCGATCTTCTCATTTTATAGATGAGTAAACAGAGGGGAAGATGGCAGCAGCTCTGTGGCTACAATCCAGATACCCCTTTGTGCTCCTCTGTGAACTGGTGAAGATGCTAACCTGCAAGCCCTTCCTGTCACTGTATTTTTCATCCTTCCTTCTCCCTTCTCCCCATGGGCTCCCTATTCCCATTCACCCAAATAGTCAGGCTTTAGTGGGGGCTTTTATCTATTTTGTTCCATCATTAGCCACTGTCATGCTTAATCTGTATATTTTTAATGGAGAAAGAAAAAAAAAAACTACCTTACAAATTGGAAGTTTAAAATTCTTCCTATTTGGCTTTTCTTAATTAAATGTATAATTCATGAGCCACTTAAGTTGAAACCATTGAATTTTTTAAATATTTTCTCCACCATCTATGACATTTATCTGTTATTAATGATTGTGATGCATTTTCCCTATGATGATTCAGCAGTAACATTAGAACTGAATGATAATTGGTCCTTCCTGAGGCACTGCCTGTAGTTTCACATTGACACCATCCTCTACAATTTTAATACTATTAGAAATGGCAGATCTGCAGTAAGCAACTGAAGACTCTATCTGCTGCTCTCTCAAGCATACAACAAATCCTATTTTCCCTAGAGCATGATTATGTTTTGACATCTTTTACAGCCCTATATCTTATATATTTAAAGTACAAATGCAAGAGATACATGCAATTGTACCCATTATATCAGACATAATTTTTATTAGAGAGGAAGTATCCCATGTGAAAGAGACCAATCGTGATAAACACTGACACTGAGAACTTCTACTGGCTCTGTAAAACAGGCCTCAAAATTGGTAGCATGTTTCTAGAAGTAGAAAATAAATGAGAAGAATAAAGAATCTGAAGCATAGTGCTCAGATTTAGTGGATAAATCTCCCCTTTGGAATATTCTGGAATGAGTGTACTTTACTGCAAACCTTGTGCAGAGCTCTAGGGTTAAATGTGACTGTCTGCTGGGTGGTAAATCATGGTTATGCTAGCTCAGTGGCAAAGACCTAATCCAAGAAAAATAATTCCTTTTCTGGGTTGAAGTCATTGATATTGGTATTGAGCAAGTTTATGATGTAACCCAGAACACTGCCCTGACACCTTTACAACCACTCCAATTTGAGTTCCCATTTGTTCCACAATTACTGCTTAACCACCTAGATTTTATTAGATCCCTTTTGATTTACACATCTCCTGTTCAGAATCATGGAGATAGCTGCTTTTGTGGCCTACAAACAACCACTAAGTAAAGGCCATCTGAGTTCCTGTTATTGCTAGCTTCCAAAGAACTCTAGGGCTGCACATGTACCGGCACTTCCTACCTGGAGAAGGAATGAAAACACAGCCAGCTTCTGAATGAACTTCTAAGAAACCTCCAATTTTAAGGAAGACTGGGTAAACCATGGGAGGCAATTACAGAAGGACTACACTTCCTTTTTTCTTCTCAATTCCCATCCTCTACAGGTGAGCTAGGTATAGAGAATGTAAGTGATGGGTCATTCCACTGGTTCTCAACCAAGGGTGATTTTGCTTGAGAGGGGTTATTTGGCAATGTCTGGACATTTTTTCCTTCTCCCTATTGGGAGAGAGGGTGCTACTGCATCAAATGGGCACAGATCAGGGATGTTGCTAAACATTTTCACAACGCAGAGGACAAACCCCATAACAAAGAATTATCTCACTGTAAATTGTCAATAGTTTTGATGTTGAGAAAACCTGGGCTGTGCAAATGGAAACAGGCTATAACATGAGAGTTCTATTTGATGTGCTGGAAAGCAAGGGAAAACATTTTTACTGGGAAAGAATAAGATTGTGAAAGTAGACAGAGGAAACATGGCGAACAGGACCTAGAAAAATGAACTCTGAGACTCTGGTCAGCTACACGATCTTTCTGGTTCTAACACGGTACACTTATGTTAGATAAATCAATTTACCTCTCTAGGTGGTGTTTACATATTCTCCAATACAGATATACTTGCTATTTCCATTTATACTTCATTTAGCAATTATTTTCTGTTGTGGGCCAGATTATGCCAGACTAGATTAGACAGCAGAATAAATGCAGTGGTGTTTAAAATCAAGATATGTCTTCTTGGTCAAGTTAACACTAACTTCTTTAATACAATTACTTAATTTATAGAATGGAGAAATCTTCTTTGAAAGTGTTATATGAGTTAAGGCACACAAGATGCTGAGCCGAGTGTCCAGTATATAGGAAGCATTCATTACCTTATCCAATCATGTGTTATTAAATATTATTTTTATGGTGTTAAAAAAAGAGACAACAGTCTCCAAATAGAGTCACTTGTGCTAAGTCCCATGTCAGCCAACCAAAACTTACACCTAACATAATTCTACTTTCGGCCTCTCCCAGAAATTTGACCCTTAACCAGTCAATCTGCAATTACCTGGTTAGCAGATCTCCTTCTATCAGGTGAGCAAACTACCTGATAGACCCTACCCATCCTCCAGAGGAAGGTGACCTTGCCTGAAACAATCTACTCTTTGCTGGAACAACTTCCTTGTCTTGCCTCTTTCTGCCTATAAAAGTCTTTCATTTTGAACCTCTTCAGGGTTCCTTTCCAATTTTTTTTTTTTTAAGATTTTATTATTTGTCAGAGAGAGAGAGCACACACAAGCAGGGGGAGGGGCAGGCAGAGGGAGAAGCAGGCTCCTTGTTGAGCAAGGAGCCCAATGTGGGACTCGATCCCAGGACCTTGGGATCATGACCTGAGCTGAAGGCAGATGCTTAACCAACAGAGCTACGCAGGCATCCCATGGGTTCCTTTCCATTTGTAAAATGATATACTGCCCAATTCATAAATCATTGAATAAAGCCAATTAGATCTTTAAATGTATTCAGTTAAATTTTGTTTTTTTAACAATGGTAACTACCAAATTTAGTTCTCCAAACCAGAACTTTCCCCCTAGATATGTAAATCCAGTTGCCTACTCAAAATTTTCATTGTTCTATCTAATAGACATTTGAACATTAAAATGTCCCAAAACAAATTCCTGATTTCCCCCATTCCAAAACCTGCTCTCCCGTTATTGGTAGCAACCCAAAAATGGCACCACTTTCTTCCATTTGCTCAACCTAAAAATAACTCCTCTCTTTCTCTTTATGATCTACATCTAATCTTTCAGGAAATTATCTCAGCTATACCCCCTAAATATATACTGAAGATGGTTACTTGTTCACCTGTCTGCTATCATCCTGCTTCAAGCCACCATTACTTCTCACCTGAGTCATTGCAATCACCTTTAACTCCTTATAATATTGCCCCTTTATGGTCTACTCCTTAGAATAAACTTTTTAAACTGGAAATCAGAGAAGGCATGTCAGTCTTTTGCTCAATACCACACAATGCATTCTAATCTCACTCACAGGAAAATTCAAAGGCTCTATAATATCTTTCAGGTAGTGCTTACAACCTCATCTATGCTCCTATTTGCTCACTTTTCTTTATCCACACTGGCTTCATTGCTTTTCTTCCAACATGCCAGACACAGCCCTACTGCAAGTCCTTTGCATATGCTGTTCCCTCTGCCCAAACTGCCTTTGCTCAGTGGCTCAACTCTCTCATTCCTTTAGTTCTCCTCTCAAATGCCAACGACGCCTTCTTTGGCCTCAGAATATATGAGGGCAACGCCTACTACTTCTTACCCCATTTAGTTTACTTCCTAGCTTTTATTACCATCTGTCACATTTTTATATTGTTTATTGTAAGATTCATGAAGGCAAAGACTTTGTTACATTGCTCTCCACTATATCCTTAAAATTCACTAAAATGAGTGGCACTTAGTATGTACACAATAGATATTTGTTGAGTAAATATATAGTACAAGTTCAATAATGATGGTTGTTACTATTATACCAACAGGCAACTGTTCTGCCTGCCTTTTACATAGTCAAACAACCCCAAAGTACACACACTGCTGATTTGACCTACTCACTAAGAAAACATCACTGTCAAAAAAAAGGAAAAAAAGAAAAAAGAAAAAAAAATAAGAAAAACAAAAACAACAACAACAAAAAGAAAGCACCAGTGTCATTTACTCCAGAAACAGAAGGAAAAAAAAAACAAAACCAAAAAAACTAAACTAAATGGGAAGAGAAGGGAATATGAAAATTTACCACTTTTTCTTAATGTAATTTTCCTCTTTATTTTATAACACAATTTGGAGTTCTTGGTGGAATGATTTTCCATTTATGTTGAATTGTCAATGTTTTTACTGATGGAAATACAAATGCTGGGCTCAAACAACAGTGCTATCTTCCTACCACAGACATAGATACTCCAAACTACTGGCATAAATTCAATTGTTCTACCAACCTAAAAGTTCTATCTTTGAAGACAATGGAATATTTCCTCTAGAACAAATTTTAAACCTATGATTTTTATGAGCCCAGGACTGAGAGTTTTATATCCAGGCAATAAACGGAAAGAATCTGCTTTACTTTAGATACGGTGAAACTATTATTTCACAGTGAAGGTGATCTTAATTATTTTAGACAACATGTATCATTTCTTCACTCTGTCATTTTTAAGGAAAATTTCAAGTGAAGCTCGGCTAACCCACTGCACCCATGAAGATCTACTGACAACTTATTTTCATATCGAGTCTACAGCCTTGGTTTCAAGGGTTTCATGTCCATTAGAAAATTTAGAGTCTGAAATTTTGCTTTCAGTGCTGTTGCAAATAACTTATGCAGAATCTCTGTGTCAAGTGACCAATGCTTTTAACCAAAGCTCATCCTGGAGGTGAGTGAAAACCCATGGTAGAAAGACCTCTCTGCATGGCACTTCCAAGTGTACCTCAAGGCTCAGTGATCCTCCCCCAAATGAATAAGTAAAATAAATAGTGTATTGCCTCTTACTGTCACGTAAACCTGGATGTAGAGAAGAGACCTTAGAATCCTCCAGAGAGCTAGCAGAGGAAAGGAAAAGTCTTTATTTAGCTGACTACCAAATTTTACCTTTGACAAGCACCAAGAGGCTAACTAGGAGACTTGTATTTTTCTGACATGGGTATCCAAATTAAGGATAATAACTATAATAGACCATAGAAGGGATTGCTAGAGATTGTGTGGAGATGAGAGAAGTCATAGACTACCGTTAAGAGCCTTTAGGAGAAAGGTAAGTGATGTCTAATAGGGAAAAAAAAGGTTTCAATCAGATGTGCATTGTAGCACTCTCTGTGTTCTTCAGACAAGTAAAACTTACATTTCTCTGTAATATTTTAGAATTATATTTTTAGGAAGATGGAAACAAGGGCTTAATCTGGCTCTACTGGCATTCAGTCACATTCATGGAGTTTATCTCTAGTTAAGAAATAGGATTAAGAAAGCAAATATACATCTCTCCTCAGAGTATAGGGAATAGTTCTGGTTTTGTGTCCAAATATCACATTTCTAAGAGATAAAGCAGAATGTGCCAGTTTTGTGTTCTGGCATTATTGGCTAGGTTTCTTTTCTTTTTCACTATGAGTACTTTCCTCTAGAATAAGCTTTATCTATAAATCCTCTCTTTCTAGAAGAATAGCACATTTGTGGTTACTTTAAAATTTAGGTACGAAACATCTATGAGAAAGCTATTCCGGGGTCAGGTCTCCTTTGGTCTATTCAGAAAAGAAAAAAGAAAAAAAATAAAGGACATCCATATAACAGCATCTGTTCAGTTTGGTTTATGTTGATTACTCTATTTCACTGAGTTGTCACTAATCATTTATATGGGAAATCCATCTACACACTTTTTTCTTCTGTTTTGTTCCTGGAGCTATTTTTTTTCCTGGGTAAATTTATAGGATTCAGTCGAGTTGATAATTTTTCTAACCCTCCCATAGTTCTTGTTTTTTGGTTTTTGTTTCTGTTTTGTAAAACACACTAAAATGTATATGATAGGCCTGCCTTGTTAAGAAATGTTTTCCAATTTTTTTGTGTGTGTGTGATGATACTAGAGAGAAAATATAAAGAACTCAGAATGTTCTGATAATATCAAGTTTAATATAATTTCTCCCTTGTCCTGGCTAAAGAGATTTGAACTATCAGAGGGAATTGATGTGAGGGATGTTCTTTGCTGCTGGCTCTGAAGATGGAGGAAGACATATGGCAAGAAATATGGGCATCCACTAAACGATGACAGTGGCCCCTGACATCTGGCCAGCAAGGAATTGGAAACCTTAATACTACAACAGCAAGGAATCGAATTTAGCCAACAACTTGAGTGAGCTTGGAAGTGGATTCTTCCTCAGACTTCCCAGAAGAGAATGCCACCTGGTCATGACTTTGATTTTATCCTTGTAAAAGTCTGAGTAGAGAGACCAGCCACATCATTCTTTGGCTTCTGACATATAGAACTGTGTGCTAATAAATGGGTGTTGCTTGAAGCTACTAAGTTTTAGGTAGATTGTTATATACTAAAGAAATATATATAGATAGGTATATGTACATATATACACACACACATACACATATATACACACATATACATATACATATATATATCCTAAACCAAGAAAAAAATTACAAAGACAAAAATGTCTATGTGTAAATTTGACTCACTTTAAACCAGCTGTCCACTAATCCAATTTGAAGGTTATCCAACCAATATGTTTCTCTACATTCTTGAAGTCTTTCTTGGCACAATTCACCTTCACAGGAAGGTGAGAACGGAAAAGGAAGAATAAGGAATTGTTTTAAATGAGCCAGTTAAAGATACTCCTAGAACTCTTAGCAAACCCAGGAGGTGTTAAGAGTGTTGAAACTGATAAACAATCTGAGGTTTAACCATTAACTACAGAGCTTTCTATCCAAATGCATTTTTTTTGAAGTCAGAAATTCCTGCATTGGAATCTTGCCTTCATTTACTAACTGAAAACTGATTTACTTAGTTTATCTGAGTCCTGGTTTCCTCATTTTAAAATTATCGTTCTTAATTATTGGAATACTGGGAGTGAGAAAATAAGTGGAAACCCTTATAGGGCTTGCTCATGATAATAATTCAATAACTGGTAGCCATTGTTACTATTATTAATACTTTCCCCTCCTAATTAATTGGTGACTATTTGTGTAATTGGATCAAATAATGTCTGTCAATATTCCCCACAGTTTTGATCTGGGACAACTACCAGGAACAGAAGAGCAATATTCCAGTATTTCTGCCCTTGTAGAGATAAGGAAGCCCATGACACATCCTAGAGCTCTCTGGATGAAAATTCCTATAATACCTGGATGAAGTCAATATTGACAAATACCCTTGGAATCTTGCTAAAACATTACATATGATATAATCAAATTTAGTATCAGACAAGTTTGTTATAACTTGCATGCAATAGACATTAGTTATTCAGTTAAAAAGATCTTAACTGAAGGCAGTGTTTGTGACTTAATGTCATGGCATCAAGCAGAGGGACACTGTTACAAGGGTTACATGCTTTAAATGATCAACATATACTTTAACAGTGGTAGGTAACAAGGTAACAAGGGAAAGCTTCTACTTGGCTGCCATTTTTATTTTTATTATTTTTTCTAACGATTTTATTTATTTTAGAGACAGAGAAAGCAGGGGAGAAGCAGAGGAGGAGGGAGAGGGACAAGCAGACTGCACTAAGCACAGAGCCCAACTTGGGACTGGATCTCACGACCCTGAGATCATGACTTGAGCTGAAACCAAGAGTTGGATGCTAAACCTACTGAGCCACCCAGGTGCCCCATTGGCTGCCTTTTGAAAATATATAACATTCATTTACAAATGTTTGACATTTCTGCTACCTTTATTTAGAGTAAACAAAGTTGAAAATAATCTTCAATCCTGTCAAGATTCTTTGACCAAAGTCAGAGCATAAAATGACACAGATTGACAGCACAAACAGACATGACTTTGTATATCTTGTCATCTAACGTTATAGTACTAAAAAATAATTCCCTTATGGTAAAAAATAAGCACCACCAATTTTTTCAATGCTCTGGAATAATATTTTATCTCAGATAGCATCAAAATTAGGTAACTCTCACTTAATATTTCAGGGGAGCATAATGCTATACTACTCTAATATTACTGAATAAAATATTGTTACCTTCTAATCAGCTTCCTTTTCTTTTTGTATCAGCATTTCAAGAGATTGTGTAAAAATGAAAATAATGAAAAAGTGTTCTCAAGTTTTTAAAAGATTGTTTAATATAGGGATAAAATTGCTTCCATTTTATTTTTAAATATTTGTTATATTTACTTTCAAAATTTTCCCATTGCAGAGTGGAAATCAACTATAAAAGGCTGCTCTAAGGAGCCAGACTGCCTGGATTTGAAGCTTGGCTCCACTGCCTATCAGCTGTGTTATCTTGGACTGGTTAATTAACCTCTGTCTACCTTATTGTTCTCATTTGTAAAACAATGATCATAGTATGTCTCTCATGAAACTGCTGTGAGAAATTTAAAAGTTAATACATACAAAGTACTTAGATCTCTACTGTATAAGTACTTGCTATTATTATTAAGGTAACTGTAATACAATCAGTATGATATTGAATTGAACCAAATGAAATGACTCCATGGATATTTTGATATTGCCTCTTCCAGATTCACTGTTGGATGAGAATTTACCAAATTTTACCAAATCATTTGGAATTTGCAAAATGGAATTGGAATTGCAAAATGCAACCCCAAGGGGATGAGAATCAGTAGGTCGTTTAGGTCCTTGGCAACAGGTTAAATCACGAGTCAATCCAGATTCTTACAAACTAGAGACTGTCATGATTTCATGATTTCACCATTGCTAGGAGATATTCTGATTTTGTGCCATCTAAAAATTGCTTCTAATTAATGGAGTAGCTCTCCTGTTCCAATAGTTAAAGTGAGGTTGCCAAGAGGAATGTTGGAATTTGCCTTTCCATGGAGGTCAGTAATAACAATGAAATAACAATCTCAGCTTTCTTTTCTGAATAAATACGAGCCATTACACTAATCAGTTTACATTCATTAGCTCACTTAATATTCATAACAGCACTACAGCGCAGATATCAGTTAGTGTCTCAATTCTACAGATGAGGAAACTGAGTCTAAAGAGGTTAAACAAATTGTCTCTTGTTATTCAGGGTGACAAGCATCAGAATGCAGCAGCAGTCAGTTTCACTTTGTACCCTGGTGCTCATGCTGGGTGCCATGCTGCATCTCCTTAAGGTCATGTCTGTTGAGCGACTGCTTAAACAAAATTTCCTTAAAAAAAATTTAGATTAATACTGTTTAGATACAGGAGGATGAAAATGAAGAGCCTTCATGGTCCTTTTGACTTGTTAAAGAGCTACCATTGACTTCAAGACATGATGTGCCTTCTTTACTCTTCCAGTGACCACATTGATGGTGTGACCCAAACTATCCCCCACCATACCTCCAAAGTGTGGTGGTGGGCCACAGAGAAGCACCACACCTTGACCTTCTCGGACGGACACTGCACTTCTTGTTTTGGTTTCAAAGTCTTCAATATCTTGGAAAACAAACAAAACAGCTTTAGAATTATCTTGCAGTAAAAAACATTTTAAAGTAGAATTTTGTACTTATTTTTATTCTTAACAGTAAGGGACACTCATACTTGACTGACCAGAAGATTTAGTTGATGATCAATTTATCTACACTGATTATTATCTCTAAAAATTTTCTTTTTCTTTTCTTTCTTTTTCATATAATTAAATGGAGTATGTGATGAAGACATTTATTAACATTACCTACTATCTGTTTGCTTTTATTCTCCCAGGCAGCTTGTAGCCCAGCAGGAAATCTTTAAAACTCAGCACATATTTACTCTCCTTGCCTAGGGAAGGTGTGATTAAAAAAACAAAACAAAACAAAATAAAATAAAACAAAACAAAAAGTATGCAGCAAGTTTGCTGCAGTCTTCTAGCATCTTAGATTAATGGTTGGTATTTGATATGCAGATGGAGTCCATGAGAATTTAGGATGGAATGGTGTGAAGGAAAGAGTTCTATGTGACTGAACCATTGAGAAAGAAGGTATATTTTCTAATTTCCTCATTCTACTCCTTCACAAAGCAGCTTCATGATCTTGTTTGGAATGCTGTAATTTCCTACAACATCAAAGAATCATAGAAATTCACTGTTAGAAGAAAGCTAACTAGTTATCTCGTTAAGCCATCCACATGAAGTACAAATCTTTCCACATTTCTGGAATTGTCATTCAGCCTCCAGGAACAGGTAGTTGTTGAACTTCTCTAAACTTAGTTTTTTCACCTGTAAAATCCCATTATATATAGGATACATTTCTCAGACATCCTTGCAATTAATGTGGTAAGCAGAAACAATGAGTGAAACTTCCACACACTATGTGTGAAAGGAAATCTCCAATTTTATGTTCTCTACCCACCCCCCCAGCACCTAGATTGCCAATGACATGAAAGATCTTGTTGATCTGGGTACTTGAGTGGCTACATGGAGTACGACTACAGCTGATCTGGAACATCCACTCTGGATCATTATAGTAGAGACGAGTCAATTCCTATCTTGTTTGAGGCATTTATTTTGAGGTCTCTGTGTTATAGAAGTTTAACCTTAAATCTATAGATCATCAATCTATAGATGATAGATGTCATCTATCCCACTGACATCTGGGATAGATGTCAGTTCTATCCCAACTGACATATCTTGTGAATGAAAAGAACAGAATGCAGATCTGTTGGATGAGAAAGAGACAGCCATGATATGGGGCAGGGAAAATATTCCTTGTGGGAAAAACAAAACAAAACAAAACCAGGTTTCAAAACCTAGAGGTAGAAAATGGCAGGGAAATGTCACAATATTGAAAGGAAGCACTGTTCGTTGGCATATAGTGGACAAGGGTCAATGAGAAACTGCAATAATCAGCATTTGGGGCTATTATATTACATTAGGATTATATTAAAATTACAAAGGGAATACCTGGAAACGACTGACTAATAAATCAGTGCAGAAGTTGAGTAATATCTGCAACATTCAGAGAATGGAAGGCCATCAATGATTAGAAAGAATGTGTTAAATATAAAGGACTAACTTGGAAAGTTCTTGGAAAGTGAGTTATACTATTAAGTTAAAAAAGTGCTAAATATTGCTATGTCATTATTCCATTGTGAAAGAAAAAAAGTAAAAACCTAAATATGAGCATCTCTTTTAACTGGTATAGTGAAAATAATAGAATATACATTTTTAATATTCACTTTGATTGTCTCAAGGGAGTGAATGGGACATATGGAAGTAGAGATTATTAAACCTTTACCTACACCTCTCTATCTTTAAAAAAATTATAAAGATTACAATTTGCATAATTTTTTGCTCATTTTTAACAACTTTACTGGCGTATAATTGCAATAAATTATTGGTGTGATTTAGAGAAATTGAGGATTTCTATTTTGTATATATTATGTGTGTCTCATCCATGAATTATTTAAATGACAATGTCATGTATGCTATATAACATATGAACACTGAACTCCGAGGAGAGGCAAGGTCTAGATTTAAAAGAATAGAATTTATCAGCATATATGTAGTATTTAAAGCCATAGGAATGTATGTAATCCCCATGGGATAACTCTAAAATTTTTGGCATGAGCAATTTGACAGTCATCTAGAATTAAACTCTAAAAATCTCCAATATTTAGAAGTAGAGTAGAGGATTATGGAAAAAAGGAAAGAAGGAAAGGGAAGGTGAGAAGGAGGGACAGAGAGAAGAAGGGAAAGAAGGAAGAAAGCAGGGTCTATGACATGGAATAAGATGTGGACAGAAAAATGTTGTTGTATTAGGCAACATGAAGGTCACATGTAATCTTGACAAGAGAAGTTTAAGTGGAATTATGGAGAAAAGGCCAAAGTAAATTGAGGGGTAAATATTAGATAGTAGATAAGAACATGGGGATCACAGGTATGCAAACTCTAATTTAGAGTTGGCTATGAAGGGGAGGTGAGATTTTGAGAACAAGTAAGAGTTCGGAGGGCAGGGGAGCTCTACTGATGTAAAAACCAGGTAAAGAAAGAGATTGATAATTCTAAGACACAGATTAGGGTGAAGTTCTTGAAAAGTCAGAAAGGTGGCAATCAGAGCCCCTATGAAAGTGCTGACCTTTGTAAGGAAGGCAGAATTAAGACAAAAGATATAATTATTGATACAGGATAGACTGTACAATTATCTGCTGGTTAAATGAGATTTTCACGGTAGTTTCAAATTTCTCAATGAAATGGATGGTAGTGTTGGGTAAATTACTGAAGAAGAGACAAAATGCAATAAATATACCTATTTATCAGGGTTGCTATGGGGTTAAATAAAATAATGAATCAAAAGTATCTAACCTACAGTGTATTACAGAAGAGGTGATCAGTATGTGGTTAATTATTATGATTACAACACACCAACTGATTAGGTCATGCCACTGTATTTTCCTCTGACTGATAAAAAGTTCAGATACACGAATTTTCAAATACAAGTTAAATAGCATATTTTGGTTCCAGTAAAATTTTTTGTGCGTGGATGTTTCAATTTGAAGCATCCATGCTGTTTATCTACGTTATTTAACAAATAAGTACTCTTTCTTGTAGATTTGCTCTCCATCCATGAAAAGTAAGAGTTCAATGAAATAGGTGGATTAAGTCTGATACATAAATTTAGCAACTCTTATTTGTACTCTATTTTTAATAATACTAATATTTGGATAGATAAACTCTACTTATCCCCAGCTACACCCCCTTATCTTCCTCCACCTGCTTTTGATTAGCAGTCATTAGCTTTACATTAATTCAGGACCTGGCATGCCTTGTCTGTTTCTTACAGAATATATATATATTTTTTAATTTATTTATTTGTCGGAGAGAGAGAGCACAAGTAGGCAGAGTGGCAGGCAGAGGCAGAGAGAGAAGCAGGCTCCTTGCTGAGCAAGGAGCCAGATGCGGGACTCGATCCCAGGATTCTGGGATCATGACCTGAGCCGAAGGCAGCCGTTCAACTGAGTGAGCCACCCAGGCATCCCATTTTACAGACGATTTTTAATCAAATATGTGCCCTTTCTTCTTTGGCCATGGAAATGCTAACTCAACCTACATATGTTGGTCCTGTTGATGTGAACTATTGCCTTGACTTGGGAGTCCTTTATTACTTGGGTTTGCATAATTTTAAATGTGACTCAATAAGAATCAAGTTAACAAACTCTTTTTAAAACCAAAAGTCAATATATCATATTCATTGTTTCTATTTCTATTAGAAATAACAGGTGAGGATTTAAAAATGTTTTTCCTACTATCATTATTGAAAGGTCTCATTAAATTGTCATTACTTTTAATGGTCACAAAAACAAAAACTGTCACAAAGGAGTAATGAGAAATTGAATGATTCTATGAAATTAACAAGTTTTGGATTGAATTTTCTCAGTGTCACATTGTCAGTGTGCCATACTCCCAGTAACATCCATCATGTTCTCAGTGTTAATCAGAAGCCATTATAACACATTGTTGATAAGACCACTGATATTTTAATATATTCTGTGTTCATTTCCACTTACATAGGATCCGCTTGCAACATAATTTCTTCCTGCCTTCTATGATTACAATGGGGTATCTAATAGTTGACATGAAAGGAAATCAACATCTCTCGAAAGTCATACAAGTCCTGTTAGCTATCAAAACACAGTCATTCCAAACCGGTACTAGTTCACAGGTTTTAATTAATAATTCAGATTTTAAAACTGCTTCATAGTCACAGAGATGACAGACAAGATATAACTCTGCCTTATTTAAACTAGGTGCCATCTCATGTGAATATGCTTTGATCAAGATCCGTCTTAAGTATCCAACTTGTACCTCAAGTACCTTTTTGCTAAGCAGAGACATGATATAATTCAGATATTCTGAGGCAAGGCTGACTGAATTAGGTAGCCATTTGAGCACCCAGTGAGATTTTCTTTGCTCTGTAACACCTTTCAAGACTCTAGATTTATTCTTATATGAGGAGAGGCCAGAAAGAACCACCAGTTCCTATTTTTGTCTTATCCATTTTTGCTTAAGAGAAAACAGCTTAGTGTGAGATCATTCCCTGGGATGCTCTCAAATTCTGTATTATTTGGAGAAACTCCCATAAGCCACAAAGGTGACCTGCCCAGCCTGTCCTTGTGCTCAAGGTATAAGTCCTGCAGAGCAGGTTGTTGTTAAAGACCCCGATTGTTGAGGTTGCTCTCATTAAGCCATTCTGATGACCATGGCTTATCGGATCCTGTGGTTTTATTGCTGGTTTTGGAGGAAGCATTTGGCAGGAGCATAAGCAAAAATGCAGTCACAAACAAGGCTCTGTTCCAAAGGCCAGCAGGAAGTGCCTGAGAATGGCCCATAAAATAAGCTTTAAAGGATTACTGGGCCATATGCTCTCTCCTGGAGCAACCAAGGTGCAGAGGAGGGACAAGGGCCACCAAAATGTACTTAAAATTAAGTCCAAGCAATGCTAAGTATTGCAGCATCTAATTTTAAGGAGAATACATCTTTGCAGCTGCCATGTGTAGGAATGAATCTCAGCCTAATTAAAGTGAGAAAACTGTATTATTTGCTGCCAAGGCCTGAGGATCACAATCAGAGCATGTGCTTGGCAGCGCCAGTCCCTGACACAGAAGGAGGCCAGTGGTTTGCCAACTCTCATAAACTTGGAGGGTGGCTATGGGTATCCGGGGTTCATTGACCCAGACCAGGAGTACAACACCTATGAAGTCAAGGATAGGAAAAGATATTCACCAGGAAAATGTGCATGCTTCAAGCAGGACATATTAAAGTTGAGTTGTTCAAAATCTGAATAATAATATTAACTAGATTCTTATCTACTTGCTCTGTATTATTTTACTGTAATATTTTAAATCTTTATTTTTCTTTCTTTCTGTCATCTATCAAGAATAACTACTACGTGCCAGACACTCAGCGAAGTAGTTTCATTGAATTCTCACGATGACCCTGGAATGCAGGTGCTACTATCACATTCACTCGACAAAGAAGGAAACAGAGGTTCATAAAGGATCAGCAACAGACCAGAGCCCACACAGTTTCTACATGTCAGGACAGAACAGAAAAGGAGGTAGTCTGGTTCCAGAGCTCACACTCTCAAATGTGATGCTCTTCTGCTTTCCAAATGTTAACTGGGGTCTCGCTGCCATACGCAAGATATAAAATAGGCATCAACCGCCACTCCATGTTCAAGCAAGCAAACAAACAAACAAACAAAAGCTTAGTGCCTTTCCAAATAATCCTGCAAATTCCTGGATTGCGGAAGGAAGTGCTATATTTTCAGGTTTAGAAATAGTTTCATTTCTGCTATCTTCACTTTTCAGAATCCTTGTTGAGTCCTCTCCAGGTGTGTTTCCTGATCTGTCTCCACCCTCGTGTCCCTGCAAACAAGGAACTTGGCTCCTTATCTTGACCTACATACAGAGATAGACACCAATCTCCCCCCTCGGAGCACCCCCACTCCGCACTAATAGGGAGCACCACCACTCTCATATTTGTGCCTCTGCTAATCTTACGGATTGAGTAAGATGCAATCCAACACCTTGAAATCAAATATTGGATATTTAGTTCTTAAAAGCCTATAGTTCTCCCCTCTGTTGTTTATGTCTACGCTCTCTCTTCTACAAACTTCCCACTACAGTTCTGTTTCTGGAGCAGGGAAAAATTCAAATTTTCCCCCTTACTTCTGCAAAGTTCACCTCCCTCCTCCTACTACTACCACACTCAGAAACTGAGAGATCTGCTCTTGTTATAAGTAAAGGAAGTAAAATTAAATTCCAAAGACCATGGTTCCAGAGGCCATTTGCTTAACTGCCAGACTATCCTGCCTCTCTAAATAGAGCTTCCTCACAACACAGACCTTATAATCTGCCCCTAAACCCGAGACAGTGTTCATTTCCTCTCTCTCTTATACCTCAAAAACAACTTCAATAATTTGTTACTTTGACAATGCTGAATCTGATTTTAAATTCCAAGGTTTCTTGTACTGTACTTTGTTTTGCACCAGTAGAATGCTATTACCCCTTTGCAAATTCTGCAGAAGTTTCAGCGCTGAAGGTTTGCACTGGAGTTAACAGGACTGAAGAGTGTTTGCTCACCTTCCTGATGCAGTTTCCACGTTGGAGGTACATGCTTGGTTTTGGCCTATGGCAAAAACATTTTGCCAGGTGAGAAAATGCTTGTACCCTGCCCAGCAACAGGGAAATGGTGAAGATACCAAGAATAATTCCCTAGTTCTGCATTAGTCTCACAGAACTCCTAGATATGATATATGTAAGTCTTGAAATCAAGGTACTCTTTAAGAATATCAAGACATTATAGTAAGGTTATTCCAAATTCACATCTGTCCACCAGTTGTCTCCTTTGAGGAGGACGACTCATGGAGAATATCAAATGGTTCATGTCACCATTTCTTATTTCTTGGGTGGTGTGGAGTAAGCTGAAATTCTTGATGCTGTAATTAATTTTCCCTGGCCTTTATTAAGTGGAATATAAAAATATTTCTACTTAGACCGATTTCACTTTATACCATCATTTTCAGGATGCTATATACTCAGTAACTGTGTTGGTGATATTATTGTGTTTCCTAGCATAACTCAGTAACATAACATGACATAACCTAATAAAGCACAGTGCTATTGTCAAATTCTGTAAAAGAGGCAATAGCTGAGTCTCGATATTGAACATAAATTTGAAATGCTAATATCTAAGAGAGAAGTAAGGGGATATTTTAAGAGTTTCTGGTGTCAAATTCATTTATATTCCAAGTTAAAATTCCTTCCCCCCTCCTTTTTTTTGATGCAAAAGGAATTTTATAAAACTTCATAAATAAGTGGAGAGCAAGTAAGTTGTTTCTTGGTTTCCTGGGAATAATGAATTCACTGAGAACCATTTCCTTATGGTGCTTAAGAAAATAATATATAGGGTAATAGTGAGGAGGGGGTGATATATTCTTTTTTTATCAGCTGAGCATCTAGGTTTTCAGAGAGATAAGGCCATGAAATGCTTACTTGGTCCATTAAAATATACATGTACAACTGAATTTGATTTTCTATAAAGGACTCATTTGTCTGACTAATGCTGGGAAAGCAGTGACATCTATGACCAAAAAAAATCAAGTACTAGATATGGCCTGTTCCCAAACTTGTCTCTTACTAAGTTTGCATATTCCTTACAGTTAAAACTAGTTGAATGAAAGGAAAGCAGAAGGGGGCAATGGAATGATATAACTTCGACAGCATAAGATAGACTGAGATGTCAGATTACTTAACTGTACACTGCAGTGGAGGTCTTCAGTGTTTCTGGAAAGAAAAGAAGCAATCTAAGTAGGCATGCAAAAATTAGACAACCCACTAATGAATTCTGTATAAGGTTATTAATGATGAAACAAAATGATCTAGAGCACAGGTTTAGAGTCAGACTCTGTGGGTTCAAATGCTAGCTCCACCATGCATTTGCTGTTGATTTAGGGCACCTGAATTCATCTCTTTCTATCTCAGTTTTCTCTACTTTTACAATGAAGCTAATAATAGCACCTGTCTCATAGGAATAATAATGTAATGTCTTTAACATACTTAAAAGGTATTAAGCACAAAATAAATGATATGCGGGACTTCAATTATGTCATTGATCATATACCTGCACATCACCAAAAGTTGGATGTTTAGATTTTTTAAGTGGGTTTTATTTTCAGTTTTCATTTCAGTGTTTGATGACTTAACAAAACATATTTCTTAAAGACAGAGCCTGGAACTTCCTTCTCTGCCCATCCAGTGGCCAGCTCAAATGCTGTGTGAATAAATGAATTTTTAAAAAATGGCCTGAAGTCAAAAGCATGTGAATTTTATTCCAAGTATTGTCACATCACTTTGCATTTTATTACAGAGCCTGTTTTGCCAACTTGACACGAGCTGTTAGATGGAGGGTCATTGAATCTCTCTGCCCAGAAAGCACCACAACCCAGTTAGAGGCAGAAATAACCTCTTGGCTTGGTGTTTGAGTCATCAGAAAAGTCCTAGACTGCCCTGTTTCTTCCTGGTCTTGGCCTGTGCCTTTTGGCAAATGTTCATTTTCTCCATCTTTTGTTCTGTGGGGAGGACAGCTCTGGTACCTTTTTAGTCAGTAATCGCTAAAGAGATTTCTTAGGGCTGTTTGTATTTCCTAGGATTAATGAATGATACAGATAATGCTAAGTGCAAAAAGGGGAGGATCCAGAATAGGTCAAATCCTCAGATGAATAAAGATGCAATACAGCATGTGGAAGACAGGGACTCAGCTGTGTGTGTCATCACAGTATGTCTTTCTACCAAAATGAAGATTGGAGGATTTTGCTGAGGCGTCCTGTGTGGCAGAGAGTAAACCCAAGGTCTAGTGTGGACATCAAACTAGTTAATCCAAAAGATAGTGGGTTTTCATTAGATTTTGGTTAAACATTTGAATGGAACAACTAAGAGCTATGGAAAGTGCTGTGATATGGGATTTCTAGAAGAGGGGGAGGAGAATTCTTATTTACTGAAACCCCTCCCAGTTTCTGGAGCTTTATGAACATCATACCATTTAGTCTTCGCAGTGGCCCCTCCATGTAGGTACTATGGCTCCCAGGAGGTCTGAGGCAGTTTGGCCACAGGCTCTGTTGTTACGAGCTCTCAGGCCTGGGCATCAGCAAAGAGGGCTGGATGTATAAGTTTTGGTGGCAAATGAGGTGAACTTGTGTCCTTTCAAGAACAGACCTCCTCCTAGCTCCCTCTGGGCCCACTTCTGTGCTGGGCATTAGAGAAAAGGGAGTGATTCCCACAGAGCAAGGCTCCAGGTCCTGTGACAGCAGTGATTAATGCGACCCAGCCCACAAACAATGGTTCTTTTGAGACATGGCCCATAATAAGCCCTTTAGATCATTGTGATGGTTTAATCAGAAAGTTTGATTTCAAAATTTGCAACCTGTGTAGAAAATAAAAGATAGATAGGGTTCTCAAGGTAATGGGGCAGAGCCCCTGGCTAAATGTTACTACTCCTGTTTATATAAGGAGTGTGGAATGAGAGCACTTCTTCAAAGACCCCCACAGACAGAAGGCAGACTTTCTATCCTACTGACTTCAATTTGCAGGAACTTGCAGTACTGGAATTAGGGAGACTGACTTTCAGGGTTGTTGCTAAATACTGTTATTTTTCCATCAAATTGTTTTACTCTGAGCAAGGTCTTTGGAGTCACATCTGCAATCTGCATTTCCTTTGCAGATTTCTCCAGCTCAGCCCTCAGGATAATTAAGGTCCAGTGATAAGGGCTTTCACATACATTGTCATTTAGAGACAGAGAAAAAGAGAGAGACAGACACACACACAGTGCCAGAGAGACAGATAGAAAAAGATACACAGACACAGAAACAGAGACAGAGAAGAAAAGACAGACACAGAAAGAGAGCATTAGAGGCTTTTTAAAATAAAATCCCATTATTTTCCAAAGCACTTTCACTTTTATCATCTTTTTAAATATTTACAGTAATCTTGAGAGATAAACAAGAGAGAGATTACCAATGTGTGTGGCAGGTATAATTGGTTGTACGGCAATGCACTTAAACGTTGTAGAAATGCATATTTTTAAATTTTAATAGCTACACAGTGCTTTTTAGAGTTTCCACTTATTTATGATGAATTACATTAATTTTCTTGATACGATGGTAATAAATATGTACTTCCTAACATATTTACTTATAAAAAAATCAAAGCAATTTGATTGGGAAAAGATTAATAGTACAGGTGGCACATGGGTATTTTAAAACCCACAAAGGTAACGTATAGATGCCTGAAATTTGGCAATCTGACTTAGGGAAATGGTGGATGCAGAGGATATGGTGGATCATGAGATAGGATACATCTGAAAGGACCAAAGTCATTTGTGTTAGCCATGAGCAGGAATGGGGGGAGTGGGAGGGAAGAACAAAAACAAAAGGAAAATCAACTTACCGAGCGCTACGGGACTTTTAGAAAGTCTATTCAACTTAAAATGCTCTATGTCCTTCTTTTGTCAGTAATCCTCTCCTCCCTCGAACTTCCACAAATGTTCCGATACAAAGCACAGACTATGTGAATGAGGTTTTATTTTAGCGAGTGTGTTATTTAGGGCAAAATTAAGAAGAGTTCCTCTTTTAGATCGAGACTCACATAGAGAGAGAAATATCTGTAAGCACTGAGCAGGGACTAGGACTTAAGCAGAGGTAGAGTTGGAGTCAGAAGGGATGGAAGGAAAGTCTCTTCACTGGGATATGCAGGAATGTGAACACTGATTTTCCTGGAGAACAGTGAGTAGATTTTATCTAGATTTTAAGAGCGGAGAGTGCCAACTGAGGGGAGTTTTATATAAATGCAACTGGTCAAAGCTACAGTTATTTCTGTCAAAGGTGCAACTGGGGCTGTCAGCCTCAGACCTGCAGCACCAGATCACACAGCCTGCATCTCACAGACAGGTGCTCAAAAAATATTGGTGGATTTAACACATTAAAAAAGAAAAGGCAAACTGCTCGATTTAAGTATTTACCATAAGACTCTTGGAAAGGACCCTACTCCGCTGCTGTAATTGTTTGTAGGACTTCCTTTTACAAAATGAGTATATGGGCTTGTTTTGCATTCCCAGAACATAGTACAGTTCTGGCACACGTGTATCCTCAGTAAATCTTTGATTAATGAGCTCAGAGAAATAAAAATAACTTGAAAAAGCTTGCTAAGCCATTTCAGGCTCCTCATGATATATCTCTATCACCCCTTTTCTTCTGTTGTTCAGAAAACTCCAGACACAATGAATACTTTCCTGTTTCTCGGAACACACTAAGTTTCCTCCTTTTGTGGTCTTTGGCCTTATTGTTTCTTCTGCTTGAAAACTTCTTCCCAAATTCCCACATGGCTGGATGCCCCTTGACATTCAGATCTCAGCCTGTGTGCTAACTTTTTACGGAAGCCTCTCTTGGCCAGCCAATCTATAGTAGCAGCTACCTACCACCCTCTATTCTTCCCCCAAAGGTCTAATCACTGTCAGAAATGAGTATTGGTTTAATTTATTTCAATTTTTCCTAAGTAGATTATAAGCTTCAGGAAAACAGTGACCTTGTTTTCCCCACAGTAACTAGGTCAGTGCTTACAAAAGTAGATATTCAACAAATAATACGTTTCATGAACTAGGAAATAGTTATAACTCTAAAGTGAGTGAGTGAACAGAAAATACTAGGTATATAGTCCACAATATTTTCTTTAGGAATTGCGAAGAGGATACAATTCTTTTTGGATCATAGAGAAGAGGTTAGGATTTATTCTAAGAAATGGTGTAGGAGCCAGACTCCAAAACGGCCCCAGTGAACATTCTGGTGTCTTCTCTAGTCCCTTCCCACTGCCATGTGCCAGGACTGGTCTGTGCAACCAACAGAGTAGGGCAGAAATGATGGCAGGTCACTGCTGAAGTTTGGTTATAAAAAACTGTGCGTGGCCCAGGAGAGAGAGGCAAACCTCTGAGCAAAGGGAATGCACTTATTTTATTTAAGAAGAAAGAGTGGTCCCATAGCTGAAAGCAAATATTTGAGTTTTGGATTCAGATAAGCATGTGTTTGAATCTAGCTCTTGGATCTGTAAACTACGAGACATTGAAAGTTTATTTTTTACCCGTTTTCAATGTTCTTGAATATGCTCAGTGTCTGATACATTTCCTTTGGATATTCAAGAAACACTTGCTGAAAAAAACAACAGATAGATAAATCAAATCTATAAAATGCTTCTTAAAAAATACTTTTATTATTGGATTATTGTGAGAATTAAGTGAGATGCCAAAAGTGACCTGTTTAATATATTGCATCAAACAGCCCTCAGTAAATTATAACTGTCACAAAATGTATAGTTCATTAACTTACATGTAGAATGAATTTTATATATATTTCTATTTTATGTTATTTTTTCTATTATATTTATTATTTTGTATTTGTATTTACATTTAATGTTCATGAAATTTACACGTGTGGGCACTATATAAGCACATTATATTGGTGTCTAAGAAGTATGCACTAGCATTAGGCATACTTTACACGTGAAATGCTAAAACAAAAAAATTTAAGAAAACTGCCAATAAGTCATTAAACTAGTAATTAGTTGAGGGAGCTAAATTTCAAATCCCAAGGAGTATGACCTACAGTTTTTACCACAATGCCATAATGCTTAAACGACCAACTAGTTGATTTTCTAGTTCATTCCAGTTTCTACTGAAATAATAATCATGTGTTCATTGTTTCCTTTGGGTCTCTGCACACCAGGGACAGACATTCACTTAAAGGAGTCTGAACTAAAGAAGGGGGGCAGTTAGAGAGGTATGGAGAGAAAGCTCAGGCCAGCAAGTAGTGGAAACACATCTGAGAACAGTGAGGTTCACTGCTAGCTATTCTCTTTCCATCTCTCTTTTTCCCTTTTCCATGCATGGCCTGCATCCTCTCTGCTTCCCTTTGAGCATCTGCTCCCTTTTCTTTCCTGCAGATTGGTCTCCTTGTGTTTATTTATAGTTCATGCACCTGTAAAATCTCAGCCTGTATATAATTTTGCCTTATTCCAGCCACTCTGCAAAGTTGTCAGCTCCTGACCCTACCATGAAGTTCATTTGTGTCTTTTACTTGAGATTTCTGAGATGTTCAATGCCAGACATCTGTCACCATAGAAAAGAGGTTACCTATTTAGCAACCTAGTCCCACTAGACCATTAATATCATCTTCAGTAAAATGATTAATCAAGGAGATCACTGTCCAATTGTCTCAATTAAGTATTTTGCTTATTTTTAGGATAGAATAAGTTCAGTCCAATCACTTATTCAGTAATCAAGTGGAAACAACTGAAAAACACCCTGTTTACTAGTAGAAATACTAGAGCCACGTATAGGGAATGCAAAATTCCTGAACTGCCATCTTTGAACTTTTAACAAATTCTCTTGCTTATTAGGTAAGAAGTATCTGTGACCTTTTTAATTAAAACTATGTAATAAATATAAATATCAAACTGATTTCTTGAATTTTCTCACATTTAGGACTGTCACTTAGAAAACCACAAGTGTTAAGGTTCTTAAGGGATGGTTGTAATAGCCACTGTAAATATCCCATAACCCCTCAGAAGCCCCTAGGAAGTCACCTAGCATTTGGGGGGACAGTTAATAATTGAGGGCTTGCTCTCTTCAACACCTTGATCCCTTTGCCCGAGACTTTTGTGAAGACTTCTTTATTCTACGGGCACAGAATGCCTCAGACCCCAATATGTCTGCTGGGGATTTAATGTCCTCAGCAGTGAACCTCAACCAAAGAATAAGGGAGTTGGTCAGTAATACCCCAACTTTCTTGCCCTAAGGTGGAGCGATCCTGAGGCATGTTTTTTAAAGTCTGTAGGAGGGGCACAGCCATACCGAGGCACAGTTGTCCACAGTGATAATCCACTCATTAGCCTACTCTTCCTGGGTTTTCTCCCTTCCCTATAAACTTCCTTACTCTTCCCCCATGCTTCCTGAGATTACTTCCCAAATGCACTACTTAATCCAAATCTTAGTCATGAACTCTGCTTTTAAAGAAAGCAAGTTAAACAGAGTGTGGTATGGACATTTAAAGCAGGTCTCATCTGCCAATTTATTAAGCAGCTACTATTTGCCAAGCAATGCTCTAGGAGCTATAAATGCAGCAATGAACTAAACAGACAAAATTGATTCGTCTCCTGTGGGAAATCAATGTTTCTCTAATATTTTTTTCATGGCACACATGGAGTTCTCTGAAGCTTCACATTAAATTTGAGCCGTTTCCTTAATTATTTCTTCATAAAGCAGAGAATATGATATATTATGAAGACAAACCAATTTTTGTTTTTCTTTCAGTGCATTATTACCTAAAGCACCAGTGATAAGGGGAAATTTTTTTTTTTTTTTTTTGTCGTTACCACTATTAAAATGTCGAAGAGAGGTAGAGAAACTCACCATGGTATTCAGCAACGCGAACATGCGGCAACATCAAACACCTGCCCTGAATCCATCTTTGGGACTACATAGTTAATGGTGTAAAATATTAAGGCTCACCTTTGGACTGTAAGAGGTGCTGTGCTGCATAGTAATTGTGGATGAAGCCTCTGGATGTTTTTAGCCTGAACCCCCATCTGGAAGCCACAGGCAGACAAGGCCATTGACTTGCCAAAACAAACAAAATGTTTTCAATATTCTGTGTTTTTGAAAAGTTCTCTTGCTTGTCATCACAAAGTCACTTACAATCAGGGAGTCAATTTGTATTCAAGAGGTTCTCCTTCTATCAGCAAACGGTTTATAGGCACTTTCACTAAATTGCTTCTCTAAAAGAAATAGACAGGATCTCATCTGCATTGGCTTAAGAATATCTCTGCCTGAAGACAGAGGAATGGACTAGATGACCCACAAGAACTCTTTATGCCTCCGTATCTAAAAATTTCTTCTAAAATTTTGCTTCAAAGGTATAGCATTTTTGGTTTAGGTTATTTAAACACAGACTTTTTTACTTCTCTAAAGAAAAAGTGACTTTTTAACATTCACTTTGATATATATGTGTGCGAATATGTTTGCATATGTACATATATAATTATATACATTTCCATTTTATGCTATATATATGATGATTATATACTGATATAGCACTATGAATACTTCTCCATTTAGTATCTCAATAGATCCTCAAAGTAATTTCTAATATAACTATACAGCTAGAGTTTCTCTAGCGTCTAGTTTCACAGTTAGGGCTCAGAATGCAACTTGCTCAAAATCATACATTTTTTTTTTTAAGTGATAGAGCCAGAATTTAAAAACTCAGCTGATTTAGCTTTAGATTCCTATCTTTTTTTTTCAGTTCATGCTGACTTTCCATATTTAATGTTTCCTCTTCTGCATATTTTCCCTACCAGTAAGTTAATTTTCTTGAATAAAAATTTAAATAGTAAATTTAAATAATAATAGCAATCTAGCATCCTGTGAATAATAAGCTGGAACATAGGTGGCACTTTATTAATATTAAAAAAAAAAAAGGTATTCACACATGAAAACATCTCACCAAAATGGGTTTTCATGGCTTTTCCCTTTCTACTGATGAATTAGAAAAGCGTTATGGCATAGTTAGAAGCTTGGGTCCCCAAGCGAGCCTGACTTCAAATGCCTTTCTATCATGTACTAGCAAATCACTTAATCTTTGTCTGTTTATGTTTATTGAACTATAAAATGGGTTTCCAATAGTAGCTACCTTTTAGTTTTGTTAAATGACGAGAGAGTTTTAAGTATATGTTCAATGAATGTTAGTTGTTACCATTGGCAGACTACATCTAAAAATATATTCTAAGTCTACCTGAGGGCTCGGTAAACTACAAAGACCCACGAGCTAAATCGAGCCTGTTGCCTATTTTTGTAAAGTTGTACTGGAACACAGCCACACCCATTGTTTATGTATGGCTGCTTTCATCCTATAATAGCAGAGACCCTGGCCTGCCCATCAAAGATATTTACTATGTTGCTCTTCACAGGAAAGTTTTGCTGACTCCTGGTCTACACCAGGAACAGCACACCTGGAGACTAATACTTCAATCAAGACTGATTGATGGATATGCCAAGAAGAAGATCTGAGAAAGAAAACTGAAGGTCCCTCAGACGAAGGTACTTCACCACAGAGCAGGTAAAGCCTGAACCCAAGGGCATCAAGATGAACTGGAGGTAGAACTCCTCGGGAGGATAGTGATTTTAGAAGGGTGCTATGAGAGGGAAAAGTTGAGAAAGTTGACTTTTAACAGCTATGATCCCCTGACACAAATGAAACTTCTTTTATTTGAAAAACTAAGCTGCTTCAACCCACACTTTTTTATTAAAGGTATTTATGAGTACTCTTCCAATCCGTCACACATAAACCATGCACCACCCGAGCCAGGTCACTGCGCTTTCAAGCTTTGTGACTCATAGGAAGCAAGATTTACCTGTATTACAACCGTGAAAGGGAAATAAATTGGGTGATTTCATTACTTTCTGTTCAATGAAATCCTTATTTTATTGCTAAGCTTTGACACTTTTTCCAGAACCTCAACTATCTTTTCTCTCGCCCACTAAGAAGTAGCAGCAGCACCAAAAAATCATCCGGACATCTGGATATTGCATCTGATAATTTATTGGAATCTCAGTCATACTGCTACAATGAAAGTAGAGGAGATAAAAGGAACTTCACCCAAACTACATATAAAAGAGCTAGAAAAATAGCCTTTTTTCCCCCCTCCCTTAAAAATATTAAATTTTATCAATCAGAATCTAACAGTTCTGGGACCAGTACATGCTTTGTTGTTAACAATATCTCAATCACACATATTGCTTTTCCAATACAACCTGCAGGGGACTGATTTGTGATAAAGCTGATATAGGAAATGCAGAGGGGGATAGACATATAGCCAAATAAATCAGGTTAAAATGAACTTGATGGAATGGACTCAAAGGCAACTCTTCAGTCACTTTCTCCAGTTTAGACTCTGCATTTGGTCCTAATGGTTGCCTTTGAAACTTTTGTATCTGACCTATTCTGAGGAAGAATAAAGCACCAGAAACTACTAAGATCTAGGCAGTGCTGTCATTTTAAAAGTTTGTCTTTAGATGATAAATGAGCTTTCTCCAGAGGAGAAACAGCACCCTACAGTACAGCTTCACGCTTTGTAGAAGAGCTTCCTATGAACCAGGCAGTGTTACATCCTGTGAAGAGGGACATGATGCGTATATGTCGGGGGTAGATAATTATTTAGGTAATTGGAGATTCTACTCTTAACTATTACATTGTACTGCCCTCACAAGCAAAGAACTACTTGGAATCCAAGTGAAAAATGGGCTTGGTCAACACTGGACTATTTAATAAATAAAAATGAGAAAACTTTACAAGATGAAGATGGGAAAGCTAGGTGTTCTACTTCAAACTCAGTACAAAAATAAATTCTAGGTGAATCAGAGACCTAAATATAATAAATGAAATGACAAGAGTACTAAAGGGGAATAGTTTTGTAATCTTGGGCTTAAGAAAACTTTTATACATGTGTCACAAAACAAAAATTTTAAAGGGAATGAGAGATACACTGAATTATTAAAAAAAAAAAACAAAACCCAATCAGTTTTACAGGCTAAAATACCAAAAGCAAAATTAAAATAAAAATGGAAACATTTTATATAATTTATAGTAGAAAAAAATTAATATACTTTTAAAAAACTACTTCAGAAAAATCTGAATCCCTTAGTATAAAACTAGGCAAAGACCATGTTTAGGAAATTTGAAAAAGAATTCCAAGTTTCTGATAAGCATATTAAAAGGCTCAATTTTATTAATAACCCAAGAAATCCAAATTAAAACAACAAAAATTTGTCACTCATAAGATGCTAAATGAAAAATGATGTGATATATAATATTGAGAGGGACTGAGGAAACTAGCATACTCACTGCTGCTCCAAGTATAATTTGGCATAACTGTTTTTCAAGGGTTGTTAATCAAGATGTATTCACATTTAAAATGTAAAACCTATTTTCCCTAGCAATTCAACTTCTTAGTATCTACTCTAAGGATATAATTGGTCAAATGAGTAAAGGAATATATAATAGATAGTGATTATAGCACTGTCTAAAGAAAAAGTCTGTTAACAGCCAATTATTTACAGTAATATAGTAAAGTCATATAATCAGATACTATATAGCCATTCAGAAGCATGAACATAACTATCTATGTTCCTTGATGGCTCATAGCTGGAATTATTTTGGATTTATTTCTGGGCTCTCCTCTTTTCTTTCAAAACTTTCGCTCTTAGTGGCTTCAAGTACTCCCATGGCTTCAAGTAACATTTATACACAAACCATTGTCAAATTTGTATGGTTGGTCCAGATCTTCCTTCTATAATACATACCCTTGTATCTGACTATATGGCATCTCTGAAATGGAACACTTAATTCCTTCCCCAACGTAGTTCTTTAAGTCTTCCCCATCAAAGTGAATAAAAACTATCAACTATCCATTTGACTAGCTTTGCTATCATCCTCTCCCTTAAAATCTACATCGCATCTAGCAGCAAATGTTATTAACATCCAAAATTCTCAATAGTATCTCCACTCTTCTCATTCTCTACTGCTACCCTCTTAGCTGAGTTTTTAGCATCTAATATCTGAATGACTGCACAAACTCCCAACTGTTTTACTCTTTACACAATTATAATTTCAATATCATACATATTAGCCAAAGAAATTCAATTAAAAATAGATTATATCATCTATTACATCCATGTAATAGATTAAATTGGATCACACAGTCAATTAAAATGAGATCATGTAATCTATTACTTAAAATTTTATGGGGTCCTATTCATGCAATACAATTCAAAAATCTAGAACATGAGCAATGTGTTCAGCATGATCTGGCTCATGCCACCCTCTCTAACTTTGTGTTGGAGAACAACATTCTGTACTTTCTATAACACGCTCTTTTTTTCCTAGGGTTTGAATGTCTTAGCTTCCTCCAGCCTGTAAGCCTTTAAATATGTTTGTCGTTCCCTCTAAATGGAACGTTCTTCAATTCCATCCCTCACATCATTTACAGCAGATTGACTAGCCCCAATTCCCCACCTCTCTCCCCTCCACATCCCTGCACTGTGACGTTGTGGCCCCTTCCATCACAGATATAGTCTATTTTGGCACTCCTGCTTCAACTGGTCTGACTTTGCAAAAAAAAAAAAAAAAAAATACAGCGGGAAGTGAAAACAGGCCACTTCTGAGACTAGGCTTCAAAATAGTTCTGTACGCTGTTGGTCTTTCTCTTTCTCTTGGAACCCCACTTAGCCACCATGGTAAAAGCTTAAAGTAATCTGGAGGAGCATAAGAAACTGCAGAACAACTGAGTTAGGCCAGATGCCCCAGCCTGGAGGGAAAGAGCCCACAGAATCCATAAAACCACTTATTTGACCACCAATATGTAAGTGAGCACAGAGACCAGAAAAACCACCTAGTAACCCAAAGATCTGCAACCAAAATAAAAGGTTTACTGCTATATATCACACGCTGTTTCTTTCTCATTGTTTGTTGCACATTATTATGGAACTGATGGAAAAAAATCACAACAGGTAATTGATATTGCATGAACTCCAATTTTCATCCCTCAAAGATTTCATCCATCTTGAGTTCTATTTTCCGGTGTCCCCAATCAATAACCCCTGCATATTAGTCTCTCATAGTTTCTTCAACTACTAAGATTTTTTAATGCTGTATATATTTATGCGATCCCTTTTCCACTACCTACATAGACTCATGAGGGCTGAGGACATGGTTGTTTTTTCAAGCAGTATATCCTCAAGATATCAGCGTGTCTAACACATGATAGTGGCTCACTAAAAACAAGCAAAATAAATGCATAATATATGATAGTGATATCTTTATAATACATTATTCTTGAAAAAAAACAGTATTAAATGTTGTGTATTCCTATCTCTATATCGGTATGGAACAAATTTCATTTAATTTTTGTAATGAAATACTATACAACGGTTAAAAGGAAAGAAGTAAATGAACATGTAGAAATATGGCTAAAATTTGAAAACATAATGTAGAGGGGAAAACAATTGCAAAAGGAATTGCATTCTGATATTATTTATATACGAATTTAAAACAAAGGCAACAAAAAGGCACCACCGTACTTGGAAATGTTACTACCAACTTCAGGAAAGTGGTTACATCTGGGAAGCTGTAGGGGATGAATGAAGTGAAAAGTGGCAGTGTCTACAACATTTCATATCTTTAAAAAAATGATCTGAAGCAAAAATGTCAAAACATTAACATAAAGTTAAATATAAATACACTTATAATATTTTTCTAGGTATTTTATATGCTTGAAATTTTTTATAATTTAAAATTGTTAAAGAAAATAATGTAGGCTATTTAGAATGATCATACTATAGAAATGTATGTGTGTGCATGTGTGCATCTGATTAATGTGTACATAGATGGCAATTTTTTGAAGGATGTGTCTTGTGGGTTTTTTCACATTTAGTTTTAAATTGTCTTCAATAAGCATGAATTATTTATAAAAGCTATAATAGACTTATGCTCATTTGAGGGAAAGAGTTTGATTGAGATCAAAATCATACCTTAGATAACCAGGTAAAAGTTCAGTATTTTTGATAGGTCAAATCTGCTGAAAATGGTGTCATTGATATGCATGACTGCTTAAGAAATTTGTTGAGAATTAGCAGACAAAATTACCTTAGCAGGTTTTTACTTTCGGTCTGCAGTTACAATATCACCATTTATCAATATATCATAATTATGGGGGAATATAAACAACAATGACTCATTTATATCAAGAAAAAGAGTGACAATCTACTTCAATATTTGTTAAGATCTCAGTTTTGTGAAGAACAAGGCTACTCAGATAAGAGATATGTAATCCAAATATAAACACTCTTTCTCTTGCATTAAAAAATATAAGGATAAAGAGTATGGTATCGCAGTGTTGGACTAAGTAAGGCATGAGGACTGAAGAAAATGAAGCCCTCTGATGAAAAGCAAGAGGGGAATCTGGGAAGGTAATTAAATATGCTGTCAGAGCTTTGCCTACTATCAATATAAGGGGGATGACTGAAATAGACTAAATAGATTAGAACATTCACATTGAGGGGTGCTTGGGTGGTTCAGTGGGTTAAAGCCTCTGCCTTCAGCTCAGGTCATGATCTCAGGGTCCTGGGATCGAGCCCCACATCGAGCCCCGCATCAGGCTCTCTGCTCAGCGGGGAGCCTGCTTCCCCCTCTCTCTCTGCCTGCCTCTCTGCCTACTTGTGATCTCTCTCTCTCTCTCTGTCAAATAAATAAATAAAATCTTAAAAAAAAAAATCCACAATGAACCCATTGCTATACCTGTCTCTAAATAAAATCTTACCAGTTTAGGAAAAGAAAATGCAGAAATTAGCATTCTGACTTCTAATTTATCTGTATAACACTTTCTTTCAACAGGGGATTTTTGTTAAGGAAATGTCTTGGGCTAAGCCAAACACCAACAGGATTTAGAATGGCCCAACTTAGAGGTTCTCAGAGATACATCTTACCACTGTCCATCTCCTTAAGTAAAATTGACAGGAGGGGCCCTCTACTTGTTTGGAGAATAGCTCATCTTTCACCTTCAGCTTAGCATCTCCAAAAGCCTATTTCTCAGGAGTAAAATGAGCATCTTAGTCAGGAGACCTGAATTTTAAAACAAAGATCATGACAGGCAAACTGAGAATTCTGAAATCTTGATTATTCTCTATATTTTGTTATTTTTGTTAGGTATTTTCTTTCTCTAAAATAATCGGCAGAGGAAATGCTTTAAAGTGTTATTATATTATTTTTGTAAAGTGAAAAAGTAGTCTACAAATAACAAATATTCATTTATGTCTGTGTGTGTGTGTATAATTCCTGTAAGAAAAAATTCCAGAGGATCTACCAATAGTGGTTGTCTCCAATGCAGGTGATATTAATAACTTTTCTTTATTTCTAATTTTTATATATCTTCAAGTATTATGATTGTAGTAAAAATTGATCACTACTAAGGAGTAAAAAGAGCACAAAAAGAAGAAAGACATGTCTTGTTGCTTATCTATGAAGGGCAGCATGCAGTCAGACTTAGGAGAAGTGAATCTCAATACAGAAAATGAGTGTTAACAGTTGTTAAAAGGGAAAGGCAAGCTGGGTGATGTCTAAAAAGTGGGTTGTGAGATAAAAGCAAAAGGCCAACACTTTTAGAACTTCGTGGCAGAACAGAAACCCACTGGTGTATTAAGTCTGGGATTGAAAAAAGAAAGAGGTTGCCTTTATTATACGCTTCATTTTGGAGAAATTGACTCTAGAGACAGGCAACTGAATCTCATCTAGTTGGTTAGAGTGACAGATTATCTGGAAAATCCCCAACATGGCAGGTACAGGCAAAGTCCATCCTGGCCCAGTGACCAGGCAGTAGAATTTGAAGGCACAACCAGACCTGAGTCAGGGCTAGGTGTCAATCAGTCCATAACACAGAATATGCTAAAGGGTGGGAAAAATGCTGTTTGAGATATATTGTGAGATGAATTAGTTGAACAATGTGGTGCAGAAATATTAGCTAGTATGTTTCTCTTCACAAAGGGGACCTTCCAATATTAAAGACTGAGGTAATACAATAACATCTTTGGGGCGCCTGGGTGGTTCACTGGGTTAAAGCCTTCAGCTCAGGTCATGATCTCAGGGTCCTGGGATGGAGCCCCGCATCGGGCTCTCTGCTAGGCAGGGAGCCTGCTTCCCCCTGCCTCTCTGCCTATGTGTGATCTCTCTTTCTGTCAAATAAATAAATAAAATCTTAAAAAAAAATACAATAACATCTTTGAATTTCATGATTACTTTGCCTTCCTAATCTTAATGTCAGGCAGCATTAAGGTCCCATTTGATGTAAGTGCTTATGAATTAAAAGTGAGACCAGGTGTCATGGTTGGGTTTTTCACTAGGTGAAAATTTTGCTTTGGATTTCACCACGGTTTGGGTTCTACCAAATGAATAAAATGAAGGGAGAAATGAGCAGTTGAGTCATGAATGACCGGAAATATGTTTCAAAGGTAAGCCAAGGAAGTTAGTCTCATTAAGGAGGGAATGATGGCAAGAGGGACAGGGGGTAATTATTAGGATTAATATATTGTAGGAATCAGTGAGTCAAAGTATTGTTGGAGTTCATGGTCTGGAGATAGTGAGCTAGACAGTTAAGAAGTGGTGTTCTACAGTTGAGAAGGTTGAAAATCATATATGAGTTAAGCTTGACATTTTAGATAATTAACAAGGTCTTGGAGTCAGTTTGGCAGGGAGGTTTTTGGCCAAGTTAGGGTAATGAACAAGGGCAACGGAAGATAAGAAATCAGGGAAATAAGAAGTCAAGTTATTGAATACTGAATGTTGATTTCTGTGAAAGCTGAAATTATCAAAAACATGACAGGAATATTATGGACAGAGTAAGAGTGAGCTAGGAGATGAAGTCTTCTATGGGGGTGATTTCAGGCAAGAACATGATGGCTATGTGAGTAGCATAGTCTGAGGCATGATCGTAGTGCTCAAGGCATTAGATATAAGGGAGGAAAAATCATCTAGGAGAAAGGAGGACTCTATCCCTGTTCACAGACCAAATAATAAGAGAATATGGGAGAAAACAGTCACCAATTCAGGGGAATACAAAAGAACCAGTATCCTCAGATGAAAGCCAAGTTTCTGTCAAAGCAATGAAGTGAGGAAAAAGTTGAGAGCAAAAGATAAGGATGGAAGGATTCAGCTGATAACTGATCTTTGGTTTCAGAAAGTCTGGGGAAGAATCTCAGCAGCTACGGAGTGTTGCAAACTGGGTTCAGAAATGAGAACATGCAGTTATGTGTAGATCAGTGTTTGGGCAATGGGGGCTGATATTGGAATTCCAGGCTTATTACAAGTGCCTTATGCACATCATAGGGAAGGCGTAACGCATCAGAGATAATGATGTCAAAGCGAACATGTCGGCAAGGATGTGTGTTTGGCTGTGTGTTTATGGGATGTCTTGTCAAAACACCTTCTTCATTCCTGTTATGAAAATGAGGAGCTGAGAGGAAGAGAAAATTTTATCCAGGGCATCACAAACTCTGACATTTCTTTCTGTTAAGTTCAGAGAGGTGGAATATTCAGGTACGATAACTGGGACCACAAACAGGACAGACACTTCTTTATAACACCTGCCATTAGGGATGCTTTGAAAGGCCATCACTGAGTTCAAAGCCTGACTTCTGTTGCTAGTTAGAGCCAGGTTTAAGATCCTCCTTTTACCACTAACTCACTGTGGGAATATAAGCATGGTGGAACCGTTTTGTCCAGTGCTTGGCTTACTGAATATATATTAGCTTTTTTTAAAACTAATATTTATATTGATAACAATAGTTAGGACCTCTCAGTCAGCCAGACTTGCCAAACAGGAATGTCATAAATCCTGATGTTTGACTCAGTCAGATTTCATGTCTTTTTAAATGAAAACAGTAGGAATATTTTCTAAAAGAATACTGAAAATGGTACAAAAATCAGAGAGCCTTCCAGAAGGCTAAGAGGCTGGCAGAGAGCATTGCCCTCCAGCACAATTGTTTATTTTTGATTACTCTTGTTTAAAACTGATGAAATAATTAAAATAAATCCTTTGTGTTCAAGGGATAGAAAACTAGTAAGAGGAAGCCTTGTAGCTCTTATGGATGGGATTTCTGGGAGAATTAAACAAGGGTTACATAATCTCCATTCATGAAAGAACTGATTTATGCAAAACAACTCATTAATATGTATGTGAAAGTTGATCTCTCAACTGCACAATTCTTGAAAACCGGGGAAAACACCCTGCAGTTGACTCGTGAAATCAAGTCTGTAGATCTAGCCTCATCCTCATTTGCATTTCCTACTGTCATGAGTAGAAATATTGCCTAGGGGGATAGTATTTCTGACAAGGGATTATAGTAAAACACCTATTACTTTGGATAATTCTCAAGCACATTTTTTCCTTGTTCTTTATTCTAGTGTTTTATATACATATATGGCAAGCCCATGGTTATGGTTAAGCAGAGGCACAAATAGAGAAAATAGACTATTTTGCTCACTGTTTCCACATGTGTTAGGCACACAGTAGGCTCAAGAAATATGCATTATTTGAATGTATAAATGAATATATTGAACGGCCATCTTCGAATTTGGAAATATAGATTAATATTCGCTTTTCCCCTGGCTTCATGTACACCATACCAGACCTGCCTCCTTGTATCACCTCGTGTTGACCCGTATAGTAATGCTGCTACTAGATTGCCTTTATGCAATGTCCTAAATCTTATTTTCAGACTATGTTTTCTACTCACTCTGGTAGAGAGGTTGGCAGCATCAGTGTCCCCTGGAAGCTTGCTAGAAATGTAAACTATTGGGCCCCACTTTAGGCCTACTGAATCAGTACCTGTATTTAGTAAGATCCACAAGTGATCCCTATGCACATTAATATTGGGCAAGCACTCATTAAATGATTAGGAAGGTGGGTTAAACCATCAGAATAACTGGCATCACATCCCAGCTTCACTGTTTTCTAGTGTCTCTGGACACATTTCACTTCTCTGATCCTTATTTTCTTCATCTTTAAAATCAGGATTATAATTTTACATGGTAGTTTTGAGGATTGAACTACAGATTATTCTAACTAGGAAGTTTGGTGGGATTCACACATCTTGATGGTAATAATGGCTACAGTAATAGCAAACTGGGCACATAGTTTGGGAGGCCTTCTTACAAATGTTATAGAAAAGGTCTGAGAAGTACCTACTGAACATTAGTTATTATTTTTGAAATATAAGAAGTCACCATAGGAAATCCAGTATTTTAAGTGTATGAGCACATTTGTGGGGGGAATGTCGTTTACTGAATCACTCACTTTGCTCTTGATGAACGTTCACAGGAGAAAATTCTCTCAGGTTCTAGAGTGAGAGCAATTATGCTTACAGAGCAATGACACATTTTTATCCCATTCAAGATGTGAACACTTCTTTGTCTTGGCCACTAAAAAGCTCAACTTGAGAAACTGGATAGGACCTTATCATATTAATTTTTATTCTTTTTATCCTCTTTGGGTTTTATTCTCTTTGTGTTTAGGTTACAGTTTGAGCCTCACTTTTTTCTTTATCCATCTCATCTATTTCAGTAACTACCAGACATCAAGACTAATTGTAAGACTGCAGTAATTAATACAGTGTGGCATTTGCACAATGGTAGACAAATAAACAGATGAAAGAGAGAATAGAGAACCTAACAGCAGTCCCAAACATACATACTTGATTTCTTTCAAATTAGGTACTATAGAACAGTGAAGAAAGATTGCCTAAAAGGGCTGCATTTTTTAATATATCTGCTGACTCAGTTGGATCTCTACAGGAAAAAAAAAAAATATACTAAACCTATACTGAACCTACCTTGCACCATGCAAACAAATAAATAATTTCCAGGTGCATTGCAATTTTAAACATGAAGGACAAAACAATAAATTATAGAAAATAATATAGGAAAATATCTTCATGAGTTCAGGGCAAGGTAACATTTCTTAAAATTTTATAAAAAGCATCATCACTTACAGGAAAAGATTGACAAATTGGACCTTATGGAATTTAAAAATTTTTGCTTATCAAAAGACATAAGAGAGTAAAAAGGCAAGTCACACAGTAGAAGCTGTTTTCCTATATAAAAGCAACAAAGTGCTCAGATCTAGAATCAGTCACTAAGAAAAGGAAGACAACTCTAGAAAAATGGAAAAATGACTTAAATTTTGTTTTAAGATTTTATTTTTAAGTAATCTCTGCACTTAACGTAGGGCTAGAACTTCTCACCCCAAGATCAAGAGTCGCAAGCTCTACTGACTGAGACAGATAGCACCCCTAAAAAATGATTTAAATTTTTTAACAGGGGTAGGAGTTGCAGGTAGCCAATACACATAAAAAAAGTTGCTCAAATTCATTAGTTATCTGGATAATAAATTAAACCAAAATGAGATACACTTATATATGTTCCGAAAATGGTAAAATTTTTAAAAGACTGGCAAATTAATAAATTCAAAATGGATGAAATACCTAAATGCAAGACAGGAAACCACCAAATTCCTAGAAGAGAACACAGGCAGCAATGTTTTGACCTCTGCTGTAGCAACTTTTTACTAGACACATCTCTGAGGCAAGGGCAACAAAAGCAAAAATGAACTATTGGGACTTCATCAAGATTAAAAGCTTCTGCACAGTGAGGAAACAATCAACAAAACTAAAAGGCAACCTATGGAATGGGAGATGATATAAGCAAATGACATATCAGATAAAGGGTTAGTATCTAAAATCTATAGATTTTAGCACCCAAAAACTAAATAATCCAGTTAAGACATGGGCAGAATACATGAACAGACATTTTTCCAAAGGAGACATCCAGATGGCTAACAGATACATGAAAAGATGCTCAACATAACCCATCATCAGGGAAATACAAATCAAAACCATGACGAGATACCACCTCACGCCTGTCAGAATGGCTAAAATTAACAACACAGGGAACAGCAGGTGTTGGTGAGGATGTGGAGAAAGGGGACCCTCTTACACTGCTGGAATGCAAACTGGTGCAGCCACTCTGGAAAATGGTATGGAGGTTCCTCAAAAAGTTGAAAATAGAGCTACCCTACGACCTAGCAATTGCACTACTAGGTATTTACGCAAAGGAAATAAAAATACTGATTCAAAGAGGCACATGCACCCCAATGTTTATAGCAGCATTATCAACAATAGCCAAGCTATGGAAAGACCTCAAACGTCCATTGACAGATAGATGAATAAAGAAGATATGGTGCACACACACATATACACACAAACACACACACACACACACAATGGAATATTACTCAGCTATCAAAAATAATGAAATATTGCCATTTGCAACAATGGGGATAGAGTAGAGTATATTATGCTAAGTGAAATAAGTCAGTCAGAGAAAGATAAATACCATTTGATTTCACTCATATGTGGAGTTTAAGAAACAAAACAGATGAACATAGGGGAAGGGGGGAAAAAGAGAGAAGGAAACATACCATAAGAGACTCTTAAGGATAGAGAACAAACAGGGTTGTTGGAGGGATGGTGGGTGGGGGATGGGCTAAATGGGTGATGGGTATTGAGAAGGGCACTTGTGATGGGCACTAGGTGTTATATGCAAGTGACGAACCACTAAATTCTACTCCTGAAGCCAACACTACACTATATCTTAACTAACTAGAATTAGTAAAATAAAATAAAATAGGCTTTCAATAGCAAGTTTTGTCAAAGTATTGTTGGTAGGAGGCTAAATTAATAAAATCACTATGGACAACAGCTGGCATTATCTTGTACAGTTGCAAAGATGCATACTCAAATGCCCTGTAATTCTACTCTATGTTATTTACAACAGTGAAATGTATGCACAATTGTACCAAAAGAATATTCATAATTATTCATCTTTGCCTCTTGAAACAATCCTGAGTTCCCGTAATAGCAGATATCATTCATAAACTGTAGTCTATTTATTTTATTTACTTATTTTTTGAAGATTTTACTTATTGCTTTGACAGAGAGAGAGAGAGCACAAGGAGGGGGAGCAACAGAGGGAGAGGGAAAAGCAGGCTCTCCGCTGAGCAGGGAGCCCAATGTGGGGCTCGATCCCAGGAACCTGACATGATGACCTGAGCCAAAGGCAGATGCTTAACTGACTGAGCCACCCACGTGACTCCGTAATATATTTATACAATAAAATATTATATTGAGATGGAAATGAATGAACAGTGATAACCTACAATAACATGGATGAGTATCACAAACACTGCTGGCTACAAAGCCAGACTTGAAGGAATATACGTTGTATGATTTCATCCATATGAAATTCAAAAAGGTAATATTTAATTATAAATTACAAATAAGATAGTGGAGAGGAAGGAGGAAGTAGTAACTGGAAGAGTATAAAGGAGAGGGCATTCTGAGGTATTGGCAATATTTTGGGCCTGGCTTAGTCATGCTTCATTGAGCTGTATATTTATGTGTTTTATAGTTTTCTGTATACTCTTGGAAAATATAGTGTATTAATTAATACTTTAAAATATGATAAACATTTCCAGGAGTTGGCATCAAAACTTCTTTATATTTACTTTTTTAGATACTTGATTCTAATTTGCTATTAGGTAAGATTCATATATATTAACAATAAATCTCAAAAATTATCTCATCTGATTCTTTAATGCAAACAAAAATTTTGCTGTAATTCTCAACCTGTTTTATAAATCTCAGAAGCAAAATCTCTGTGGGCTATGCATATAACTTCCTCAAAGCCATCTGTCAAATAGCACAAGAGTAACAAATAAACATTTCAGTTTTGGGTTTCTCTCTTAGTTTTATAAATCAGAAACTCTCAGTTTTGATAGGATGAATACCTTACTTTTCAACATTTCCCTCTCCTATCCCAACTCAGTCTGGCAGCTTAAATGTGCAATTTTATTCAAATGGGCCAAAAAGACTGGGTCCTACTGAATATAAGTAGGTGGGAAGTGGGAAGAGGCCTGAGTTTTGAGAGTATCATTTCTGATAAGGCACATAAATAGATGTCCAGCAGTGATGGTGAAGAAAAAATGAGGCTTAACATTAGATAATCCGTTTCCCTGTTGATTTTAAAAATATAATAATGGCTTGCTATAATTCAACCATGTGACTGCTCCAAATCCCCTTGTTTAAGACATGTTTTTAAAAGCAAAGATGAAGTTTTGTCCTTGATTTATCAATTGGTGGTTATTAGTACATTAAGACAAATTCAGAATGTTTATTTCATTGAAACATTGTGAAGTGCTATTTCTCAAATGATAGTGAAAAACCAATACTAATTTATCAACTTTCTTTTGAGAAATTAAATAAAAAATATGTATTTTCCCAGTTTGTTAGCTATTACTTTTCTAATATACAAAAAAAATGTTAAAAGCCATCTACCATTTTCATTTGTAATTAGATATGCATTACCCACTTAACACATACTTCACAATTATCAGAGACTTTACAATTTCCAAATGAGTTTTTAAGTGTTATTTTTAAAGCTTCTTTTCCTGGTCTTAATTTCTTTTTCAGATATAAATGTACTTTATCACCATATCGTCAGGATCGTGTCTGTTTTTGCATTTCTTATGTATGAAAAAATTTTAAGGACATCTTAAGCTGATCAAAGACTTCTATATTATGGCTTTTACCTGGATACCTTTTCTGTTGTGCTGTGACTGTGGTTTTTATTCATGTGCATTCCGTTTTACTTTCTCTATCTATAAACAAATATTTAAAAATTATTTTGAGATGGAGATATGAGAAATTCTGGTCTGTTGTAGGTTGGGTGACCTTGGGCAAGTAACAGAGTTCCCCCACCTTGAATTTCTCCATCTGTAAAACACAGTTTAGAATAGCTTACAAGTATAAAGATGAACGGCATTGTAGATATAAAAACCTTTGCATTCCTCAGGAAAAAAATTATGATGATTGTAAATGCCTATATTTATAGTCCCTTAAGATGAATTATTATTGCATTTTAACCTTGAGCCCTCCAAAATCATCCCTCTGATGTGGAGCAAGAATTCTTTCACTCCATGTTACAACTGTGAAAACAGAGGTTTGAAGCATCCCTAAATATGTGTAGTGTGGTTTTAATAATATTAGTAATATCATTAATGTATCAGACTAATATTTTTATAGGAAAAGTATATGGCATTTTCAAACTACATTTTATAAACAACTTTAAAATCCTTAACTTTGTTCAAAATATTTCCATTGTTCTGGGGATAAATACTCGTGTCCCAATCATCTATTATATGATAGTTGCATAGCCAGGTCTCCACTGAACAATCCATTAACAACTTACAGTCACCCTTACCCTCTGCTCTACATTTAGTATTTGTCCTGATAGCAATCCTATATGAAGTTTTATGCATGAATTAAGACTTGTGCACAATGTCACATTGGAGAATATTCTTCAAGCACAGGCAGTTTGCCTCTGGTGCCTCTGCCTAAAAGCATCACAGTATGATGGATTTTTGCATGTTTCTTTGGCATTTCATAGTATCACGCAATCATCCCATTGTTTAGATTGGGCTTGGATATAAAGGGCCTCCAAAATTTGGATGTATCTGCCTCCAAATTATTTTTCAGCCTTTTCCTAGAAAACTAGTCATTTTATAAAGAAGGCCTTTTGCATTTCTGTTATCATGCCTGGTCTTTTGTCAGTCCTCTCATATTTTCTCTAGTACATGGGCTCGTTCACACATCTGCATTTCTTCTTGGATCTACTTTCGACCTGTATGTTCTTCCATGCACTTGTGTCAGGAACACAAACTGATATTTCAAGGCTTAATTCAAGCCACGTTGCCTTTGGAAGACTTCTATTGCCCTTTCCCCAATCCAGGCAAACCTTACTATTCCCTACTTCGGGCTGTATTATAGGGTAAGTCTACTTCTCTCACTTCACCTGGTATTTTTTTTAAGGGGGCTCAGCAGGTAGCAGGGATGTGGACTTTACATTCTGACTGCATGGGTTTAAATACTCTGCCACTTAACTATTTGTGTGATTTAGGGCAAGTTACTTACTTCTTCTATGCCTCAATCTACTCATCTGAAAATAACCTCATTGGGTTATTGTGAGGCTCACTGGAGTTAATTTACATAAAGAATGTAGAACAATGCCTGTTCTATAATATGTACTATAGAAATGTTAGCAATTTCTTTTCCTTTTTTTTTTTTTTTAAATGGTGCTTAAGGTTTCAGCTGTCTGCTCTGTAAAGACAGGGAGTAGCTGTTTCTTATCTATCATTTAATCTTTAGGCCCTGGCACAGGGCTAGATGCATATAAATAAGGTGTTTTCTGGGTGGTTGGTGAATGAATAAATGAATGGTCAGTTAGGAGGCTTCAGTGTAGCTATCTTTCCCTCTGCAATAATGGGACAACTGTATTTGAAGTGGTATCTGTGATTAAATATTAAATAGTGCATAACCAAAAACTCCTATTTATGAGTAACTTTTATCCCAAATGTTTATCTATTCATTAGTAGAGCTGTACTATCACAAGAATCTCAAAAAAAAAATACAGTTCAGTGAAATCATAGGTTTATTTCAAAACACCTATCTTTTTTCTCAAGGCTGACATTTTAAACAGCAATGACAGATGCAATGTTCTCTCACACAAGTACAGAGTAATTCATTAACATACATATGAAAGGAAGAAGTCTACATTCAACCTTTACTACCAAAGTCCTTGAGAAATAAAATAAATTCAAAGCAGCTACAAGTGTAGCTTGTAAAAAGTCAAATTGGTTTTATCATTCAAGAACACCAGGTTGGTAGCAGGAGCTTTTGGTAACTAGACACCTGCTGAATTTGCTTTAGGGTTGAAGTTGGGGGAAGGAGGAAGAGCTTAAAATAGAAATTTACCTGACAATCTGAAATGACAGAATCTTATGTAGAAGAAATGAAGGGGACTTTTGTAATCAAATAATTCAAAACATAACTTTATAAGTCCACAGAGATGAATGTTTTGTCTGGGTAACATAGTTGGTTAAAGTCAGATTTGATTTAGGAGTACATTTTGTAATAGATAGTTTTGTATACATGGGCTGCATTTTAGCATGGTTTCATGGTGGGATGAATCAGGATGAGGCAAAGTGTTACAGGCTGAGCCTAAAATAAACTCTGAGGGTGTTTTTGAATTGCTGAACATCAGGATAAAAGTTACAAACAAAAGCCATCAATTATCTAGTGGTAGGTACCTACAGAGTCTTTCCCAGGGACAGGTTAGGTCTGAAAGGCTGTTCATAGTTCATTTGTTCTGAAGGTCAAAGTGACACTATGCAATTGACTGCCAACCAGTAGGAAGCAGAGTGGTTGATACAATTTTATTTTGGTATATAGCTTTGTTCTTACTATAGAAATTCATATGAGTAGGGCCTCTGGACCTAATTTTTCTATCGATAATTACATCAAATATCTTATATTAAATGTTTAGTGTCTGTCTTACTTTGAGTCCCTTAGAAGCAGAGGCTGAGACAGACATTCAAGTGTGTATGATTTAGGGGGAGAACACTCCCATGAGAAAGGGAGCGGGGGAAGCAGAAGAGAGCCTGGGAAGGAGCTAAGCAAGAAGGGGTTGGTTCTTGGCTCTTGTCTGGCTTCAGCCTGATCCCATAGAGAGTCTGGGGCATAAACTATAGACGAGGTGTAGCTGTGGTCATAAAAAGCTGAGGATGAGCATGCTGTCCATTAAATAGGATCTGGACACGGTTTCAATAGCATCTACCACCAGACTTATTGTGAAGCTAACTGTCCTGAAGATATGGCTTAATATTTAGTAATTACTATGCCAATGGCAAATTCAATAAAAAAAGAAGCACACAGGTTTTGTGTAGGGAGTGTTTGGGAAGGATACTGTAATAGGAAAGGCATGCCCTCAGGAATCTCAACTTTTATATTCAAGTTTCAGTTAGTTCTCTAACAATGGACCTTTAAAAAGCCCCAATCTCAGTGAGCCCCAGGCTTTTAATCTGTAAAATAGGAACAACAATAGCATCTATCTGCTAGGCTGGTTGTCTGGCTCAAGAAAGTTGACATATGTCAAAACACCTAAAAGTCTTGAAAACAAGAGAAGAAGAAACTAGTCCAGAGGAAGTTTTAAAATGTAAATTAGAAGATTTTTTCTTTGAGTAATTATAGCAGTTTGAAATAAGTACATGTTTGGCCAAATTGAGGGAGGTAATTAAAAGTAGTAAGAAGAATTAGAGCTATCATTTCACAAATGCCTATAAAGCACGAGGGCTTTGCAATCCCCAGTATCCTGGGGCTGATGCTATAATTTCTACTGTATACATTTCATAACAGAGGCTTACTATTGTTCAGAGGTGGCCTGATTTTACCACTAGATATTTGACAGAGATAGAATTTGAACTCAGATCTGTCTGTATCGAAAATCTTAGCATTCAACTACCATTCTTATCCAACCTGCCGAAATCCTTTTCTACCAAAATGGGCTTTGTTGGAAATTTATGAGGGTGGTCGTGAGGAATTCAAATTAAACTGAAGATACAGGTCTTAACACTTTAGGAACTTTCAATTTGGCTAGAGTCTAGCATTCAGACTCTACTTGCTGTGTAAAAAGAATCAGAACAGATACTTAATAAAAAAAACTTACTCTTTTTTCTTTTAGGAATTATGATGGAGAAAAAATTCCACTGAATTCTGATGATACTATTTAAAAATAGTAATAAAAGATACATAACATAAAATTTACCATTTTAATCATTTTAAAGTGTACACTTTAGTGGAACTGAACACTCAGATTGTGTAATCATTACCACCATTCATCTCCAGAACTTCTCATCGTCTCAAACTGAAACTCTGTATTAATTAAACGCTAACTCCGGATTCTTCCCTCCACCCAGTCCCTAGCAGTCACCGCTCTGCCATCTGTCTCTACGAATTTGCTTTTCTAGTTACATCAGATAAATGAAATCATATAATATTTGTCCTTTTGTTTCTGGCTTATTTCATTTAGCAGGATGTTGTGAAGTTTCATACATGTTGTATCAGACTTTTATTCCTTTTTAAAAGTTAGACAATATTCTATTCTATACACACACACACATACACACTACATTTTCTTCATTTATGTTGATGGACATTTGGGTTGTTTCTACCTTTTAATTACTGAGAATAATGTTGCTACAAGTATGGGTATACAATTATCTGTTTGAGTCCTGCCTTTAATTCTTTGAGGTATATACACAGAAGTGGAATTGCTGTGTTATGTGGTAATTCTGTTATGTTTTTTTGAGGAACTGCTATACTGTCTTTCTACCATTTTACCATTTTACATTTTACATTCCAACCATCAAAGCACAAGCATTACAATTTTTCCACATCCTTGCAAATATTTGTTATTTTTCCAGTGTGTGTGTGTGTGTTTTAATAACAGCCATCCTAATGGGTGTGAAGCAATATCTTATAGTCCTGATTTACATTTTCATAATGATTAGTGATGTTGAGTGTGTTTTCATAGGACAACTTATTATTGACTAGGTATGTCCCTTCTACCATTTTTTCTCTTGTTTCTCTATCTCTCTCTCTTCCCTTTCTCTCTTTCTTTAAGAATAAACATTTCTCAAATTGTCTACAGATTTACATGTGGATACAAATGTAATTTCTTTGGATGAAATTTCAGAAAATCTATATTGCAAAATTAATATCCTGTGTTTTAAAATGAGATTAGAACAAAGGATTTATAGAGGCTCCTGGGCTGTAAGTCATCAACACTTTTTTGATTCATTCCTAAGATCCTCCATGTAAACCACCTTGAGGAAACTGCAGAGAGCTATACAACAGTGGGTGGCAAAGTTAAATCTGGCATTTTCACCTTTTCTAAAGCTGTACTTTACTACGCAGAATGAACTGACTTAAGTGAGTTCACAGGGTACTTAAAAGACATAGGAGATGGAGGGAAAGAATTCTAAATTACTAAAATGTGCTGGTTATGCTTAGGGTGGTTCAAATGAAGAGAGATAATTACACTCAAGTAAATCTCTCCCTGGACCCAGCAGCAAACACTTCAGGCATATGGCACCACAACAGGTCCTGGACAGAGAGACAGGATGGTGTGGTTCTTGTTTTTGTTTCCCTAAATTTCAGATGTGGAACCTAAAATCCCTTAAGTTTGCAGAAGAAAGATCAATTAATGGATATAGGCCAGAATTGATTTCTCTTACTCATCCAAATAAAAGTATATAATTTTTTCTTAATTTAAACCTTTTCTTTTTTTTTTCTTTTTTTAGCAAACATACTGTAACATAAAGAGGCTCCTAGTTATATGTATTTTTTTTTGAAGATTTATTTATTTGAGAGAGAGAAAGAGAGCACAAGTGGGAGAGGCAGAAGGAGAGGGACAGAGAATCTCAAGCAGACTCCATGCCGAGTGCAGAGCCCAACGCGGAGCTCGATCTCATGACCCTGGGATCATGACCCCAGCCAAAACCAAGAGTTGAACACTTAACTGACTGTGCCAACCAGGTGCCCTTATTACATGTATTTTTTAAAACAGAAAAAGGTAAGAAATAATAATGTAGGGAATTTGAAAACACATTTTTCTTTAAAAAGGGGAAGAAGAAGAGGAAATCTATGGTTTTATTAAGCACAGTATATTAATTTCAGGTATAGGTATTCAGTTATTGTCATGAATAGATAGAATCCATAGCTCTAGAGACACTCAGGGTAAAACAAATAATTGTGCTGTGTGAATTTTCCTGTACCAGAAAGTTAAATTTGTCCTATGGAATTGGATCCAAGTCATGTGTATGTTCTAGAGTCATATCCTATTCAAGCAGGAGAAATAATAACTGTGGCAGAATCATTCAAAGTGTCTGGAGCAATTATTTATTTCTACAATATAAGTTTCTGATCAGCATTTTGTTCTCTTTCATTTTTCCAACTGATGATCTTAGGCAAAATGCAGAAATCAAGTATTGTGATTCTCTTTATCCTAAGTTTCAAAATAGCCACCAGCCTTTGTTCATATTCCAATTAGCTCCATAAACTTTTGTGTTACCTCTATATTTCCACATATATAAACACCTTCAGATACATTTAGCAATGCATGTGTATACATATATGTGTGTCTGTGTATATACAACCACACACATATATATGTGTGTGTATATACCTATATAATGCTCGTGTGTATACACATATACCTGAATACACACATGCATACACATGAACACACATACATATTCAGAAACAAGACCATTCCCAAAATGGCCAACATAAGGGGAACTGTATATGAAGCAAGGGATCTTTGGAACACAAGACCTGCAGCGGGAGACAGACTTAATTACTAATTCATGTATCTACTGATGACTATCGTAGTTCTGCAAGATAGGCTCTGGATATGTATTTTATTAATAAAATGTCAAAACAATTACTTTTTCAAAGTAACAGACAGAATATGCCTTTCCATGAGCACCCAAAGGGTTAGCTGCTAACTCTTTGGCCTTCTGATATATCCTCTCAGGTGGGTGGGATGGAGGAGGGGTAGGGAAGGAGGTTAAGAGAGAAATTAAAAAAAAGAAGAAGAGAGAAAAATTCAAGGCTTCTCTTCCATCTGCATCAACAGATATAATTACTTTCAATCAAGGCTATTTTTGGATCTAATATGAAACATTTCAGTCCCTGGAAACACTACACATAAAGGATATAAGAGGCAATATGTCTATTGTTCATCTGCTAATGCCCTCAAATGTCACCAAGGTAATTACCTGGATGACATTTATGTGATGCAGCTGGACATTGTTATAGTTAACATAAAGCCTGCCTTTGGCAACCACTTTATTGACACCTACATCAAACTGTGGGTGCATAATCACTTTTCCTGGGAGAACACCCACCTCCCCCGAAAGACATCTCTACCCTCAGCTTTTTCTTCCTGTGCTCTGAACACTAATATATAATGCAGAAGAAGAAGAAGAAAAAAAAAGAAAGAAAAATAGTAATATGTTATATATCTTTTTCTGAATATTTATATCTGGAACTTTTAGAAATGTTTCTAAACATAATTTATAAAATATAATAACACTGATATTTCCTTCTTTTTTTAAAGAGGATTTTGACTATCCCCAAGAGTCTGAATTCATAAAATGCACAGTTTAAACTTTTTACCTCCATAAATTAATCACTCTCAAAGAACAGATGATTAGCAAGGCCAGATTTTTTTCCTAATATGAATATAAAAAATACTGTATTAAAAAAAAAACACAGGCATTAGATTCCCCCCCACAAACTCACATGCAAATTGGAGCTTTGCCTTCCGACTCAAAATCGTCCCCAGAGCGTTGGTGGCCAGGCACTGGTACATGCCAATATCTTGATCTGTATGGGGGCTACTGATTGCCAAACTGCCTCCATCCAACCTGTGGTGAAAACTCATAGTAAAATCAATATCTGTGTCATTTTGCTTCCACCTTCAAGAGAAAAAAAAAATCAAATCATGTTATAATATACAGAATTGACCACTCCTACTCTTAAAAAACATGCGGTTGTAACTGATAGGACCATTTACGCATGTATGTATGTATTTATTTGCTAGGACTATTTAAAACAACAACAACAACAACCAAACATGGTTACACGTGGAGACAATTCTTCAGTTTCACCAAAGATGATCGTCTTCAGGAGCTCAGTGATTTTAATAACTAGGTTATTTGAAAGATCTTCCACTCTTATGAATCACTAACATTCACCCAAATGTGTACAAAGACGCAACATAACTCTTGACATGAGAAAACTGAAACATTCAGTCAATAATACTGGCCATTCTATTACTTTAGTGACTTTTCGAGTAACATACACCATACCTGAACCCCCACAACTGATACTAAAAAATTGGACATTGAAAATGATTTAGAGATAGAAATACAAGAAACATATATTACAAATGGCATAAAGAAAGCCAGCAAAGTTTTCCAATGCCAATTTGAGGTTGATAACAAAATAATAATAACTTGCCTACTTTAGAACATGATTGTCTCTGTTCATCTCTTACTTGGAAAATTAATCATGCTGAATATATTTCAACAGTACTTAGAAATGCCAACCTAAAATTGTACTTTAATAAAACAAATGCAATTTGGAGGTTTTTATTTTAGGCAGCCAAAAAGTCTCTTGGCTTACCTATTATAGTCAACAATCCTTTAGTACATGAATTAAGTAGCAGAAGGGTCTTACAGTTATGTTTATTTTCAAAGAACTGTAAGATGTTTTAGAAAATTCCATTTGGTCATTTTAAGATGAATCAATACCAAGTAATCATCTCTAACCAAACCTACTTCCCCCACCTTTCACCTCCTAACTTTTAGAAAAACAAATGAAAAGCTTTACCCTATAGAACATAGCTAATTTCTAAACCATGTATTTTCAGAATCTATGCCAGATTTGCTGTGATTTTCCCTTTCATGCTAAGATCATATTAAAAATATTTTGATGAGGGTGGCTAACTATATGAAAGAAATTACATTTTATAATATTGTTCCAAATGTCATTGACTTTTTTAGGAACATCTTGAAAAATCCAATGTAGAGAGTATGGCAAATGTCTACCATAGTAGAAAAGAAATACAAACTTAGGTAATCCTCCACCCTATCAAAGATGAGAAGTGATTGACCAAATATCAAATCAATCAGAGGTTTTCAACCAATTATTTAGCCAATTCTTGTGTACCTCAATTTCCTTTTAATAAATTCTTGTGTACCTCAATTTCTTTTTAATAAAGAGAAGTTGAAAGACAACAGCTAAAACCAGTGTATTTCATTTGCCTGAACTTTGTCAAATTTTTTTTTCTAGAGAAATCTGTACAGTTTTTTTGTTCTCAATGTTAGGAGGAAAAAAAAAATAGAAACATTTTCTTTTTTAGGCCTGCCCCAAGACTCTAATATTCTTCTCACCAGCTCTATAATGCTGTCTTTCACAATTTGCTTACAGGGCATGATCTTTGGACCTCCATGTTCCCTTTCATTTTCAAAGCAAAGGATATACCACACTTAGTTTGCCAGCTCTCTTTAATTTTGGAATCAATCGCTGAAATAACTGCTGTCATCATTACATGCTCCTAATTAAGCTTGATAATTGTTTTTCAACACAAATTCAAAGTTGTTGGCTTAGCTGCAGCAAATGAATTTTTCACAGTATCCCCATAATCGTTCTAATCACTATGGTACAATGATTATTAAACTGTGCATATAGATCAGGGGTTCAGCTCCTGGTGTGGGCTTTGTCCTAATTAATATGTTTAAATCAATGGAGGAATAGTATTAATGAATTCGAGTGATTGTCATAAACACATTACTGGTAGGATTGCATACCCAGGAGAATTTTCCTACAATGCAAAGTAGGAAATATGCTTTAAATGATTATCTTCAGCATCTGCATTAATACCATATTAATTCCAGGAGACATAATGAATTTGAACTAAAATCTTGACCTTTTTCTGGAGACCATCCTTCAATATTAAGTAGTTAAGCCCTGTATCAAGAATATAATGGCTAGAGGCTATGTTTGTTGTTATTAGATAATATGTGTGTGTGTGTGTGTGTGTGTGTGTGTGTATGTATGTGTTTCAGAACTAGACCTTGTTTTAGAATTATATTGAGTGCTTGTTAAAAGTGCTTATTTCTGAGCCCATCCCTAGACTTATGAAGAACTCCAAAAATCTAAATTTGTAAGTCTCTCTGGGTGATTGTAATGTGCACTAAATTTGACATCACTGACCTTGTGGAAAGAGTCCTTGGCCTAGCTTTGACATTCCCTTCCTGTGTATCCCTGGATGAGTCATCTAATTTCTCCCGAAGTCATAGCTATCAATTATAAAATTTGCACAATAATATATATCCTGCTTTATCCCTTGGGGTTGTTAGGAAGATGAAGTGAGAAAATGAATGAAAAGAATAGAAGGGCAGAGTGACTATTGCTATGACTTCTAGTCAAAGACACCCAGACCTTCTCAGACTTAAGAATGTCTTCATGACGAGGGTAGAGCAGACTACATTAGAAAAAGAAACTTCCGGGACACCTGGGTGGCTCAGTTGGTTAAGCAGCTGCCTTCAGCTCAGGTCATGATCCCAGGGTCCTGGGATCGAGTCCCACATCGGGCTCCTTGCTTGGCGGGGAGCCTGCTTCTCCCTCTGCCTCTGCCTGCCTCTCTGCCTGCTTGTGCTTTCTCTCTGACAAATAAATAAATAAAATCTTTAAAAAAAAAGGAAAAGAAACTTCCTTTGGTGATCAGGTCAAGAAGAGATCTGTCAGATATCCTCTAGGATATTCATAGACCTTCTTCTGATAGAATATACCCAGCACAGAAATCATTTATGAGTGTGTTGCTTCATTTTCCCAAATAAAATAAATATTCTGAGGTGCAATAAGCTCACTGCTATCTGATTATATTAGACTTTTAAGTATAAGCAATCCCACCCAAGTACCAACTTTGGGTAACCCATTTTTCTTCCCTTTGCAAAGCTTCCTCTTTAATTCTCATGTATTAGCTGGTCTTTAAAAAATTAAGAGCAATCCTTTCCATTGAAAGATTTGCTCACACTTGCCTCACATTTCTGTATCTTTCACACTTGCACTGAAATCCTGTTTGTGAATGTGTTCACTCCACGGGAAGTAAGTGACTGAAAGACAAGTTGCTTTTAAACTATTTCCAAAGTTATGCTTTAGATATTGCTTATCTTCCCTCATGATATTTCTTTTCCTAAAGAGAAATTACTACAAGAAGGAAAACATGTGGGGGTGGAGTGATGAGGTAGATATTAAGGAGGGCATGTGATATAATGAGCACTGGGTATTATATAAGACTGATGAATCACAGACCTGTACCTCTGAAACCAATAATACATTATCCGTTAACTTAAAAAATAAAATAAATACATAAACTTCATGAGGGCAGGGGGAAAAATAATAAAAACAAAGTAAAGTAGGAAAAAAAGAAGCCTATGGATCTCTGCCAGCCAGCTGCAGACTATTCATTTTATCCGCTTAACCACTGATCACCTTTTCTCACTTACTTGAACTGATGTTTTGATTCTGATTCTGCTTTAGTCCCTCTCTGTGAGGCTGTGAAATTTAGTACTGAGTTCTGCTCTTTCCAGCCACACAATCTTCCTTGCTATTTTTTGGACATTGTGATAACCTAATTTAAAAATTGATTTTGGGATGCCTGGGTGGCTCAGTTGGTTAAATGTCTGCCTTCATCTCAGGTCATGATCCCAAGGTCCTGGGATGGAGTCCCACACTGGGCTCCTTGCTCAGCAGGGAGCCTGCTTTTCCCTCTGCTTGCCACTCCCCCTGCTTGTGCTCTCTCTCTCTGGCAAATAAATAAATAAAATCTTAAAAAAAAGTTTAAAAATCAATTTGAACAAGCCAACTAGAAAAAATACGTATGAACCGTTCTGGGAAGGTTGAATACTAGATAATATTGGATAATATTAATGAATTATTGATAAATTTTTAAGTACGATAGTGATTTGTAGTGTGTCAAAGAAAAGTATTCTTAACTTTGGAAATAATATACTCAATATTAAAAAAAAAAGAGAAGTAGGAAAAAATGTCTTAAAATCAACCATATCCTCACTTTATGGATAAGGAAGCTGATGCCAGGAGAGAGAAATGATTGTTCCAAAGTCACACATTAAATATCAGAGGTATGACTAGAAATGGTAACTCTTCATTGTAATCAAGGGCTCTTTCATATGACTTCACAGTATATTCAAATTCTCTCAAATAATTCAGAATGTCTATCATAAAGATTTTCCCTCTATTACACACATATGTGCGTGCGCATACACACACACACACACACACAATAATCTAAGGTTATGAATGAGTCTTTTTAATAAAATTTAAGTTAGAAAGGGTCATATTAAAACTAAAATTTCGCATTTTGTTGCTAATGTGCATTATCTGAAATATCTCTGCCCTTTGCTTTATTATCATGGAAAGTGGGTCTGAGTTTGACATTTAAGCATTAAAAACATTTCTTTTTTCGCTCTCTTTCCAAAACCTCTTGGCTATGAGTATTTTATGCTATAATATTAGAGATGAGCTAAACCAGGTTAAGGGCATTGAAAATAAGAAGCTAAATTACCTGTCTTTAGCCTACTAATTTACAAGTCTCTTAAAAAAAGAACCCTTTAACAACAGTGAAATTTATAGTCTCTTCATTCAGAATATTTCTTTGTAAGTAAAAACTAATGAGCAAATTGTCATGAAAACCACTACTTTACATCTTTCTGCCTGTTATAAGCCAATTGTATAACTATATGACTGATTGATGATTTATCTTATCTATACTTAGCTAATATTTCTTATTTTACAGGAATTCACATATATTTTTCCTCTTTAAAACCCTACCAATGGTGATGATCAAATTAGCTCTCAAAATTAAATTACAATTTTAAGTATTAAGTAATTGTGAAAAATGTATTAATCAGATTTTTATATATTTAACCATACATTAAATTAAATAATACCAACAGGGTGCCTGAATAGCTCAGTGGGTTAAAGCCTCTGCCTTCGGCTCAGGTCATGATCTCAGGGTCCTGGGATCGAGCCCCATATCAGGCTCTCTGCTCAGCAGGGAGCCTGCTTTCCTCTCTCTCTCTGCCTGCCTCTCTGCCTACTTGTGATCTCTCTGTCAAATAAATAAATAAAATATTAAAAATAAACAAACAAACAAATAAATAAGTAAGTAATACTAACTACTCTTTAAGGAAAACAAACATACAAACCCTGAGCTGAGAGAATCAATTTGTAAAGTAAATGATATTTACCTAACTGATGGGCTTCATTCGTTTGGGTATGTTACAGATAGGGAAGCTTTGGTAAGTAATGAGAAGACATAGTTTTTCAGTTCTTTTGTTGTAAAAAAAAAAAAAAAAAAAGTGGAGGTAAGCCCAATAAAATACAAGGTGAGAGTTGTCTCTAACTTCGTGCATTTAAGCCATTTATTAAATTAACTAGACATTTTAATGGGACGCCTGGGTGGCCCAGTTGGTTAAGCAGCTGCCTTCAGCTCAGGTCATGATCCCAGAGTCCTGGGATCGAGTCCCACATCGGGCTCAGCGAGGAGCCTGCTTCTCTCTCTGCCTCTGCCTGCCTCTCTGCCTGCTTGTGCTCTTTCGCTCTCTCTGACAAATAAATAAATAAAATCTTTAAATTAACTAGACATTTTAAGATCAAAGTAATTATACATATAAACATGATATTTCTAATGCAACATAAAAAAGTAGGCAAAACCAATTTCTTTTGCCAAAATGGACTGAAATTGTTACTTTCCATGTGTGTTGATTTATTTTCACTGCTAAAAATTAAGACTTTAAAAAAATGCTTTTAGAACACAAAGCTACAAAAAAACCCCCACAAAGCTATAATAGTCATTTTAATATTTATTGTCTTTTCTGATATTCACATTGCATATGCAGTTCTTACCAACAAAATATCCTTATTATTTATACAAGCATGGTGTGTGTGTGTGTGTGTGTGTGTATATATATTTAATATATATTATATATTTATATATTTAAATAAACACATATATATTTATATATATACATATACACACATATATATTTAAATTTGTGAATTCCATTTACAATGTGGATCAAATTCTGCCTTTTTTTTTTGAAAGAGAGAGAGAGAGAGAGAGAATGTGCACATGCATGCATGCTCGGTGGAAGGGAAGGGCAGAGGGGGAAGGAGAGAGAATCTTAAGCAGTCTCCATGCTCAGTGGGGAGGCCCATGTGGGGCTTGATCTCATGACCCTGAGATCATGACCAGAACAAATCAGAAGTCCAACACTTAGCCGACTGAACCACCCAGGAACCTCTCTGCTTTTACTGTAACCTCGTAAGAACAAAAACATTACTGACTTTTCCTTCCTATTATTCTATGGGTAATATGTGAGGAACAAACACAATTTTTTTCTACTTGCCCAGAAAAAAACATATTTTTTTTGCCTTAGAGGTACATAGCTGTCTTCAGCATGTATTTCTAAAAGCAGTGCTTTTTGGGCAATGGGATATGCCACTGAAGTCACAGAAATTGATCTGATAAAATAAAATTTATAAAATTGAAAAAATCTGATAAAAAACTATTTCGGGGAACATTTTCATAGTCATTGTATATGGGGCAACCGAGCCTGTAGCCCGAAATTGGGGGAATAAGGCAACTTCTACTTCAGAGTCTTTCAAATTGAAGAAGCAAATCTTTTCCTTTCCTTGGTTTTACCATCCTTTCTATTTCTTTTTCTTTCTTGCTTTCTTCCTATCTTCTTGTGATTCTTTCTACCTATTTTTTCCTTCCCTCTCTCCCTCCATCTTTGAGTTCCATTTCTTTTCTCCTTTTTCCTTTCCTTTCTTCCTTTATCTTTCTTTCTCTCTTTTTTTTTTCTCTCAACCCTAGCCACAACATGGCACTCCATGGCACCAATCTCAAGAATAACTCTTCTCAGTCATCTAATGAATAAGATAGAGTCCTGGGCTGGGCATAGGGTAGTTATCACCTGGAAAGTGGCATGAAGGAACACTTGAGGATACTGAAAATGTATGTATCTTTATTTGAGTGGTGGGCACCCAGCGTATACCTATGTAAAAAAATTACTGACTGAGCTTCACCATTCAAATTAGGTAAGTCTAAGCACTTTATTGTATCTATGTTTTACATCCAAAACAAAGAAACAAACAGTGTGGTGCCCAGAGCTAGGACTTTACCTATAATGGGGTGAAGGGTAACCACTGGCAGCACAATTTAGGATGATTTCAGATTGTGATAAATCCAAAGGAAAAATAACATCTTGTGGCTCCTGGGTAAAAACAGGATGACTGAAAAGACCAGCACCTGAAAACAGAAGAGTAAACACCATGTGAAAACATTTGACCCTGGTTTGAATCCAACTCTGTATTCGATATTAAGTCAATATACATTTTTTTAAACTTTTATTTTGAAACAATCTCAAATACATAGAAAATCTTGTAAGAATGGTACAAATATTTTTTTCTTAACCATTTAGAATAATTTTGCAAACCAATGCCACATCATCCCAAAAAACTATTATATTTTCTAAAAAGGACATTCTTGTACATAACCACAGAAAAACCATCAAATTAAAAAAAAAAATAACATTGAGCCCTATTTCAACATTTTCCTAATGAAATCTTTTATAGCAAAAAGGATCCAGTCAAGAATCACAGTTTTCATTTAACTGTATCTTTTTAGTCTTCTTCAGTGTGGGACAGTTCCCTACTCTTTCCTTGATTTTTCTGTTTTGATATCACTGAAGATAACAAGGCAGTAATTTGATAAAGTTTCACTCACTTTGGGCTTGTCTGCATAGTCAGCTACCAAGGACAGGTAGTAGACCTGGTAGGAGCTGTATGTTGAACGTACAGGTAATAAAAGGGTCTATAAAGACTTCAAAAAACAATAACAGAACCAGTGAAAATTGGCTCTTATTTTTAAAAATTATCACCTCGAAAAAGAAATATTTGCAGTCAGACAAAATAAATTATTTTGTTAACTTTATTTTCAGTTATAATTTCAGTATATTCCATTAATAACCTAGAAGTGGAGACAGACAGGTTTTAATTCTAGCCTAGTCAGTTATTACCTACATAATGGTGGACAATTTACTTAACTCTCAGCTGTAAAACAGCAATATTTAGTCTTATGTGTTTGTATTGTAAAAGCCAGTTGAGAAAGAATGGACTGAAGATGCAATACAGACTCTTTTTACTCCAATAGCTAATGAAATGGGCAAGAAATTATAAATGTAAATAAATAAGTAAACAACAGAAATGAACCATGTCCGAATAAGAAAACGGACAAATGCCAATGCCATTGACTTTAATCAAAACAAACAAAGAAGCAAACAGCAACAACAATGATGTTACAGTAAGAAGAGTTTGCCCTGCTCACAGAAGTGAATTTTTGACTCCTTAATCTCATCCTCACCTCCATGAGATTTACTGGTGAAATGACAAAATGCTGAGATCTCTCATAACAACCTCCAGTTCTGGAGTTAAGCACATTTGTGTATACATAATGTATTTTAATTTTTTTCCTCTTCAGCCAGAAGAGGAATGACAGAGCTTATGGTGAGCAGAGAGTTTAACAGGGAAGTGTGAATAGTAAAGCTGACTGTATTTTACAGACTAATAGTTTCATGCCTATACACTCACTCGGTAAAACTTCTAGAGTCCAACTCTAATAAACAATACATCTCCCCAGTGAGGTATACCCATGACTCCTCCACCAATAATGTTGCTACACACCACTTATAAATAAATAAATAAATAAATAAATAAATACCTTAAAATAGAGAGAAGTACCCAAGTCTTCTAATAAACACTAAACTTCCCTCAATCCCATCACTCCCTCAAGTTACAAAATGTAGGTACTCATGATGTATCCAGCTTCCAAACTGGAACTAAGAGGGAGAAAAAAAAAAGGTCCCTGATATGATGAGACAAAAGGCATGAAATATCCGTCTCTAAAGTGATATGTGAATTGTCTGTACACATTTCCTCAAGTTTGAGCAAATGAAAAGAAACGGACAAGTAACTATGCAAATATATTGCAACAATAAAAGTGAAAAACATAGCATGCCAAAGACAGACAGAATACCAATCTAGGAAATTTCTCAAAATTATTTCATGCTGTAGAGTAAGAAAATGAATTCAGAAGAAGCTAACATAATTCAATGGCAATGAAAATACAAACAATAGAATCAGATAAATCAGGAGGTTGCAAACATAAGGATACAAATTGCAAACCAAACAGCATCACTAAAGAACTAATAAATCAATTAAAATAGGTAAGAAACAAAACAGATACCCACTGAAGTCAAATTACTGACATAAAGGGACATTTTGAGGTAACTGAAATTAATGAAGTTGAAAAAGCACAGATAAAAAGCAACTGAAAAATAGGCAATGAACAAGAAAGATAAAGATGAACAAACAAAATCTTTGATGTCATTGAGACAGAGAATAAAACAAACGTATTGGCAGCAGATATTATAAAGAAAATTTCCCATATATTTAAAGAATATACCATGTTCTAGGGACATTTAAGAGAATGCACTTAATACCAAGCTATATGTTAGTTAAATGATCTTCAAAGTTAATGAAAAGCTTAACAAGACCAGGTAGAAACAGATTATCATCTAAAAGAGTTAAAGAAAATATTAAATTAATCTAGATTTTAATTTGGTAGCCTTCTATACCAGAAGACAGTGGGCAAGAAAGTGTACAATATTCTGAATAAAAGGGTGACACCTCTATTATTAGCCACCATATATCTTCCAGGTATAATGGCATTCAACAATCTTTATCATAAAAAAAGAAACCTTCAGGGGACTGAAACATAAATGACTATTCTTAAAGAAATGACTTAACAATGAAATCCATCCAATTAAAAACGAACTGATACATAAATCTCAAGAAAGGAGGAATAGGAGGCACTTTGAATATATATAAATATAAAACTAATACTTAAAACCCCTGTTATTTTTAGTTATAGAACAGAATATGAAAGCTATAAACTTCAATAATGTAAATATAATAATGTATTTAGAAAAATGAAGGGTCATAAGGGAATGTGTGAGTGCTGGGGTGCTTGGGTGGCCCAGTTGGTTAAGGGTCTAACTTTTGATTTCAGCTCAGGTCATGATCTTAGGGTCCTGGGATTAAGCCCTGAGTCTGGCTCTTCGCTCAGCATGGAGTCTGCTGGAGAATTTCTCTCTCCCTTTCCCTCTGCCCCTCCCCCTTCCTCTCTCTCTCTCTCTCTCTCTTTCTGTTTCTAAAATAAATAAATCTTAAAAAAAATTGTGTGAGTGCTAATATCATCTTTTATAGCAAAGAATTAAATGATAAAAATACATATATAAGTACATACAATTTTTAAAAGCATAAACACTCTAACCTTTTAGTATTATTTAGTACATTTTAGAGAAATCTTTTAGAAAAATAAATACAAATATATATATATCTCCTTGTTGACACAAATAATTTATTAAGTTCAAAATTCTCTACATTTTTACTTTATTTTTACTTTTACTTTATTCTCTTCATTTTACTTTATTTTTACTTTTGTTAAACTAAACTAAAAGTTAATTCTCATGTTAAAAGTAGTATCTATGATATCCCATTTTTATAAAAGCATTGTTCTATTCATTTATCTATGTACATATTAATCTATATTTTCTGTATTTAGATACACAGAACGATTGCTACAATTTTATCAAATTTTAATAATTTTTATTTTGGGGGACAGCTTTACTTGGGATAAAGGTTTTCATTTTGCTTGCATGATTTTTCATAGTTTGAATATTTAAAGTAAAACATGGAATACACCAAAGAAAATACAGTTGACTCTTGAACAACACGGGTTTTAATTGCATATTCCCTTATTGTAGATTATTTATAGTACAGTATTATAAATGTATTTTCTGTTTCTTATAATTTTTCTTAATAACAATTTTTTAATTAAAAATTTTTTAAAAAATTTATTTATTTGACAGAGAAAGAGAGCACAAGTGGGGTGAGGGGAGGTGAGGGAGAAGCAGACTCCCTGCTTAGCAAGAAGCCCAATATGGGACTTGATCCCAGGACTCTGGGTTCATGACCTAAGCCTAAGGCAGATGCTTAATCAACTGAGCCACCCAGGCACCCTAATAACATTTTATTGTCCCTAGCTTACTTTATTATAAGAATATAACACATATAACAGATAAAACACGTGTTAACCAACTGTTTATGTTATATAATATATGTTTATGTTATATAATATAATATATATTTACGTTATATAATAGAGCAAGTCTTCTGGGCAACAGTGGGCAATTGCCCAGTTAAATTTTGGGGAATCAAAGTTATATATGAATTTTCAAGTGCATAGGTTTTCAACCCTAACACCCATATTCTCCAAAGATCAACTGTAATAGATTTTCTTTTTAAATGAAGGAAAGAAACTGAAAACAAGTAAGTTGAGGTGGTAATCTAATTTTTGATGGTAGAATATAAATGGCTTTTCTGTTCTTTTTGTAGAAATTTCTTTTTTTTTTTTTTGTAGAAATTTCTAACCACCCTCTTCCACCCCCAAAAAGAAGCCTGCCTAAAATAATGCATATTAACCACTTAGCATAGTGCCATGCACAAAAGAGGCAGACAAGAAATGTTCATTTATTTACCTTCCTTTACCTTCACTCCAAGATAAGCGCTGTTCAAATTTCATATAATCAAAATTTGGGGTATAACGTGACTTAATAATACCTTTTATTTGGAAGAGTGATTTGCGGTTTTCAAAGGACTTTTATACACACACCAATTAACAAATTAAATCCCTGTGGTACCCTTTACGAGACACATTTTCATTTCCATTTGGTAGATTAAGAATTTATAACTAATAGAACAAGGCATTTTCTAACAAACTATGGTTTATTTTGGAAGACAGAAAGCTTGTCTTAGTGAATTATCATCACTTGGTATCTTATTTATTCATTTATATTTGTTATGATCAATATTTGAAGAGCTTGACTTCATACCAGTGAAAAGCCTAGCTTGTCACCTAATTGGTCTCTTTTAGCAAATTTTCAGGGTTTTTTTTTTTTTCAGACTGTAATTGAATGATTAAACAATAGCATACTTTTGTTGCTTTGTTTATACCATCAAAAAGCAAAGACAACATTGGTTTTCTATATAAGAACAGCTAAAACTGTGACAATATGATATCAAAACCAAGAAATCAAAATGCTTTTTGAAGTACTTTTACTTTAAGACGGTACTAGAAGTTAGGAAGAGTGTTGACAATAATTAAATAATTGTATTGATAATACCTACTATTACAAAATCACCTATGATTATAAAGCTACTCTAAAATTGTTTTACTTGACAGTAAAGCAATAACTCTGCAATAAAGGTACATTGAAAAATAAATACTTTTAAATGGTAATTAAAAGAAAACCATACAATTATTGAAAATTAACGTAGGTTTCCATTCCAGTTTTCTTCCTCTTCCGTCTTCCATGGAATTAAAACATGCATATCCTGTGATCTAATACTGGATTAAACCCACCAGTGTCTAAAGTTCATTGTCATCCCCCTGAATATTAAGAACATTTGATTGTACCTAAGGCAGTCACATTTTGGCATTTGTGAACAGTTCCATGAAACTGTTCATGGAAAATCAGCTCTTAACCCATGCTATGAGTCATGTCATCTTTTATAGCAAAAAGTCAATTTTTTTAAATAGCAAAAGTCCTGTTTGATTTACTTTACCCTTGTGGCCATGGTTGATTGGACCAAGGGTGAATATGACCTGCTGGGCTGCTATGTTTCTCTCTCTGGTAACAAGCAAATATTAAGACATGATAGTCATTGATTGTTACTTGAATAGAGATAAGGCATTCAAGAATATTAGAGCAATCCATTTTCCATAAAACTCATGAAGAGTTACAGAACACTAGTCTATATAAAGACAGACTGAGACAGACAGAAAGACAAGCAGTAGAATGATGGAGAAAAAGAATAATTGAAGAAAGAGTTGCTTTATTCTCTAAGATTTTTGATCTTTCGTTCCAGTTTTTGGTGAGACCAGTCTCTGGGTTCTATTAGCCATCAACTCTACTAATCTTTGTTTTTGCAAAGAGACTTTAGAAATACGGATTCAAAACAATAAACAATAAAACAAAACCACTGTTGTGCTGCTTCTCCTCTCTCTAGAACTATGAAAGCACAAACAACATGAGCAGTCAACCATTTGTTTTCAGAAGTTATTAGTGGCAAATTCAAGCACATGAGAAGGCTCATATCTAAAAGAACACAGAATTAAAAAATGTATTATCCATAGTTTCACTTGAATCTCATTGTTTGAACTTGGGCAAATTTCAGGTTTCACAGAGGGGCAAGAATAGATACCTCTAAGGTCATACCCACATAGAAAGTTCCTGGGATTTTTGTGCCACAGTCCTATCCCTACCAATACAGTTCCCTACCCAGGCTCTTGGCACTCCCTAAATGTCTTCTACTGCAGAAGTTTGATTTCCAAAATCATTTTTGGGGCGCTTGGTGGCTCAATCAGTTAAGTGCCGACACTTGATTTTGGCTCAGGTCATGATCTCAAGATCGTGAGATTGAGCTCCATGATGGGACTGCATGAGATTCTCTCCCTGTCCCTCTGCCTCTCTCTCCTGCTCGTGCATGGGTGCCCCCCTCCCACTTCTCTCAAATAAATAAATACATAAATAAATAAATAAAATCTGTAAAAAAATTTCCAATTCACTAAAAATAGAACAACACAAAAAATAAGTAAAGTTTGATGACGTCATTTGGTTTTACCAATCAGGAAACTAAAACCATGGCATGTAACCAATGTGCTTACACAGGGCTCAGCGTAGAAGGGCCCTACATTTCTGGTTTAATGTTCTGAAGCATAGCCTTAATACTCTTAATACTGTTAGTCATAAGTTTCAGTTTTGTAAGTGAAGCCTGATGAGTCTGGTGAGCACTGAGTGCTTGGTGCCCTGGCTAACACTTGGTGCCTCCACCTGCCACCACCAAATCTGCCTCCCCAGAACCCTGTATTTTCAGAATACACCATGCCCTGAAAATTATGTAGTTGGTCCTGACTAAAGCTTACAGAAGTTAAATGATTTGCTCAAGATCACACTGCTAGTGTAATTCTAGAGCTAGTGCTCAAATCCAGGTTTGACTCAAAGTCCAGGGTTGCACATACTACATTATAACCACTTGAGTTCTGCATGCTTTCAGGACTAATAGAGGCTCTGTCCTCTCTGGCTTTGTTTTCTTTCTAAGCCTCTTTGTTAGTTTCCAAACTACGCTCTTAAGCCTGTTTAACCTAACTTAGACTACGTTCAACTATGTCTTCTCAGAAATTTAGGTTCGGAGGGAAAAAGCATTAAGGATTGCTCAGAATTTGCTGTTTTTCAGAATAAAGGAAAAAAGAAAGGTGGTTTTATAGCTAAGAAATATGTATTATTCACACTTGCAGATGTTCATTTTCATCAGTCTTTGGGGCTTAAGGTTTAGCTGTCCAGTAAACAGATACACTGTTGTGGCTGTATAGTGAGGGCTGGGTTGGAGAAACAGAATTTTGGAAACGTTGGCCTTTAAATTCTAATGAAAAGAGAATTTTGCTCTAACAATGGTTTGATGGTAATCACTCTACAAATATATTTTAAATTAGTTCAAAAGTGTAGGTTCCCATATTCATTGCAGCATTATTTACACTAGCCAAGACATGGAAACAACCTAAGTGTCCATCAGTGAATGAATGGATAAAAAAAATGTGGTCTATACATAGATAGAATATTATTCAGCCATAAAGAAGAAGGAAATACTGTAGTTTGTGACAATATGGATAAACCTTAAGATCATTATGCTAGGTGAAATAAGCCAGACAGACAAAGACAAATGCTGTATGATCTCACTTATATGTGGAATCTTAAAAGAATGAACTTATAGAAACAGAAAAGGTGAGAGAAAAGGGTGGAGGTGGGGAAAAGTTGGGGGGGCAGGGAAATAGGTGAAGGCTGTCAAAGGGAACAACTTCCTGTTAGAAGATAAATAAGTTTTGGGGATATAATATATAGCATCGTGGCTATAGTTAACAAGAGTATATTGTAGAGGTGCCTGGGTGGCTCAGTTGGTTGGGCATCTGCCTTTGGCTTGGATCATGATCCCAGGTCCTGGGTTCCTTGCTCAGCTTTGGGTTCCCTGCTTAGCAGGGAGCCTGCTTCTCCCTCTCTTCCCCACTAGTGCTCTCTCTTGCTATCTCTGTTGCTTTCTTTGTGTTTCTCCCTCTCAAATAAATAAATAAAATCTTAAAATAAAACAAAAACAAGAGTATATTGTATATTTGAAAATTTCTAAGAGAATAGATTTTAGAAATTCTCAACACAAAGAGAAAAAAAATTGTTACTATGTGAGGTGATGAATGTGCTAATTTTATCTGGTAATCATTTTACAATATATACATATATTAAATCATTACATCATTAACCTTAAACTTACACAATGTTATATATCAATTATATCTCAATAAGTTGGAAAAAAAGGTAGAGTTTCAAAATAGTCTTAAATTTAAACCTTAATTAGAATCAAGCCATACTTTGAAATTTGCATTCATTTTACAACCTGGATAATCAGTGAGTTCTTATTCAAGCAAACATCAAAAACGAGGAGGAGGAGTTTAATATCTACCTGACAGTGGCCATACTTTATATTCTTTCCTGCAAAAGACATTTGAGAAGACAATTTTTAACTGAGAAACTACTTTGAACGTAAGAGAATCACTGTGGTTATTTTTATATCAGACACTCTAAGTAGAAAAAACTAATGGTATACACTCAGTATACAATGTGTATACATGGACACCTACAGTATTTTGGTCCAGTCAGACATTTATAGTGACCTAGTGATTAGAAGGCTGAGCACTGAACCTGCCTGGAAAGTATATGACACATCAGAAGTGGTACACAGATCAAAAAGTAAATCATAGTAAGAAGTGTGCATTACCACACATTTTATATTTTGTTGATCTCTGCAGTTTAAAACCAAACCAAAACACAATTCTACTTCATTGCTTATTTAGATATTGCCAGTATACAGTAATAAAATCTAACATAAGTTCGACGAAGTTTTATTAGCTCTAATCATTTCCTGAACCTTCTTCAGGTGCTGATAATGTAAAAATAAATAAATAACTTGCGCTCAAGGAGCTTTTAATCAAATGAGGGCAAACGGGGAATGTAGTAAGTGCAAGGGATAAAGTTGAACTTGTACATGAATTATCTTACTTTATCCTTACAAGAACTCTGACACGTAAATTCTAATATCACCAATTTAAGTGTAAAGAAATTGAGGTTTAGAGAATTTAGGTAATTTGCTCAATATTGAACAGTTAGAGAGTGGTAGAATCCAATTCTGAATCTAGGCAATCTGACTCCAGAACACACAATCCAACTCACTGCGATATATAGTCCATAAAGGGAATCAGACATGAAAACAAGTAACTGACTGCAAATATTACAGGATAAGTATTATACCAAAAGCATTAATTATACTTTTAAGGGAGTGCAAAGAAGAAGTGATTAATTCCGCCTAGAGGTTATGAAAGACTGACAAAAAAGGAATTATTTGAGCTATGTGTAAGACAGTGAGAATGAGAATGCCTTTGAAAGGGAAGGGTGTAAAAAGGAAATTCTAAGACTAGCTTGAATAAAGATATGAAAATATCTGTCACTCAAAAAATAAAACTAGTTTGGAAGGTAGGAGAATAATGAAATATATGAATAATGAAATAATGAAATATGGAATGGTATATTTAGAATATTTTGAAGGACCTTAAATGACATTACAGAGGTTTGGATTTGATGTGTTAACAGAAAACATGGAAATGTTTTCAATTTTAAGCAGGTATGTGACATGCTTAGATCAATGATTAACTGGAGGAAGGATAGGGGAAGAGAACCACGAGTCAGTGAGATTACTTATCAAACATTTGAAAACACTGAGATAATTGGGGCATTGTCAGTAGGAATGAAGAGAATGAGAACAACGTGAGAGCTCTTTTGAAGTGTTTGGGGGGGGGAGGGGCAATACCAACAGAATGATATAACTGATTTGAAGTGAGAGATGAGGGAAAGTGAGCATTAAAGATTCCTCTGAGCTGGCTATGATGGATGAAGGCAAAAATGCACATCTGTAGACTTCCTTAACTATTAAAGGAAGAAGGAGAAGGAGAAAGATGAGGGCACTGAGGATGGATGAAAGGAGATGAGAAAGCAGTTACAAGTTTAATTCATTATTTATTTATTTATTGAACAGGCACTTATTTGTGGGATTACCATTTGCAAAAACTATCTTTGGGTCTGGAAAATATAGCATTGAAAAAACCTGCCAATAAGCTGCTCTAATGGAGCTTTATTTTAATTGGGGGAGGCATAAATTAAGTCAACAAATAAACACATGGTACATGAGATGGTATTAAGTGCAATGGAGAAAAATAAAGAGTAAGTGAGCTTGGAATTCTGGGTGAGTTGGGGTGTTATTTTATAAAATATGGCAAAGGAATATATCACTTATTTGGTACATCTGAACAGGGAGTGGTCAGCTTTGGAAAGTAGGGATAGTAAGCCAAATAAGACAAGGGGAAAACATACCGTTAGATGTAGCAGTGTAGAGATCACTGAGCACTTAGCAAGAGTTGAGTAGAGTATGGATCCTGAATGGAGTGTGGTCAAGGAGCAATGTGAAGAGAAGAAATTGAGACAATAAGTATGAAAAAAATATTGTAAGGAGTTTTTCCATGAAAGAGTCCAGAGAATTAGGGTAGAAGGATGCAGGGTCAAGGGCACATTTTGTTGAGATATTATAACACATTTGCATGCTTCTGGACATGATTCAGTACAGTGTGAACAAGATGATGCACAATAGGATGCCTGAGTGGCATAGTTGGTTAAGTGTCTGCCTTCTACTCAGGTCATGACCACAGGGTCCTGGGATTAAGTCCTGCATTGCATTCCCTGCTCAGCGGGGAGCTTGCTTCTCCCTCTCCTCCCTGCTTATGCTCTCTCTCACTATCTCTGTTGCTATCTCTGTCTCTCTCAAATAAATAAATAAAATCTTAAAAAAAAAAGGAAAATATTTTATTTAAAAAAAAAGATGATGCACAATAGAGGGAAGACAGTATCTGGAGTGATGCCCTTGAGGAACTGCCAGAGGAGGGATCCAGTCTCTTTGTAGTGAGTGGTTTTAGAAAGAAAGTTTTCTTCCACAGTAACAGGAGGGAAGGTAGAGTATATAAAGACAGGTAAAAAATATATTGATACATGTGAGGTTGAAAGTATGTTAAAATTATCTTCTGATGGGGCACCTGGGTGGCTCAGTTGGTTAAGCAGCTGCCTTTGGTTCAGGTCATGATCCCAGGGTCCTGGGATCGAACCCCACATCGGGCTCCCTGCTCAGCGGAGAGCCTGCTTCTCCCTCTCCCTCTGCCGGCTGCTCTGCCTACTTGCACTCTCTATCCCTGTGTCAAATAAATAAAACCTTTAAAAAAATTATCTTCTGATATTTTCCTTACTTTCTTAGGAAGGAGGAAGAAATATTATCAGCTGAGACAGATGATGGGAGAAGAAGTGTGGCAAGTTTGAGAGGAGATGACAATGTATAAAATCATCAGGAGAATGGAAAAGTGACAGAGCAGAGAGATGTGATAGGCCATTATCATTGGAAATATTTGTGAAAGATTTCACAGCCAACACAAGATTATTACTGGGTATCCTGTCCAGTGCATTTTTGGGGGTTAATTCTGCCTTTCAATGTCTTTTATCTATTTTACAAGTAAGGAAGAGAAAATGTTAAGAATGGAAATGATTCTTAACCACTGAAATGCAAATGAATTGTGCCCAGTACAATGATATCGTTTTTTTCTCTTTTTCTCTTGTAATAAACCAGGCTTTTGTTTTTTTGTATCATTATTCATGAGATATAATTGGCATACCATGAAATTTAGCCATAATAAAACCATTTTGCATCCATTTATAAATTCATTTTACCATTTCTTACTACCTATGCACACATGGGTCTTTGAATTCTACTTTGAACAAGTTGCAACATTTCATTGGTTCCCACATCAATTAGTTTGTTAAACAAAATCTTTCATATGGGTTCATTTACATTCGAGAATCATTATTTTGCATTTTATTTTTATTTTTTATTTTGCAATTTATTTATTTATTTAAGATTTTATTTATTTATTTGACAGAAAGAGAGGGATCACAAGTCGGCAGAGAGGCAGGCAGAGAGACAGGGGGAAGCAGGCTCCCGCTGAGCAGAAAGCCCGATGCAGGGCTTGATCCCAGGACCCTGAGATCATGACTTGAGCTTAAGGCAGAGGCTTTAACCCACTGAGCCTCCCAGGTGCCCCTATTTTGCATTTTAAAAGTGCCACTAAAACACATTAAATTTGAGCTGCCAGTGAGACTCATAGATGTAGAACCAGTAGCTAGCTATAAGCAGGAATTGGCTGGCAAGAAAGGCAGCGTTGAAGGGCATTGCTCTGTAAAGTAAGTATCAACATGGAATTGAGTAAAAGGAAAACTGAAGATGGAAAACCAGGGATCATCAACATCTTTAGAGCTGACGAAAGAGAGAAAAGAGCCAAAAAATTTCAAGAAGGTCTCTATGAGAAATTGAGATTATTTTACCTGAATCATTGTATTAATTATCTATTGCTACTCTAACAAATTATCTCAAACTTGGTAGCATAAAACTACACAAATTTATTTTCTTATAGTTCTATAGATCAGAATTCCAAAATGGGTCTCACGGAGCTAAAACCAAGGTGTTGGTAGAGTTGCATCCCCTTCTTGAGAGTCTCCAGCGTAGAATGTGTTTCCTTGCCTTTTCCAACTTCTGGAGGCTGTCTCTATTCCTTAGCTTGTGGACTCCTTTCTCCATCTTCAAAGCCAATGATAGTACGTTGCGTCCTTTCACATCAAATTACTCTATTCCTCCATAGTCACATTTCTCTCCGATTTTCTTCTGTCTCCTTCTTCTACTTTTAAGGACCCTTGTGATTACATTGGGCTCAACCAGATAATCCAGGATAAACTTCCTCTTACATCAGTTGATTAGCAACCTTTATTCCATCTGCAACTTTAATTCCCCTTTGCCATGTAACCTATCATATTCACATGTTCCAGGGATTAGGACATGGATAACTTTGGAGCCATTATCCTGCTGATCCCATCCATCATATGGGAGGCCAAGAAAGGAGAGTTTTTAATAGAAGACATAGTTAAGGTTGTTATGTGTTAGAAAGCAGTGAAAAACAAGAACAACAAAACTTTACTTGGTAATCAGAAAATCTTTCGTTTCTTTAGGAGAAATTTCGTTTTCAAAGTCAAGATGGATTGGTACACAAGGCCAAGTTTAAGGTAAACTGAGGACTGAAAGAAAACTATGGCATGGACTAGAAACAACATAGAGGTCAGGTGGCAAAGAGAAAGAGAGAAATGAGTGGGGCCTAGAGAACCTGTTTGTATATGTGTGTTTCAGTTTCGATTATTTGTATTTTCAGGACTAAAGAGAGAAGCTGATTTGTAGGCTGATGCTAAGGGACCAACTGAGAGGCAAACTCAGATTCTCTCCTTTGAACTTCTGGGTCTTTGACACTATTACTTCCCTAATTTAGAGCATTTCAATGTTATATAACCCCTGAAAAGTAACAGCATGCTGTCAAGTATACAAAGCACCTAAAAGCACTTTTCTAAAATGTCCCACAGTGAAGATGTTAGTAAGTCCCACAAAAGCAAGTGTTATCATTGGCCCCACTGGATGCTCTCTGAGCTAAGATTGTATCTGCCTCAAATGGCATTGATTCCATGTGTATACCAATAACAAACTAAAAGGAGAACATTTAGAAAAAGATAAAGAAATGAGAAAAGCACTCTAAAAATCTGTGAATAGCCAAGATAGACACAAACCCCAAATGTACATTACTTGATGATAACCAATACAATTTTGGTAACAGAGTGTGACAAATAAGCATGTTGATCCATCAATTCTGTTTCATGCTTACTGCCAACATGCATATCTTAATGAAATTTGTAGGTTTGGGGTGAAATGTCACCCAAATGCCACCCAAGTGGCCTCCTTTGGATAGCTGAGACTGTACCTCATTCCCACGTGTGTCCTCTAGCCTTGCTACTTTCTCAAGTTGAATTCCATCTCTCATTCCAGGCACGTACTTCTCTCTTCTGTGCCATGCAAAAATGCCAACAAATTTGTCAGAAAAGATTTACCCTTTGTGAAACTAGCCTGATTAAGTTTTATCAGCTCATATCTCTCTGGATGTTTGGTAACCTCATTCCTTATTACTGTCTCAGAGATCTTGCCTACAGCCAAGGGCAGATCTGCTCATTTATAATTTCCTGGTTGTTTCTCAGCTCTTTTCTCACAGAATTGAGGTGAGGTATTTTTGTTTTTGTTTTGCCTCTATCTCCCTCTATGAAATATTTTTTTAGTTTTTAGTTTTATTTTTTAGTTTTTTTAGTCTACTAAAATATATTTTAGTTTAAAACTTATTTAGAAATAGATTTATATGTTTTCCAATTTACCACAATGAAAGTTTCTTATAAATTTAAATTATTGGCTGATAAAAATCTTTCATGCATTTCCTCTACTTGCCAATGTGATCTTTCTTATGAAGAAATGCTCCTTAGAGTAGATGAGCAGTTGTTCTATTTCTCTCTTGCTACATCAGTTTAAACTTCATAAACACCATAATTACACTAGACTAAACTCGAATATGAAATAAGAAAATGAAATAGCTTCCCCTGATTCATTATGCTATATTGTCTTCCTCCCAATATAAAGATTAAATGACAACGATAGTTTACAAAGATGTGAAACATGAGCTTGAATTTTTTTTCCAGACTCATAAGCAACAAAAGATTTTTTTTTTCTTTTATGAGTGGGGAAACTCACTGGTTTCCTGTGTGAGAGAAGCTCTTGACATTTTCTGTTGATTCTTTCAAGGTTCAGAGAGTTCTCAATATTGGTTCCTGTTTTTCCTCACTTGAATATTTGAACATAAACAGTCTCTCCAGTGATGCCATACTGACTTTGTAAACATTTCACAAAGATGAGGATACATCAGGCTTTTCCTTCTCCTCCTTCCCATTCATGTTCTCCCTTCACATTCTTTATCAACCTGTTTCCCTATACTTTACCATAGGGGAAAAGTTAGACAAGAGAAATACATGACATATCTTATTGGCATGGACTGCTATGGGGATGTAGAAAACAGTTTTATTTACTCAACTAGCACTTTTTTAAGTTTAAGGTTATTATTTTATGCCATTATATAAAATAATAGATGCTTATTATGGAATATTTTTAAGTCTCGGAAAGGTGAAGAGAAAAAAAAAATACCCAGTTTGGGTTACTGGTACCTATAATTCCTGAATTTTTTCTGTACTATGGTGTCAATTGTTAATCTCTACCATTACCCATTTAAAAATGTAACATAATTTCCCTACTAATAATGAGCACTTGTGAACTTTTAGTTTTAATGGAACTACACATTTTGAAAGTTTCATAATAATCCATCATGTGACTAATATATCTAAATAGTTCACATTCGTCTATATTTTGTTTTTTATCATAAATAAATGCAATAAGAAATGCCTTTCCTATACTGTATTTATTATTATTTTCTTAGCCTAATTTTCTAGAATTAGAATTGATGGATCTAAAAGTATTAATATTTGGGGTGTTCTGATAATTATTGTTAACTTCCGTCTAATTGAATCCTGTGAAGCCAGGGAATGCTTTTAGGTGCAAATTTTATCCCAACTGGGATTTGAAAGATAATTAAGGGTGATGATGACATTTTTAACAATTTACTAGCTGTCACATGTACTAATGTGGCATTTATTATCTAAATCTCACCACAAACTCTATGAGGAAAATGCTAAGCCTCCCCCAGTTTATACAGGTTTGAACTTGAAATTAGTCAATCTAACAACAGAAAACACAGTCTTAACAACCCCAAACTACAGGAATTAGCATGGAGAGATTCTTTAGAAAGAGGATAAGGTGGGTAAATGCAAATGCCTTGAACTGAGAGAAACCAAGAAGCATTCGGAGAGCTTTAGCAATTCTTGTTAAGGAAGTCGACAGGAGAAGAGGCTAGACAGATACACGAAGTGACATCAAGAAGTCACTTTTAGCTACCTTAAAGAATGAAGAACTCATCTTAAGGGCTTGGGAAGCCATAAACTTGACTTAAACTTGTGATCACATTTTCAATTTGAAAAACATGTCCAAATTCTGCATGCAAATGTGCCTAAGAAGTGGTAGCTGCCAGGCTTGCATGTAAGGAGCTTAATAGGGAATCCTGATAGGAAGTGTTCTCCAGATAAGAAGGAACCAGACTTAGGGCAAAACTACTTTTTTCTTTATTATCCTATCAGACCTCAAAGGGTCTAATCTAAATGCTTCTGGCTTCTACAGATGCCATGATCTTGGCTGTTCCTTCTGCTGCTTTGGAGAAATCACAGGTAGCCCACCATGAAGTGTGACTCAGTTCAAACAGAGCTGAGTGGATGCAGCTCTCTGAATGGCTGAATTAAAAGTATATGCTGTTTTGTTTTTCTAGACAAAGAAAACAAAATCCTATTCATCTCTTGATCTTTGAAAATGTAGACATTCATCTTAATTTTCCATGCTGATTCCAAAGCTAAGCAGAGAGACTGATTTAAATTTAGCAAACATTGTTATCATGTATTGGCTATTACTTATTTTGTTATTTATCTTATTTGTTTCTCTTGGCACTAGCATGGAAGAAACTATTTTAGAAACTCTTCACAAACACTAATAATTCACAAGTGCCAAGTGCTTTTGCTGACAAGCATGCAAGTGATAATAACGGAGAGTTCACTTTCAAGTCATGAGTTAGCTCTTAATCAGACTACTTAGCAGTGGACATACTGCTTATCAGTAGCATGTACAATTTCTCCCCTTGCCCCTGCAATGACCAAAAAATGGAACCCAAACAAGTGGGTAGGAAAGAGAAGAAAGCTCTTACTGAGATATAGTTAATGACATTTTTCACATTTACAATTGCCATTTTTGGAATACCACATCTATGTATTATCTATTAGTTTCCTAGGACTGCCATAACAAATTACCACCAACTTAGAGGTGCAAACCAATAACTTTATTCTCTTACAGTTCAGAAGGCTTAATACCTAATAGGGTTGATTTTTTCTGGAAGCTCTGAGGGAGAAACCATCCTGTGCCTCTATCCTGGCTTCTGGGGTTATTAGCAGTCCTTGGTGGTCTTAGGTCAGCATCACTCCAGTCTCTGAATCCAGCTTCACATAGTCACCTCTCTATATCTGAGTATCCTCTTCTCTTCTCATAAAGACATCAGTCATTGGATTTAGAGGCAAATCAGTATCAGGATGATTTTGTGTCAGTGGCTGTAACTAATTACATTTGCAAAGAACTACTTCCAAATAAGATCCCATTCTTAATTTCTGGGGGGACGTGAATTTTGTGGAGGACATTATTCAACCCACAACACTTAACCTCAACATTTTTTTGAAAGATGTTTTGTGTGGTAACACAGGTTATGGGGAACATTTGGGGGGAAAAATCCTAAATAATAAGCCAACTAAAAGGATTTAAGGCAGTCCGTTTATTACTTCCATTAGAGCTGTTCCAAATTTCTCCAACCCTTCAACACTAAAATAAGAATTGTGATTCTTCAAGGGGCAATTTAATATTGTGTGCTTTTCAAACTTCTCTGAAGACAGATTTTTGTTGGTTTTTGGTAGCACCTCATCAATTTACTTTTTTTTTTCTTTCTTATGTACAGTTCTTTGGAAATACTGGAGAAGACAAGCCTCAAGTAGTTCAAAAAATGGAGTCCACTTCTTTTCCTGCCTTCCAGCTTCTCTCAGAATTCTGTCCTAAACTCTAGTACAACCAGACTACATATCTTGAGAAAGCCAGTTGAAATAGTAAAACTGTCTGTCTTTGACTTCTACTGCGATTTTCTGCAATCCTTATACAACTGGAGCAATCACTTTTTAATAAAAATTATTATAAAATGTTAATTGCTTTCTTTTAGGAGTTGGGAGAATGAGGTGGTTTCCTAGAATAATAACTATCATGTAATTAGCACACATTACTGAGCACATTGAATATCTTATAAAGTATTATTTAGTGTGTTTTAATCCATACAAGAACCCTGTAGGTATTAATATTATTACTATTTGACAGATAAGGAGAATGACATTCAGAGGGCTATGACTTGGCCGTATTCACAGAGCTGGTAAAATAAGAAACCTATGCTCTTTCTCTCCACATAAGTACACATTTCACTATTTTATCGTATTGTGCATGTGTGCATGTGCACATGCATGCTGGATTTACATCACTAAATGCTGTAGGTGCTATTTATTTACTTTTTACTTTATGAACTCCTTAGGTTTCATTAAATGTGCGTGTAATTGACTCGGAGATAAAAGTGTCCATATACGTATAACCTCTCACAACACTTTGGCTTTGACAATTGAAACACTAGTACCCCAGCAAATCACAGAAGCTTGATTAGCAAGGTTTCAGGGCTGTGCTTGGAACTGCTGACACCTCTATCACTGTTATATCCAGAAAATGTATGAGGTTAGAGATAAAATGGTCTAATTAACCAGGAGCTGCTTCAATATCCTCAATGACTGGACAAAGATTAATCAGAAACTGGAACCCTGGCTGAGAGAAGATACAGAGATGTGTGTCAATGAACAATGACACCAAAATGACTAATAGCCAATTATGTCTATAACCTGAAACAACTGGTTGAGAAATTCTCTAAGGCGGACATGGGAAATGAAGAGGGGAATCTCTGAATTATCTCTTGTCTCACAGAAAATGCTTTTGTAGCTCAAGAGTTTTAGAGACTCTGACAGATACAAAAATGGCAAAAGATTAATAATAAAGTTAATGATCTAAAAGCTCTGTTTTCATCACCGGCCTACAGGTTTCTTTTTCCTCAGCTATTGGTCATTGACAGACATGTGGGAACTGTCCTAGGGTAGGCAGAAAGTATTATGGATGTCCTTTACGTCACTATTTTTGTTAACCTCTGAGTTCCCAGGACCTCCAATAGTACATGTGCATGTGATAATCCCACAATATATATCTGGTGAATAAAAAAATAGACATTACAATTAGGAGTCTAATATAATTAATGAATTTCCTATAAACCCATCACTACACACTTCATTGAATATAAAGGGTTTAATCTGCTTTTATTTTCATTGTAACGAAGGATAGTTGGAAGAAAGGCAGGCAGGGACAAGAAGCCCACCCTAAGAGGAAACCACCTTTCAAAGGAATTTACACCACCCTGGAAGGAGCTCTCCACCCTTTCCTATGTGAACAACTACCTGATAGGTAGATGAGCATGTGGACAAAAACCTGATTGGGTGACAGGTGCATGGAGGGTTAAACAGATTAAAACAGCTCACCAACGTGCTCATAAAAACCCCTAGACTTAGAAACTCTGGTGGCAACCTCTCTCAGGTCCCTCCCTCTTTGGAAGCTTTGTACTATTGCTCAATAGGCTTTACTATTTCTCAATAAACTTTACTCTGCTGCCCAGCACTCTTTGTTTGCTCTACCTCTTCATTCTCAGAGTGGCATGACCAGCAACCACGGGTACTAATGAAAACGTAATCCTACAACAATTGTATGTTTTTCAAATGAGTATTTACTCAGAGTTTACTATGTGCCAGGTTCTAGTCTACGGGCTTTTCATGCCTGATGTCAGTTTATCTTCATCACAATCCTTTGTTCATTCCTTAAGAAGTATTTTTTGCTTCCTCTGTGCCACTTTTAGAAGCAGAGCATACAGCAGAAAACAAAACAGAAAACAAAACAAACAAAAGAAATCCTCTCCTCCTGGATCTAAAAAGAAGACAGTGATATTACTACCACTCCTTTTGAGCACAGCAGTTAAGCTATTTGTCTGAGGTCCTCAAGAGCCAGGTTCCAGGATAGATTCAGATACTTAGAGAGCCCATACTGCTAATCAGAGCATACTGCCTATATACCAGCCACTATGGTAAAGGTTTTCTGTACCACATTCTATGTAATATTTCTGCAGCCATCACTATACTAAAGAAAGAAGACTCAAGCTTTCTAGGTGACTGTTCAGCCTAAGCGAATGCCGAAAGCTGTTAAGCAAGGCCCATTGCTAAAACAAATTCTTTCAGATTGTGTCGCCAAGGTTAAAGGAGATATTTCCGTAACTACAAGCAAATTAATCTGGAGTTTTGCATCAACAATAATGAGATGGGGCAATAAGAATGTAACCTTTCATGTGTCTTGCTTTATAACAAAGAAAGCACCTTTCCAGGCTGGAAAAAAGGAATTACTTGCAGCTGAGTTTTGTGCAAGCCTTTAATGCTGCCTCATATTGAAAAAAACAAACAAACAAACAAACCAAAAAACAAAACAAACACTTATTTGGCTGCTGAAACAATGGGTATGGGTTCTTATGTAGAATATAGGAAGTTACAGTGATGTGTCCTCTAATAATGTAGAAATAAGATTACACTGAAGGTGAGAATAGTAAGATTCAGTATATAATGAATGAGATCAACTATCTCTCAAAATAGCCTCTGAAAAGGTACCTGAAAAGGTCTGGGAATACCTAGGGTTATTTAAGGGGTAAACTAAGAAGGCAGAACTACAATAGGTCTAACCAAAGGCTGTAAGTCTTAATCAGATACATGTTACCATGAGTGAATAAAGATCCCATTAACAACATAAAAATGTCTGCACAGACCCAGAAAAGAAAAGCAAAAAGATTAAGAATTTGGCAGTGTTTTTAAAGTACACTTCAGGCAGGAGAGATTTTAGGATGATAACTAAGACAATAATAATACTAATGCTGATTATGCATTTAATGGGTGTGGCAACTTGTCTGAGTGCTTATTCAGGAAAAAATTAAACTTGCCCAAAGGCATGTTTGCGCTTTGCCCAAAGATGTAATCTGTAAATCCTTGGAATGTCGTGATAATGTACGTGATAAAAGTGTCTATTTACCTGGGGCCTTGCACCATGCCAGGTAGACAATGCCCACAACATGATCTATGGTGGGTGCTTTGGGCTATAATGCACAGTCTACAGTAACAATGTGATTTATGGTGCAGCATGTGAAAGGTAAGGGAAAGCTTGGGATTTGTGGTATCAGCTTGACTTCTAGAGTGACTTGAGACTAAGGTAAGCCACATGGGCAATCAACCAAATTTACATGATTGATCATCAACAAACACTCAACATAGGGACTCAAGTGAGCTTCCCTGCATATTGCCTTGCATGGTCCCTGGGAGAAGTAAGCACTGCCTGCACATCTACTGGGAGAGTACAACTGGAAGCCCTGCATGTGGGACTTTCCTGGGCTCTGCTCTATGTGCCTCTGCCCTCAGCTTATTTGAATCTGTATACTTTCATTGTGATAAACCATAACAGTGAACATGATGGCTTTGTGTTCTGTGAATCCTTCAAGGGAATGATCAAGCTTGAGGGTGATCTTGGGTTCTCGAGAACTTGCAGTTAGTATCAGAAGTGAGGATGGTCTTGGGGATTCCTAATCTTTGCAGTGCATTACACATATTGTTTAGTACTCATAGGTAATCCATGAAGTTCAAGATCACATAGCTGAGAAGTAGCAAAGGTAAGGTTTGAACCTAACAGTCAGTAAGATCATAGATTTATCACTTTACATTACTCCCCATTAGCATAGAGAAGAATAAGGATGGTAATTGTAAGGGACAGGGAGAATATACATGGCTTCACCATAACTCTAACAAATATCTCTCAAGACATTTTGGCAGACAGCCTCTCCTCTGCTATCTTGCCCGCCCCTCCCTTGTGGTGTATTCAATAAAATTCTATATCTTTAAAAAAAAACAGAAAACAAACTATCCATATTCTACAGCAGGAGAGGAGAAATAATAAATATCAGAACAGAAATCAATGAAATAGAAATCAAAAGAACAGTAGAACAAATCAATGAAACTAGGAGCTGGTTCTTTGAAAGAATTAATAAAATTGATAAACCCCTGATCAGACTTATCAAAAAGAAAAGAGAAAGGACCCAAATTAATAAAATCATGAATGAAAGAGAAG
>CM052898.1:36879252-36916801 GCA_028534135.1 Potos flavus | reverse complement strand
AAAATTCTCACCAAAATACTACCCAATAGGATCCAACAGTACATTAAAAGGATTATTCACCACGACCAAGTGGGATTTATACTGGGGTGCAAGCTTGGTTCAACATCCACAAATCAATCAATGTGATAGGATACATTAATAAAAGAAAGAACAAAAGCCATATGATATCTCAATAGATGCTGAAAAAGCATTTGACAAAGTATAGCATCCTTTCTTGATCAAAACTCTTCACAGTGTAAGGATAGAGGGTACATACCTCAATATCATCAAAGCCATCTAAGAAAAACCCACAGTGAATATTATTCTCAATGGGGAAAAACTGAAAGCTTTTCCCCTAAGGTCGGGAACACGGCAGGGCTGTCCACTATCACCACTGCTATTCGACATAGTACTAGAAGTCCTAGCCTCAGCAATCAGACAACAAAAAGAAATAAAAGGCATCTGAATAGGCAAAGAAGTCCAACTCTCACTCTTTGCAGAAGATATGATACTTTATATGGAAAACCCAAACAACTCCACTCCAAAACTGCTAGAACGCATACGGGCATTCAGTAAAGTGTCAGGATATAAAATCAATGCACAGAAATCAGTTGCATTTCTATACACCAACAATAAGACAGAAAAAAGAAAAATTAAGGAGTTGATCTCATTTACAATTGCACCAAAACTATAAGATACCTATGAATAAACCTAACCAAAAAGGCAAAGAATCTATACTCAGAAAACTATAAAGTACTCATGGAAGAAACTGAGGAAAACAAAAAGAAATGGGAAAACATTCTGTGTTCATGGACTGGAAAAACAAATATTGTGAAAATGTCTATGCTACCTAAAGCAATCTACACATTTAATGCAATCCCTATCAAAATACCATCAATTTTTTTCAAAGAAATATAATAAATAATCCTAAAATTTATATGGAACCATTAAGACCACGAATAGCCAGAGGAATGTTGAAAAAGAAAACCAAAGTTGGTGGCGGCATCACAATTCCAGACTTCAAGCTCTATTACAAAGCTGTAATCACCATGACAGTATGGTACTGGCACAGAAACAGACACAGAGATCAATGGAACAGAATAGAGAGCCCAGAAGTGGACGCTCAACTCTATGGTCAACTAATCTTTGACAAAGCAGGAAAGAATGTCCAGTGGAAAAAAGACAGTCTCTTCAACAAATGGTATTGGGAAAATTGGACCCACATGCAGAAGAATGAAACTGGACCATTTCCTTACACCATACACAAAAATAGACTCAAAATGGATGAAAGACCTCAATGTGAGACAGGAATCCATCAAAATCCTTGAGGAGAACACAAGCAGCAACCTCTTCAACCTCAGCTGAAGCAACTTCTTCCTAGAAACATCATCAAAGGCAAGGGAAGCAAGGGCAAAAATGAACTACTAGGACTTCATCAAGATCAAAAGCTTTTGCACAGCAAAGGAAACAGTCAACGAAACCAAAAGACAACCGACAGAATGGGAGAAGATATTTGCAAATGACATATCAGATAAAGGGCTAGCATCCAAAATCTATAAAGAACTTCTCAAACTCAACACCCAAAGAACAAATAATCCAATCAAGAAATGGGCAGAAGACATGAACAGACATTCCTGCAAAGAAGACATCCAAATGGCCAATGGACATGTGAGAAAGTGCTCAACATCACTCAGCATCAGGGAAATCCAAATCAAATATCACAGTGAGATACCACCTCATACCAGTCAGAATGGCTGAAATTAACAAGTCAGGAAACGACAGATGTTGGCAAGGATGTGGAGAAAGGGGAAACCTCCTATACTGCTGGTGGGGATGCAAGCTGGTGCAGTCACTCTGGAAAATGGTATGGAGGTTCCTCAAAAAGTTGAAAATAGAGCTATCCTACGACCCTGCAATTGCACTACTGGGTATTTACCCTAAAGATACGAATGTAGTGATCCAAAGGGGCACGTGCACCCAAATATTTATAGCAGCAATGTCTACAATAGCCAAACTATGGAAAGAACCTAGATGTCCATCAACAGATGAATGGATAAAGAAGAGGTGGTATATATATACAATGGAATACTATGCAGCCATCAAAAAACTGAAATCTTGCTATTTGCAATGATGTGGATGGAACTAGAAGGTATTATGCTGAGTGAAATTAGTCAATCAGAGAAAGACAATTATAATATGATCTCTCTAATATAAGGGATTTGAGAGGCAGGGCAGGGGGTCGTGAGGGGAAGGGAGGGAAAAAATGAAACAAGATGGGACCGCGGAGGGAGACAAACCATAAGAGACTCTTAATCTCAGGAAACAAACTGAGGGTTGCTGGGAGGTGGGGGAGGAAGGATGGAGTGGCTAGGCGATGGACATTGGGGAGGGTATGTGCTATGGTGAGAGCTGTGAATTATACAAGACTGATGAATCACAGACCTGTAGCCCTGAAGCAAATAATACATTATATGTTAACAAAAAAAAAAACACAAAAAACAAAACCACAACCAAACTTCATGGGTAGATCACTAAAAGGGCTCCTTTAGTGGAAAGAGGATGGTGATAATGAACTATAAGTTGAGAAAGACTAGAATAGAGTATCTTGAATAATGGATGTAAATACTGTGCTAAATGAAAAATAAAACAATCCATTGTAAATATTATTAATGTATTGATATATCATATTAATATAAACTGTTATTTTTATATTTATATATATCTTATAAATTTACTTTTAGCAAGTGTTTATCCATTAAGACACGATCAACTCTGTGCTAAGAAAACCAAACCTCTAACTCCATAGAGCTGAGAATCAGACAGAAATGAACTGACTACAACTCCATGATGTTTTCTTTGGGTACCATCATTCCTTTAAGAGATTTCCTGTCTTCTCCCTCTAAAATATCAATAACATCAGGGCGTTTGGGTGGCTCAGTCATTTGGGGGTCTGCCTTCAGCCCAGGTCATGGTCCCAGAGTCCTGGGATAAAACCTGCCTTGGGCTCCCTGCTTAGCTGAGAGTCTGCTTCTCCCTTTCCCACTGCCCCTCCCCCTGCTTGTGCTCTCTCTCTCTCAAATAAAATCTTTAAAAAAATAATAAAATATCAATAATGTTATAAAAACATCTTATAAAACAGAGATTTCTACCTTTAAACAGTCTGGGGTGTCACGTTCACCAAGACTTTACTGATCTTAAATTGGCTCAAGAGAACTCCGGATGAATTGTTCTTTTCTCTTTCTTAATTTCTGCTGGATCTGAGGGAATAGGGGAGGTAATAAGAAATGCAGTGGGCAGTGCCCACTTTGACAGAATGAAGTAAAACGGGCCCGATATAGAGAAAATTATAGAGCCTACAAACGGATGACACAGGTTTTTGAGGCATTCTATTTTTTTTTAATTGAGAAAAGACATGAGAAATTCCCTGGGGCAATAGAAATGTTTTATGTCTTGTTTTAAGCTGTGGCTTCATAGTGAGTACAATTATTAAAACTCATTGAACTGAACACTCAAGATCATTGTATTTTATTGAATATTAATTATAGTTTGACTTTGTAAAATAAGTGCAGTGGGTGAATGATGATTTAAATCTGAGGTTTAGAGGGTTGATTCCTTCATATATAACTAAGGTTGAACAAATAGAGCACTAACCATAAACTTGTTGTATTTTATGTAACAGATGAAACTGCACTGGAAAATCACATTATTTGTAAAGTGAATCACAGAGTTTATGAGAAAATGGAGGCCCAGAGAGGAAGGTGACTTTATAAATATAGCAACCAGAAGAGTAGCATTAAAGAAATAATATTCAAGAATATCCACTGATTGTTCACCACATGCTAGGTACTCTATTAGCATGTCGAACTTTTAATTTAATTTAATTTATTTAATTAATTTAATTTCATTAATTTAATTTATTTAACTGACCTATGTGTATTCTTAGAGGCTCTTTATAATCCTTTAAGGATAAAAGTACTTATTATAGTAAAAGTAAGATAGTCTCAATGAAAGAGATGTAGTGAGTAGAGTGTGAGAAGAGACATTATAACATAGTCAAGAGTTCGAGGGTCTGAGTTTGTATCATAATTTTGCCACTGATTGTGTGACATAAAATAAAATGTGTTAACTCTCTGAAGGCTTGTTTATCTGTAGAATGAGGCGGTAGAACACATCTTGCGGGTTACTTTACAGCAAAGGTGGTAGCCCTCTCTATTTTGTTAACTTAGTAGACATTAATACTCAATCACAGAATTATTTCCCATTGAGTTCATATATAGCCAGCAAGGGATTCTCATGGCAGTCAGTATGAAATGTTGGTAATCACAGCTAATTGATTTGGAGTTAGCTTGGAGAAGACAATATAGCACTAGTTCAGGTTTAGATAATTGGAATTTCTTGGGATGCCTGGGTTGCTCAGTCAGTTAAGCCGCTGCCTTCGGCTCAGATCATGATCCCAGGGTCCTGGGATGGAGTTCCACATCGGGCTCCTTGCTCTGCGGGGAGCCTGCTTCTCCCTCTGCCTGCTCCTCCCTCTGCCTGCTCTGCCTGCCACTCCCCCTGCTTATGCTCACTCTCTGACAAATAAATAAAATCTTAAAAAAAAAAATAGATAATTGGAATTTCCTGGCTCCAACAGTCAAAACTGTTACTTAGATTATTTTATATATTCATTCATTAAACAGATACTTGCTAAGTGTGCTCAGAATGTGCAAGTCAGTGTGGTAGGCATTTTCAAGGATACAGAAATAAACTGGACAAACCCAAAGGAGTTAGAGGTTAGCAAATGTGATGATGCTTCTACAACTATTCTACAAAATAAGGTAGACAGTGATAACCGCAGTGAAAGATGTTTAGAAATGAGGTTGTGTGAGTGTGTGTGGGGTGTGTATGTGTGTGTGTTAGGGGAGGGGCAAAAGAGTTCATAGAAGATAGTGATGTGGGTATATTTTGCTTCTTAAGTCATCAAAAATCATAAACTTGGGTCACAAGGCTGTTGTGAAATCCTAAGGCGGGTATAATAAATTCTGGTATAATATATCAACTCTAGCTACACCAGGCTACACAGCAGTCAACCAATGCTGAGTCTTGCCTTTTACAGCAAGTGCCTTTTTCAGCCTCTTCCTATGTCACCTACAGACATCTGCATGCCAAAGGTGGTGCTCCTGCCAGATCTATGATACCAATTGAATGAAGTAACTCACGCCTATTCTAAACAAATATGCAATCACACGTGCATAGAAAAAAAACCAAAACCAAAAGTAACCTATCCCTAAATGCCAGGGAATTTGGCCCATAAAAGAAAACTGAATTGAGATCCCTAATAGAAAAGCATTGGTAACAATTTCACATCATATATTTCTACAGAAGTTTGGAAGGAAGCCTACCATTCTCTGGAGATAACTGAATATTCTCTTTTTCTAAATTTAAACTAAGAATTTTAGTTGAATTTATAATCATTATCTTGGGTACTGGAAATATTAATTTTTACTCTTACAAGATACAGCCATTTCTCATTTTTCATTTTTAGGTTCACTGAAATAGAAAGCATTTTAAGGGGTGCCTGGGTATCTCAGTTGGTTAAGTGTCTGCCTTTGGCTCAGGTCATGACCTCGGGATCCTGGGATCCAGCCCTGCATCGGGCTCCCCGCTCAGTGGGGAGTCTGCTTCTCCCTCTACCCCTCCCCCACTGTTCCCCCTCCCCGCTTGCGCTCTCTGCTCTCTCTCATGCTCTCAATCTCAAATAAATAAAATCTTTGAAAAAATGAGAAAAAAAGCTTTTTAAAAACTTCCAATTGATTTTTTGTTTCATTTTGCTTTTTAACCAAAATCTAGTCCTAAGAGACCATAGAAAAACCAAATGTACACTGCAATGGCTAATTCTGTATATCCCAAAATATTTTTTTCTAATATTATCAAACTGTAAACTTTCAAAATGTTATTATCAACTCCTGGAAATTCCAAAGGAATAAAATTCTTGCTAATCCCATAAGCAGAATATAAGAACCATCTGTATTTTTTATATAAAATCTCATTTTGGGGGAGGTAGTTTATAAGAAGTGGTGTCTTATAGAAGTCTTTCAGTCCCTTCTGGGGAAGAAGAGAAAGATAAAGAAATGCAAACATTGCTCTCCAGTTCTGAAAGTATATACCAGCTACTGCATTCATGAAGACTGACTCCGTCCTACTCTTAAGGTGGAGGTTAATATTTTTCAGTTGCTATTGATTGTTGCTGGATTATTCACCTTGGATTACTGGATTGTTATTACGACTTCTGCATGTGTGCATGTGGCATGGAGAGTAGGCTGATTGTGGATAAATGAGCACTTGTAGAGGAAGATGAGGAAGAAGACAAAAGGAAGGCTGGTGGGAGTGGGATCTAACAGAGATACATGTTGTCCACTCAATGGAGTAGTACAGTGTGGGGCTCCTATTTGGGAAATGGCTGGACGAACTGAGGTAAGGGTCATCATAGGAGGCCTCAAGAACCTCATGGAGTCAGAGATAGACTGCACTCACCAACTGTGAAGACTTTGTGTTCCAAAGAACAGCCACACACTGGATCTTTGTTATCCAGATGGCCACAGACAGATATGGCAACTGCACAGTGCCCCATACTTATAAAGACCCCATACCAGAACTTATGAACTAGGGACCCTGCATTTTCATTTCTACCTTGGCCTCCCAAGTTATGTAGCCAATCCCAAGTAGGGGCAATGTTGTATCCCTACTACCAATCTTTGGACCACCCTACCCTCTCTACTGCTGCCCCCATGAAAACTACAGGACCAAAGGTAAAACCAGGCAGCTGCTGGGCTATAAGAAAGAAACTACTGAATTATACTTGGGGAATAACATGAGGGCTTGATATGGATAAATAAAGCCTTTGTAGCCTGACACCATGGCCTATAACTGTGTATATAAACATACTATATTTTCTATAAAAGATCAAATGAAAATTATTTCTATGAAGAAGGATTTTTGTACAACATACACAAACTTTAATTATTTAATCTCTGTTGGCTTCCACAACTCAAAGGAATGTAAAGCAGGATATAAAAGTGTAGAAAAGAGAAAACAAAAAACAAAGAACAATTGTATGTGTGGCTAGGACTGATCGGCTACCATAGAAGCACTTCAGTATACATTAGGCAGCTTTTTGAGCTTGTGTAGCTCCCTGTGGAAGGTTTTAACTTTAGGGGGAAATTAACCATTGAAATTGATCAATGGGGAAGATTATGAATTGTAAAAACAACAACCAAAGCTTTTGGAAGTCATTTTATGTGGATAAAATAGGTAAACCTCACATGAAGGCATTTATGAGGATACACTGGCCTTCCCTCTTCACCTGCCTTGATTGGTTTCACCCCTCAACTTTTTCTTTTTCTCTTAGGCAACATGGAAAAGAACTTTATATATGACAAGATTTCTTTTATATAAGTATTTGCACAGGGATAAGGGGGAGAAATCACACTAAAAAGGGCAGTTTATCATACCTCTTTCCCCCTCTCCTTTATTTGAAAAATAGACTAGACTGAATGACTTCAGAAAGGCTACTGAGTGGGGCAGACATTTAGCCACTGCAACAGGGGCTCCATACTGTAAAAGGTCTCCCACCAGCAAGACTGAGCAGTGCTTCTTGCCACAGCCAAGTTCAGGTTGTCTTTTCCACATAGAAAGCTAAATTAAGAGTTAAGAGGTACCAATTTAGCTTTTCATGCTGCACATAAAAGATGAAAGAGCCCTAACTCTCAGGAAATATTAAAAAAAAAAAAAAAAAAGAAAAACACCAAGTGGAAAGCACGGTGGCTAAATGACTTGCATTTGGATTTTATTTTGCTGGTCATGCCATAAGACTCAATATTTTGTTCATTCTAAATTAAAGATGTCTTTGTGAAAGTATCCCAAAATGATCAATATGAAACAGGTCATTTTCTCTCCTGAGTAATTCTCGTTGAGTAGGTGGAATTTGTGAAGCCATCTGTGAAAAATGGGTTTGTATTCACAAGAAGATCTGAAGGTATGAAACATTTTCATATATAAATGTACATCTGCAAATCTTTTTTCAAGTGATAGGTAACCCTCCAGGAACATTGACCATCTTTGTGGTTCAATTCTGACACTCTCAAAATGATTTCTTCTACAAATACATAGAAATCACTCCTTTTTATTTATTTATTTATTTGAGAATTTGGTATCTGTAATCTCTTCCATTTCCTTCAATACACTACTAGCATATACACAAATATCCATCTTCTACATTAAACGATAAATACTTCTATCACAAAAATCATCTTATTTCCTTTTATATTCCTCCTATTATTTGGTGCAGTGCCTTAAAGTTGGCAGATGAATCAATGAATATTTGTTAAATGAATGAAAATAACACAGGCCTAAAATTTATTGATAAGATTATGTTTCTAGGAAGTAGAAAATAGGCCAAAAAATAGGACATAGTTCCTAATCTATGCAAGTCACTATTTTCTTAATTTATAGAATCCTCATAAAACTTCATGAGATGTCATTATTAATATTTCAATGTTTCAAATAAGAACAGTGAGATACAGAGATTGAGTGATTCAAGTTTAAGAATAGCAGAGCAAGGATTTGAACCAATGCAGTTTTCAGTGTGCTTTTAATTACTATGCTATATATAGCTTTTCTAAAAGACTATATTTATTGTGTCTGTTGTAAGTGCTTTAGAGGCACTAATTCATTTCTATCATGAATTCTGTTTAAAGAAGTTGGCTATATGCCAGGATGGGATATATTAGCACTTTACTGGCCTTTAGCGATATCAAACAAGGCTGAGAATTTTATAGTTTTGTAGTTTTATTCTAATGCAGTGGTTATCAAAATGTCCATTGAGAACCCCCAGGGGTTCCTGACTGCCTTTTAGATTTATTGTGCAATCAAAGCTCTTCTTGATACCAAAGTGTTTTGTACTTTTCTGTTCTTTTTCTCTTCACATGTTCTAAAAAACATTATTTTAAACAAATGGTTTTCATTGTGGAAGAAACAAGAATCTCTAAGTGTAAAAACTATAGCAAATAAATATAAAATTAAAAAGGAAATCATATATCAGCTTCTTAAATTCAATGATTTTAAGCAGAAGGGATTTTGAGGTACCTGTATCCCACAGGACTTGCTCTATTAACTAGCAAACCATATGAAATTCCTTATTAGACAAAGATCTAACAAGCAGTGATTATTCAACAAATTTTAGGAATGATTCTTTACTGTCTAACTTTCTCTAATGCAATGATACTTTAAGTGTTTGTGTGTGTGTGTGTGTGTGTGTGTGTCTATGTGTATATGTATTATTTTTAACCATTCCTGGTAGAACTACTTATTGATCTAATCTACATCAGAAGTATATTAATGTAATGCGAAAATAAGCACTAATTGTTCCTGATTCTATAAACATAAATTATATAATCTTATATATATAACTATTAACTTTACAGTCTCATGTGATTCCTTAATTTGAACTTCTTGTGAAAAATACCAAGAGTGAAAATGTTCTAATAAATAATACCTCATTTCATAAGATACATGCTTAATTCCTAGGCTATGTAAATTTCATGTAGTTTGCAGTTAGCTGTTGGAATTATAGCACAGGATCATTGAAATAACTATTATGTATTTTCAGATGTTCATAAGGGAAGTCATCATTATATTCCAGTGAAATCAGTATATTATGGTACTGTAGTGCAACTAGTTCCAAATTTGGGCATTATTATTATTATTATTACTTTAACAAATCCAATCAACAATACAAAGCAAAGGGGATGGAGTGTCACATCCATGATTAGTTAACAAAAGACTAACTTTCATCTTACCAGAAAAGTGTCTCTACTGGCTACTCATACACTTTACCAAGGTAAGCAGTTGTGTGGAGAGGCCCATGTGGCAACTAATGGAGGGAAACCTCTGGGCCACAACGTGCTAGGAGATGGAACCCCTCAATCCAACAATACTCAAGGAACTGAGTCTGCCAACAACTTTAAGTGTTTGGAAGCAGATCCTTTCCCAGCTGAATCTTCAGATAAAACCTTAGTCATGCTTGATACCTTGAGTACCACTTTCCATGAGATCTTGAATCAAAGAACCTAGATGAGCCGTGCCCAGAATACCAACCCACAAAAAACTGTGACATGATAAATGCAGGTTGTTTTAAGCCACCAAGTTTGTGGTAATATTTTGCAGCAACAGAAAATCAATATAGTGACTCAGATACTGTTTCTCTTTAAAAGTTGCCAGAAATAGAATTAGGGATTTGATTCCAGGAGGTACTGCTATTTATAAAAAAGTAAGGAAATTTTATATGAAAATATGTCTAAAATACCTAGAAAATAAGTGACACTAAGGATTATAAAAATATGAAATCAAATTGTGTACTGTACAATTAGCAGAATATTGGCCCTTGTGAGACATTTTGGTACTTAACTAGTACTGAAGGAAAAAATGCGACCATGGCCAAGAATCTGCTTACACTAGCCTTTGTTTTATTTTCCATACACTTAAAATTACTAATTGACTAATAATAGATATTAAACCATGGTATCTCTTTGAATCAATGGAATATTTTTAATAGAGGAATTTGGCACATTATAAGACAAAAAGTAAAGACTTTCTTTACTCTGATTTTTATTTCATCACATTAATTTTTTTCTGATGATAATCTTGGTGTTAGGATGATTCCATTTCTCTGAGAACTGTAAATTTCAATATTAACTTAGCAGACTGTATGTTGCCTTTAAATTCCATACCCATGTATATAGAATATTTCATTTTGTCCTTTTTAAAATGCACAACTTTAACCCACACGAGGGACAAAAAAAGACCATGCCTGTGAAAATTGCACCAATGTTTTTCAGCAACTTAAGGCAACGATAAAATAAAAATAAAATAATTATTTGAGATAATATATTTTACACATTAAACTTGTACTCCTATAGAGCTGATCTTTAGTTATATCTTTTCAAAAAGCTATAAAGTGAATTTTTCCGGGAATACTTTTAAAGAAAGAAATTAAATTGTCCATGCAACACCATTACATATGCAAGAAAAAATATTCACAGATGCATGATTTCAACTGGATTACACTTTTATAGCTGGAACTGAAATATAATTTTAAGCCACAAGCACTCAGGCATGTTTCATCAATTTTCTGTTCCTTTGCCCATATGAAATGTGTGATAAATGATATAAATATATGCATACTTTGTATATGAGTTACACTTTTGAGGTTAAAAACAAAACAAAACAAAAAATAGCCAGAGAAAATGGCAATAGAAATAAGTGAGTGCTTATCTTTATTTTAACAAAGACTGCAGATTAATGATATGTTTTAAACTAAGAGAATACTCATTATAACTAAATATTTGATCTTTGCTCAAGAGGATGACACTATTTTCAAGAGAAAAGAAATCAACAAGACTTGCTGAAAATTAACTACCAAGTAACTATAGTTCTACAATGACTTCAGAGAACATTGCACCCTGATATCCTTGATTCACCTTTCTATGACTCTAGAAACAAACTATGCGGAAAGTCTGTTAACCGGAGTACCTCCCTGAAAACTGGAGAAGGAAGATGCTTATCTTCAGACTCTAACCCCGATAAGGAAAACATAATCATTAAAAGTTCTTGCATAGAAATGCTATGCTAGTTTTATTCGTCTCTCTGGGATAGTGGGATAAAACATTGAATAGATTTGTCACCATTCCTAAATAAAAGGCTTAGAAGAGTAGCTGGAAATAATTAAGGAGATATTAATAAGTGAATGTCAAAAGGTCTTGACATCATTCAAATATACACTGCGTGCTTTGATAATATAAAGCTTTGAGAAGCAGAAGGAAAAGATGTTCTGGGGTGATTGTTCTGGTGACAAGTGTGATGTTGGTGGGGTTGCTGGAGGTGAAGGCTGATGGTGGACAGAGATGGTATTTTGCTATGGAGTGTGTGAAAAGCACACAAATGTGTGCAATAGATACATATCAAATATTCAGCGGTCTTTTATAAATGTTGTTGTTAGTTGGATTCTTTATAAAGAATAAGCCCAACTAAGCAGAATAAAATGCCCTCAAATATCAATTTTCTACACTCATGAATAACTAGTTGTTTAAGCCATGAATCATTAACATCGCACAAATAAATCACAAGGATAAAGTACCCTGTGTGCAAGACACACACTTAGCTAGAAATAAGTCACCTTGCAAACTCAAAACTGCATAAACATAATGTTTGGAGAGACACCTATACGCATAATGTTTACAAGTATAGATAAGTTTGTCTTAACAAGATGTAGCCCAAAAGTTTAGATGTTTATATTTTCAAAGCACTTTAAAAAGTAAAGAAACAAAAATAAACTCTGTATTTCTCATTGTAAAACCTTTGTTATTCCATTTTTTTGTGTGTAAAACAAGATAAAACCTCAAAACCCCACAAAGATTTGCAATAATAACAAAAGCAGCTCACATAATTTGATGATACATACATAATCACAATGTTTGAGAAGTAGTTTCCTCCTAATATAACCTCCGTATAGAAAGAACAACTCCAAGTTTTTCTCCCCTTTGTGGGGGTATGGGTAAGTAAGTATGTACAGCAATGTGTTTGATTCATTGTGCATCTCTGGAGAAAATCAGGTCACCTTCAATGATCTTATCAGTCAAAGAAAATAAGACTGCTTCACAAAGCTATTAAAATGGAAGAGAATTAGAATGTATAAAAAGCTTTCAGATGCCAGGATCAAAGGGAAAAAGGTCACAGACTAGGCAGGGATTGTTGCCTTTGCTGAAATTCATGGTTTTGATTAACATGAAGTTGTAAATGGCTATAACATTGTAAGCAGTCATAATAAAATCAAGTGAGAAAGAAAGGCCAAGGACATTATAGAAATGTAGAGGAAAGAGTCAAAAAGAGTAATTCTAACAAGTGAAGAAAAATAAACAACTAGAACAGAACTGTAATAACATGCTTTTTGTAATTTGTTTATGATTCACACGATGCTTTAGCATATACCAGGGAATTTAACCCTCACAAGTGAGGTAGGTATTGTTATCCATACTTCAGAGAGATGGAGACCAAGGTTAAGATGGTATAAATTTGTGCAAGTTCAAAGAACTGTTGGCAGCAGACCTACTGTTCTCTTCCAAGCCTTCAAAACAATCAGCATAACATTGTAGGATCTTCACAAATATTTGTTAAATAAATACATTTATACTTAATCCTACTTTTCTAATTCCAAATCTTACGTTCTTTCCAGTTAGCTGACTCCCTAAGTGATAAATCTATGAAAAACCATTTTTATTCTATTAAAAACAGTGCTGAGAGAGAAGTAAATAAAATATTTAGTAAATGTCTACTTTTAAAATAGAATTAGCTGGGGTAGTATCTTAGATGACAATGTCCAACTAGGAGGGGAAAAAAATGACTCACCCATTTTGGTTGTGACTAATAAGAATATCATATTATCACTCAATGGATTATGTCTTAATTACATGTATGGTAACTAATTAAGCACTTTCTATGTGTTAACACAAGAGAAATGTAAAGGTAGTATTATGAATAGCCATATTTACTTCTCTTAGAGTCACTAATTATTGTCTTGCCACATTTTGCACTCTCTTACTCCCTTTCTTTTTTTGCGTGCTGTGTCCTTCTTTCCATTTTTTTCCCCCTGAACCATTTGAAAGGCAGTTGCAGGGAACCAACAATTTTTGCTTAGGATGAACAAAGCTGGAAAATATTATGCCAATGCTTTTTTGAACCAACTTTTCTTGAACCAATCAGAACTGAGATCACAAGAATACCAACTAGCTCCAGATCTAAAGGAAAACATGCCTACAAGGAAAGAGTTGGTAAGGGAGCATTTTTGTTTCCTTCATAAGAAATTGGTAAAGAAGAGCATGGGGCTGATGGCTGCAGATAACACAGAAATTCTCTCATTTTCAGGCTCTCACCACAGAAACTCTTCGGGAAGAGCTATAAGGGAACTTTGTACTCAATCACAGGCTCCTTCTTTGGACCTCAGCAGAAGCTCATAAAAAATTACCGTGGTATAATCCTTATTATACAGACAAGGGGAGGGAAAAACAGCCACTTGCAGGAAAGGCAAGAAACCCCATTTATATCCTTCACCCCTATCTCTCCTATGGAAGTAAAGCTTCAAACTGCAGGGAGAAGTGCTTTCAGCAAGCGGTGAAAACACACTGTAGCTGGAGATAGAAAACATAAACAAAACAAATCAAAACCTATACATCTTTCCCAGAGTTACAGCTGGGAAGAGGGCAAGAAGACTGACACAGCCATGTTCCTGAAACCTAGGAACATAGTGTTTGCCTAAAACTGAAGCTTAGCCAGAACAAGAATGCCCCTCCACCACTGTACCCTGAGGTTGAACAGAGTTGAGTGACATCTAATACATCTAATACATCTACTACAACTTGGGGGTTTCAAAAACATGTGTAAGGACAGTCTTTGAGGTGCAGTGCAAAGAGAAGACCCCAAAGAGGAGAGTGGAATAGACATTGAGAAAAAAATTTCTGGCAAACCAATCCTTATCCTAAACACTACTGTCCCAAAGGAAGTTTAAACCAGTGGTACACTGAGGATAATCACAGCAAATCTAAACCCAGTACCTCCCTTGGCTAGATTGACTCAAACTCCCACATGGGAGGCTTACCAGAGGTAAAACCATGCCTACTCCCAGGAATAGAAACTATTTAGTTTCTACTGTTCTGTCCAAGATGTTCAGCTCTCAGCAAAAAATTATAGAGCATATGAGAAAACAAGGAAAAAAAATACTACCAAGGGAAAAAGCAATCAACAGAACCAGAATCAGATATAACATAGGTATTGGAACGATCACACAGAAAATTTAAAATAACTGTGATTAATGCATTAAAGCTCTAATGGAAAACACAGATAATAGGTAACATCAGCAGGATGATTTAAACCGATAGATGGGAAAAATCACTGGATATGTTATAAATTAAAAACAGTGATAAAGAAAGCCTTCAACAGTTTCATCAGCAGACTTGACACATTTGAGGAAAGAATCAATTAAAGTGAAGATAAGTTAATAGGAATCCCTAAACTAAATCATAAAGAGTATCAGTGAAGAAAGCAGAACAGAGCCTCTAAGAGCTATCAGATAATATCAAACTGTCTAACTCAAATGTAATTAGACTCTCACAAGAAGAAAGTGAGACCAGGGCAGAAGGAATACTAATCAGGACTAAAAATATTTAAGTAAGTCATATTCAAAAAGAAAAAAAATCAAGACAAACAGAAAATCTTAAAGACAAACAGAGAAACAACACATACGTATAGAAAAAACAAATACAAAAATTGCAGACTTACCTTCAGAAATCATGCAGGTCAGAAAAAAATGGAGGGTAATTTTAAAAGGCTGAATGAAAAATCTGTCTACCCACAATTCTATACCCAATGAAAGTATCTTTCACAAATGAAGGAAAAATAAAGATTTTCTTTAGAGAAACAAAAACTCATAGAATACATTGTCAGCAGAGCTGCACTAAAAGAAATACTGAAGAAAGCTCTTCAGGTAGAAGGAATGTGATGCTAGACAAAATCTTGAATAAATATTTGAAACAAGGAAATTAAGTGTGCTGGAAATTGTAAAAATGTGATTTATTACTGTAATAATAAGTTGCAGAATATTATATTTCATCTCTAAATGTCTCAGCATTTATTTGCTAATAAAAGGCTATTATTCTTCAGTAATCATAATAGTATTATCACATGTGAAACAATTAACATGGATACAGCATTTCATTATAGTCTACATTAAATTTATCCAATTGGCCAAAAATATTTACTCTTTATATCTGATTATTTTTTCAGGATCACATAAAAATTGCATTTTCAATACAATTTTTTTAGTTTCTCTTAATCTGGAACAGTTCTGTATTTTCTACTTTTACCATATCAAGATTTTTGAGGGGCCTGCACAACGGAGAGTTTTCTCTACCTGAATTCTATGACGGTTTCCTCAAGATCAGATTCAGGTTAAACATTCTTGGCAAGAATATGACATAGATGGTGTTCATACATCTTATTCTATTAGGAAGCATGCTATTTCAGTTGGTCTCTTTGTTAGTGATGCTAAGTTTGATCACTCGGTTAGAGTGGAATGTGCATATCTTGCCAGTGGGGAAGTCTCTTTCTCTCTAGTGCAGACATAATCTGTGGGTAATAATTTGAGCTTATGTATAGTGTACTTTGTTCCCTAATAAATTATAAACATTTTAACTTCCACCAAAGCTAATATCTATAAATTGGCTTCTATATGCATTGTTTCTATTTTCTTACCTGCCATTTGCTAAATTCAACTTTACTCCTTATTTCTTAAATAAACAGATATAGTTCAATTAAGGTTACAAGTGACATACTTGTCATCACATCTATAGATATCTCCTTTAACTCTTCATGTACTTGACCAAATCAATGGTCATCGACTATTTCCTCACCTGAAAATACTCTATGATACAACACTCTCTAGCTTACTTCATATCTTTGTGGTTTCTACTTCTTTACCACTTTTGCCTGTTAAATATTCTCAATCAGCCACTCTCTTCACTTGCCTTACATTTAGTCATGGCGCCTCCTTTTTCATCTATGCCTATTGTATTTTATTCATACCCATGACACAGTGATTCCCAAATTCATCATGGCTCCACTCAGCCTTATTCTTTTTGTTCCATGGATAGTCATTTTTGTCATACTTCTACGAGAATAATAAACTTATGTGGAATAAGGAACTCATGATCACACTTCAGATCTGGTTACCTTCCTTCTGCAGAAAATGATACCACCACCGAACTGAATGCTTCTTCAGATATATGGGAGTCCTCCTTAACATCCTTCTTCTTCCCCCCTCTCTATACAATGCCAAGTCTGATTTTTAACCCTTAGATTAAGTTCTTAATCTTTTCAAATAATTCTATTGCCAGATTCCTATACCAAACCATTGATTTTTTTTTTTTTTTTTGCCTTGATTACTATGATCGCCTTTTAACTCTCATTCTTTCCATATAGTCACCACTGAGTGACTAACGTGGTCATATATCAATATACTATATACACAAATTTGGTCATGTCTTTGTTGTTTCTCTCCCCTATCTTATTTCCTTTTTCCAGCTGGAAATCACTTAATGACTAGATTACTTTTGGACAAAGGGAAAAATGCTTAGTAATTTGCAAAAGGACCTACAAAGTCTTACATGACTTGGTCCCTGCCTCTCCCTGTTGCCTCATCTGCTGTTGTCTCTATTACTATCTGTACTACGTTTATGTTGGCCTTGAACTACCTATGTGTCCTTCTATCTAGTTTCTTTTTTGTTTATTTTTGCCTGTGTCCAATCTGAAAATGCCTTTTCTCCACTTTATCTAATTAGTGGTCAACTATTCAGATTTCAGAAAGTCAATTCCTCACAGTAGTTTCACTGAGTTCCCCCAAAGAAGTGAGTTTTCCCTATGATAAACTCTTAAAGATAGGTGTGTGTGTGGGGGTGTGTGTGCGTGTGTGTGTGTGTGTGTGTGTATAAAATTATTGGCCTATAAGCTCTGTAAGGATTGGGCTCACGTGTTTTGCACAGTACTTTACCTGTAGCATAGTGCTTGGGATCTTCATTTAATTTTATCTGAGTTTCTCCTCTGTGCCCCTCACTGATTTAGGCACAGGGATTCAGAAGTGAGCTGTAGGAGACATGTGACTAATAGTTGTTGAATGAATGCCTGAGGTTTTATGAGATGACAGTGGATCCCAAAGTCCACACGAATAGTTACTAATTTTACTTCCTACCATAATTAAATCTGGAATATAAAGAAAAAGGAAAAGGATTCAGTGATTGTCATTACCATCATTCAATCTATAGGGTCCCATTTATGACAGGAAACCTGACATGAGAATGTTTTGTGACAGGAAACCTGAAAAGTCCATGAGATGCAGCTAAATAATTTCAATTTGAGGCAGAGTCCACTTTAATGCATAAAAAAAAGATTCAATCTGAAAACATATCCTACATACTTGTATATTTAAACAAATAATTCTTCTCATTGTCTCTCAGAGGGCATTCTATAGGCTCCCATGCCAATTAAAAGACATTTAGTAAATTGGGTGCGTCTGAAGAGATGTACAAATTTGTTAGCTTTACCTCTGGCTGTAGCTAAATGAACAGGAAATTCTTAGGGGAAAAAATAAAGCCTTTGTAAAAGTGAATGTATTGTGTAGGTACCAGAGAAATGCCTCAAGCAGAGATTTGCAGAGAAGACCCATTTTATAAAGGGCTATATTAAATTAAGTAAGTGCTTGGAATCTCTAGAGAGAGACACTATGGAGATAATTTGAATGAGCAAAGCCAAGCAGCAGGGGATGCAGAATTTCCTATTACTGGTGCTGTCTCCAGTGTATTTTACAAGCCCTTTGTGAGGCAGAAATACCCTATGCATCAGAAAATCAGACAATATCAAAAATGGAAAGGAATTAAGAATTCATAAGTCCAACCCCATCAGTTTACAAATAAAGAAACTGAAGTCTAGAGAAGCAACATGACTTTTCTGGTGTCAGCAAGTAGAAACATATTTTAGATTGGAATACTGGTACAGTCCATTATTCTAGGCTCCTTACACACACACACACACACACACACACACACACACACACACAATATTAGGAAAGGGGAACTTCCAGAGACTGTTTTGTTTTTAATCCAATTTTTATATCTTTGAAGATTCTACAAAGGCATCCATTTTATCAACAAAAAAATAAAATGAGGATGAAAATAATATTACTGATCAAGTAATAAAAAAAATCCTAAAAGAAACTCACTGGGAGACAGTGTGATAAATGGAACATCCTTGAGTCTTGAGATCAGAGAAATCTGGGTTCCAATCCCAACTGCACCACATACTAGGTATGTGAAGTTCAAAAGCTATTTCGCTGTTCTACATTAGTTTCCTCTGTCTAAAATGGGGATAACAAAATCTATTTCCCTTTATAGTTTTCTGAAAATTAAATGAAATCATTCATGTAAAGCACTTAGCACAATATTGGGCACATGTTAGAAAGCTTAATGAAGACAGCTATTTTTATTGGAGTATTCACACTAAAGTCTATGCAAACTGCCAGATGATATAAAAGCATTTAGCATAAGGGCTGGATTTTCTAATGAAGCCAGAGATGAGTCAGTAATAAGCAGAACTGGACTGATTAACTCCTACTGCAAAGAAGGAATAAGATGATATATACAACCACTCCCTATATCTATAGCAAGAATGTTAAACTTCTCTAGGATGAAACAAATAGAGTAATCCTCAAAAATCTCTTCTCCTTAAGGCTTATTTGGAGTGATGTCACAGCTGGCAGGAAGGCCAGAAGGGAAAGAATATCTTTAGATAGGAAGACAAGTAGGTTAAATGAGCAATGGCACAGAGTCAGCTCGAGTATGATATAAATAGTGCTGAGATCTGTCTGTATTTCGCAAGATGAGACCTTGGCCTGAACCCATCCACTTCTGGAGAAAGATCTTCCAGTAGGAAGATACATACCTTATGTGAAATGGGCAGAGATTCCTGACTCTGATGATGAATAGCCAAGCTAGACACTAACAGACTAGCAGACTGGCGGCCAGCTGCCTCTAAATCATTTTAAAAAAGAGACAGCTTGCCTCATGACAGGTCTGTAGATAGAAACTTGTCTTCACTCTGAAGGGTATGAGTTACTTATCAAAAAATCCAAATATTCTCTATGATCCTCTGGGACATAGTTGATTCAGATTTTAGTGAAATGATTAACATTTTAAAAGTAGCTTAAGTTGTAAGATACCAACACACACACACCACACAAATATGGTTACACCAGCTGTTTCCACTTTTCACAGGAATTCCTGAACACTGTTTCAAGGGTATATTAAAGTGGGCATGGAGTACTGAGTCAGGCAGAACAATCTGGAATGGCCAATTACTTACAGTACACTGTTGAAACCTTAATCTACCTCAGTCTCAGTTTCTTCATGTGAGCTTTTACTGTAAAAGCTAGATGAGAATATATACAGGCTACTTAGTCGAGAGGCTGGCATGTCGTAGGTGTTCAATCATCGAGAGTTCACTAATTTCTTCTCTTCTTCCTTTCTTCCTGATACACTGTTTTATGTTAAAAGCCCATTTTTTAAAAAAATATTTGTATTACCAGTAGTATCTGCAGAAGCTAATATAATCCTGCTGTTTTTGGAGACCCTTAGAAATTGATGAAAGAGTAAACTAGGGTTTAGAGCAGTGAAAAATACTATTTTTTAAAGCACCTCTGAGGAAGTAAGTGCAAAGAAGTATGAATTTCATGTAGTTGGTTTTTTCCAGAGGGCACAAGGGGAATGCATTTGATGGGAGGTATTCCTAAAGTACCTGTCAACCTGTATGGAGAGACGGTCCAATAGGACAGGGTTGGAGTTCCCAGGTCTAAAGACTCAATAGCTATCCTTAGGTTTGAATGGTGTGAAATCAGAGGCTAAGTCTTCACTGGAAGGCAGAGTATAACTAATAGTTGCTTGGAGATTGGGTGATTTCTTAAGTCAAGAGCATATAGGACTTGTTTTCAACTCGGGGCACTTCTGCTCCCCAGTGGACTTTTTGAGTCTGGAGATAGTTTTTTGATCCTCATGACCTAGCTGGTGGGATATTACTGGCATTCAGTCTGGAGGCCCAGGATGCTGTCAAACATTCTACAATGCACAGGACTGTCCCATATAGCAAAGGATTATCTGGTTCAAAATCTGATGAATTATCAGGTCAATAGCATTGAAGCTGAGAAAATCTGACTTATGGATAGCAGATTGATTCTGTAGCCAAAATTTTAAAATGAAATTTTGAAGCAAAATTTTTGGTTGTTATCTGAATCTTCACAATTCCTCCCATCTCTCTCTGGTATCCATAATTACTCCTTCATTTAAGTTTGGGATTTTGTCTGTGGTCATCATAACCCAGTTAGGATAATGGAAGTAGAACATGGCCTTTTATCCATTTTGACATTGACTGTGACTCAGTGACTCAGAGAAATAAGAAGCACTAAGAAGTAGCTAAAGCCCAGGGATCAAAGGAAGACAGTAAATTTTCCAGTTGACTGAGTTTAAAGATCTGCCCTTAGAGATATAATCACAATCTAGCAGTCATGAACACTGGTCATTGCTGCTACTTCAACTCTTACTATTAACACAGCTCTTAGCTCCATTCCTACTGTGGTCACTAGCTATCATTTACTGGGCACTGTGCTAAGCACTCTGCATTCTTATATGTCTATAGTAATGTGAATGTGAATAGTAACATGTCAAACTCACTCTATAAAGTAGTTGTTATCTCTATTATAAAGGTGAAGAGACTGATGCTGAGAAAGGTAGGCAATTTTAGGGTAGCCAACTACCCAAAGGGCAGCAATGGGATTTATACCCAGGTATGTCCTTTTCCAAAGTCCATGTTCAATGCTAAGTACATGGCACTGTATATGAGGAAGGAATAAAGGAAGGAGAAAAGAGTTGGTCATGGGATATGTTACTTTTGACACTCTTAATTTGATTCTCTATGTCCTCTGAACTAAGATTTGGGTAATACAAGCAATACAAAAAAGAAGTATTTTTCAACTTCATATAAATGTTTTAAGTTGCACTTTGATTATTCTGATTTATGCTAAGACCTCAATCTGTATCTTCCTGGGATATCAAATTCTTGAAATCAAAGGGCTCTAGAGATCAAGCATTTCCCCTCCCAAGGAAGTCTGCAATTTAAATAGACACTCCGAGTTTTAGACTCAGCTCTGCTATTAACTGAGAGTCTTAGGAGATAGCTTTACTCATTTTTTAAATACATAATGGAGAGACTAACATTTTTCCTTTCTACTTCATATCTTTGTTAATTGTTATAGTATAGTTAAAGAATTTAGCACAGTATAAATAAGAATATTAAAAGTACCCTTTTTCAAATAAAATTTAAGATGAAATATAACTTGGGCCACATACATAACCCGATAGTTCTAAGAAAATACGCAAAAGAGCTAAGTATTTGATTATTTATCAAAGGCAAAATTCTTGGTAGTATTTGGAAATTTAGAATGGCCAAGATTTGTCAAATAAAATGAAAAGCTTGGAGAGTAGGTTTGGGGTTGACTGTTGACCAGCAATGCCAGCAGGTGGGACAAAAGCTGGATATGGAGAAAGAGACTGAGCACATACTCTTAGCTTATCTATGTCTCTCTCACAATTACTTACATGTAGCTTTCAGAGAAATGTGTCATGTCTACCTTCTAAATTTCACCCAAATTTCCTTCGTGGTCAACTCTAATCTAAAACCGTACAGGGGAGGGAAATTTAGGAAATGTAGTTTTAGCTAAGTTAAGTTTGTCAGTCCTTCTTTTTTCCAGATTCAGATTTCTCCTGAGCATTGCTTCGTTTTCTGCTGAAAAGAAGCAGTCATGTAAATTGAGAAGAATCAAATGATTATAGATTGGCTGTTTACCTTCTTAACACATCAGATGCTAAACATGTATTTCAGTCTGTCTCCCCACATTAATAGTTTGTTTGGAGTGTCTAGGTGTCGCACTGAATTAACTGATTGACCACATTCACAGACAGGCAGACTAATCAATGAGCTCTGAAGGCTGGGACAGGAGAGTATAGCACAGCCTCGGCCATGAAATTGTGGCATTCGACAACTCGACTGCAGCACTTGAGTTTAAAAATAAAAAGTATTACTCATGTGTGACTACACTCCATCAGTGATGTTCTTGAAAATAATTTCAAAATAACAATCAGAAAATGTTTGATGAAAGAACAGCACAGAGCAATTCACTCATAATTACCCCAGGGAATAGCATAAAATGGATAAATGAAATTCATAGATGAGTCCCGAAGTGCTTTTTAGCCGAAAGAAGTGGTGCTGTACTTGTACATTCTTTCATCAGAACTATTAACAAACAGTAAGTTGTGTAATGCTTTCCATTTTAGAATCACTGAATATCAAGAATGTTAAGGGTTGTGGTCATCTTCCAGTGGATCACAAACTCAAATGTCATCAAGGGCCAAACTAAAAAGGCTAAGAGGCCAGGGCTCAGACACAGATGATTGTCCCTGGTCTGACTTTACTTCTACCTCCTTTGTCTATCCCTGTGGTCTCATTTGAAATGATTTTGATGTTGTAAAAATAAAGGCAATAGGCAGATGTAAAGAGGCAGAATATCCAGGTAGGTGGTAAACAGAAAAACCCAGCAATTGAATAGGAGATGATTTTTCTGGAACCACTTCTCTAAAAAAAAAAATCCATCTGCTGGTTGTAGTGAGCGTAGCCTAATGTACAGACTTGTGGAATCACTGCATTGTACAACCGAAACTGTAACATTATATGTCAACTGTATTTCAATAAAAATAATAATTTATCTGTTAAAAAAAGAAATAATAAAATAAAAAAAAGAAACCCATCTGCATCATCAATCCTCATGTACTTTGGACTCTGAAAATATGTTCTCCAACACAAAGCATGGTCCAGCTCCCACCAATATTTCATCATGCAATAGAAAATCATTTGGCAAATTGTCAACTTCTATTTAAGAGAGAGTGAAAATCTGGGTAAGCAAAATAAATGTATGGCCATGAACTTACATATATCAAATTATACTTATGGCCTTGGATTCAGTTTAGCAATACTACATAAAGAGTACAAAATGGACAGAACAATTGGCAATTATTAAGAGATACAGTGGCTATGACATTTATTTAGATAATTTGCCCCCAGAAAGCAACCTTCCTTCAATTATTGGTGATTCTGAATAAGAATTCTATGAAGAGGATGGGGGATTTGTACCACCCTCTCTTTTCAGTTGTACAACTGCAGCTGTGTAGAGCTGCAATCACAAATGTAGCACTTCTGTGTTCTTTGATATTAGTACTTTTTATAATTCTCAGGCATGCAAATACAGGTAAAACACATGAACAAAAACAAACAGATCTCTCTGCCCTTTTGATGTAAGAAATAATCATTGTTTCCCAGCTCAGTGTTGTGAACCGATTAAAGAGCTGGTGAGCACTTAGGGAGGGTTTTGTTCTTTATTCAAATGTTGGTTTTTAGTTCTGTATGTACCAAATCTCTCCATCGTGAGCTTCTGGTGAAGTGAGCAGACAACACCTCATGTTAGTTGCAAGGTTTAGGAAATGCAAGTTTGATTTATTAATTGTGAGAATGGAAAGAAATTCTCTTCATCTGTTTTTCTGATAATCGATTAGGTACATTTTCAGACTGAGATCTCTTTGAGCAGCATTAAAGTCTGTTATGGTTGTTGCTGAAATTAGTACTAATTCTGTAAGGTAAGCAAAATACTTTGTATCCTTTGACTATGTGAGGTGATGGATATCTTAAATAGCCTGACTAAAGCAGTCATGCCACAATGTCTAAGTATATGAAATCATCACACTGTACTCCTTAAATATATACAATCCTGTTAATTATACCTCAATAAAGCTGGAAAAATAAATTAAAAATTAAAACATATTGCCCATTGCCCATCAAGAGTAGAATGAAAAATAAACTGTGAAAGATTCATACAATGGAATCATAAAATGGAATACACTAATGGGAATTAGAAAATTCCTGCTATACACAACAATGTGGGTGGATCTTACAGAGTTAACGTTGAATTTAAACAGTGAGATGGGAAAAAGTGCATACTGTATGATTTTATATATATTAATCACACATATACATGATTATAGATATATACAACACAGAAAACTTATATATTGTACAAACTTTGCATACAAAATATAAAATTAATCTATGTGATCAGAAGTCAGATAATGGTTATCCTTTTGAGTCTCAGCTGTAATTGGAGGAGCTTCTGGGATGCTGGGAAAATTCTGCATCCTGATTGGAGTGCTCATTACATTGGGTGCGTTCAGTTTGTGAAAATTTGTAGAACTGACACTTAAACTTAATCCTGATGACCAAACTCAACATGATTAAATCTGAATTGCAGGGGGTGGGTTTCTGGCACAGTATTTTGAAAGGTCCTCACGTCATTATTTAAAATATACTAAGGTGTTTCTTTGAAAAAAGAAAGAAAAGAAAGAAAAGAAAAGAAAAGAAAGAAAAAGAAAAGAAGAGAAAAGGAAAGAAAAGATAAGAAGCAAAGGGCAATATAGCTGCCCCGAATCCATATAATCCAGAGGTTTTTTGAACGAAATCCAGCCCCTTATCATGACTTATAACACCCTGGGTACTTTGATCTCTCCCTCCCTCTGTCCAATCTTCCAGTTTTCTCTGATTCCAATTCAGTGAAGCCACATATGAGAGAGAAACAAAGTGAAATCATCAGAGGAAATAACCAGACAAGCTGTGGAATTACAGAATTAGTTACTTAGCAATAGGTAACTGATACATCTATCTGCAATTTTAAATAATGGCTCTGTGGGACTGCATGTGTGTTCTTCAGGTTTGCATAATATTTTAATGAAATCAGATATATTAAATCTATTTTTCTCAATTTTATCTACTTTTGCTTTAATCACAATTTTTCAAATATGACCACTTTTCTATCCCAAATATTCCCCGTTATTCTGGTGAGTTGAGAACTGCTGTAAGCGCAGATGGTTTTCTATTTCCCTGTGATTCTTCCACATAAGATATATCCTTTTCTTAGCTTTAAAATGCATAATCTCCAAAGTGGGGCACGAGGAGTATACAAGGTGAACTACTGATAGGAAAGATAATGTTAGAAATTCTAAGAGTGTTTATTTTGTCTATAATTTTAACTCATATTTTTTTGTTTTTTAATGTATATAAAATAAATAGCCATACATTTGATTTATATGTTTATAACTACTACTCTTTTATTTGTTGGTCATAAAATTTTGGAGACTGCCTCTTTAAAACTCATTACACTCTGAGCAGAAGTTGGCCTCTAAACACAATTGACACCAACTTAAAAAACAAAACAAAACAACTGTTACATAAATTTGAGTCTGTGTCAAGAAGTGATGTCTGAACAAAATTTCTTTCTGAGCTTTGGAGTCTCATCATAAACTCTGCTATTTTCTAGCCTACGGTCCTTGATAAGTCTTGTACCTCTGAATTTCAGTTTCTCCAACTAGAGAAGAAAGATAGCAATCTTTACTCTGCTTACTTTCAAGATGAAATACTGCACATAAAACACTTTACAAACTATAAAGCACTAGGTATAAAGTATAACTAATCAAATATTAAAGGTTAGTTTTTATTTTCCCTTTAGAACTGAGCATTACATCATTATAAATTTATTTTCAACACGAGTAAATACAATATATTTCTCAGAATGAGCACATGTTTGAGCAAAATGACCTCTTTTTAAACAAAGTATGTGGAAATAAAATTCCACTTTATGGAATAAGTATTAGGAAAAAAGGCAAATTATTTGTTGCTTGGAGGATTATTCAGAATGGAAGTCACATCCGACATGGCTGAGAAAGACTGGATTTGACTTCATTGGAAGGAAGTGGATCTGAAGAAGGACAATGCAGGTAGAGACATTCATATGAGGAATGGGAAAAAAGTGCAGAGATCTCATTGGTAGTACAGTCTGACTTAAATGAAGGATACATGAAGGAGAGAAAGAGAACATATGGCCCAGGACATAGGTTGAATTAAATTAATTGGAGAACTTTCAATATTTGTTGAAGGAAATTGAATTTGAATGCTTGATTGGACAGTTTGAACTTCACAGGAAATAGGATCTGTGGAGGTCTTGACACAGAGTAATGACAAAATCCTCTGTGCTTCATGAAGATTTGCCTCAATAGGAGTCTGTGTCAATAAGCTATGTCTTGGGAAGGATATAGGGAATGCCTTGAAATAGCTAGAACACATAGGAGGCTACTACAAAAGTCTAGAGGAGAAGAAATGGGGGATTGACTTGACTGATAATTTCTGGAACTGGGAAGGAAGGGACAAATACATCTCGAGATGAAATACAGCTTAAAGGTTTTAAATATTCGGATTATTTGTGACACAATATCAGTGGGTATCTGCTACCCAATAATATTAAAATAGCACTGGCTGTATGTCAAGTATGCTAGTCCTTAAACAAACAACACTGAAATTATGCCTGCCTAGGTCAAGTGTGCCTGAGCAAACACTGTGTGTTCAGTATATACCATGAATTTTTTAAAGAGTAAAAAAAGTGCCTGAAACCAAATGATATATTGTGATTAAAATGTATATGTTTAAAAGTAGATTCTAATAATATACAATAAAATTCTAAGTGTTTGGGAATATTGGATTACCCTTAAGTAGCTTTGGGGGCTTACTTTGAGAGGTCAATCATTTATTAATTTATTTAAAAATATTTATTGAGTGCTTACTATGTGTCAGACATTCTACTATGTATAAGATATGCAGCCACATACATGGGTGGAAATATTTTTACCTGCATAGCTCGTATTCCACTAGATGTTAGATAAAAAATGGAAAAGTAACAAACAAATGTGTAAGTTAATTCCAGATAGTAACAAGTACATTAAACACAGTTAAAAAGGTTGATAAGAGTGACTGGGGCCAGTGGTGGGACCAATTGCTGGCTACCTCAATAGGTTGGTTTCTTTCTTTCTTTTTTTTTTTTCCGGTAGGTTTCTTTCTTTCTTTTTTTTTTTTTTTAGATTTTTTTTTTTAAGATTTTATTTATTTATTTGTCAGAGAGAGAGCACAAGCAGGCAGAGTGGCAGGCAGAGGCAGAGGGAGAAGCAGGCTCCCCGCCGAGCAAGGAGCCCGAAGCGGGACTCAATCCCAGGACCCTGGGATCATGACCTGAGCCGAAGGCAGCCGCTTAACCAACTGAGCCACCCAGGCGTCCCTTCCGATAGGTTTCTAAGAGATCATTCCGTGGAGATGACTAATTGGAGATGGGCGTAAGGGAAAGACCCAGGCATAGAGATATTTGAAGAAGAGTGCTCCAGGCAACTGAACAGGAAAAGAAGAAGCCCAGAGCAGAGAACAATCTTGATATTTCTAGGAGCATAAGAAAGAATTATGGCTCTAGTACAGTGAGCAAAGGGGAGTTTAGTATAAGTTGAGATGAAAAAGGCTGAAAAAAGTCAGACTGACTAGTTTCTTGCTAGCCATAAGGAGGTTGATTGTAAGTCTCAGGAAAGTTTTATTTTTTTATTTTTATTTTTTTAAAGATTTTATTTATTTATTTATTTGACACAGAGAGAGAGAGATCGCAAGTAGGCAGAGAGGCAGGCAGAGAGAGTGGGGGAAGCAGGCTCCATGCCGAGTAAAGAGCCCGATGCGGGGCTCGACACCAGGACCCTGAGATCATGACCTGAGCTGAAGGCAGAGGCTTAACCCACTGAGCCACCCAGGTGCCCCAGGAAAGTTTTAAATAGAAGAAAAACCCTATCAAAATGCCCATGTTATTTTCGATTTGTGGGTAAGCTATTTAAGGTATCCTTAAAATAAAAATATTACCTGATGTTATCACCTCCAGAGAAAGGTTGACCCTCTCCTTCAAAGACTTGGAGTTGAAAGAACTATGTTCCACATTCTCATCTACTAAGGGCCAACATTCCCTATAGAATGCCTCATCTGCATACCAATCATTTCCTTCTAGTGCTGACAGAACAGAAATTTTTTTTCTACATTGTTATCAGTCCTAAAAAACAATTTCATTTAGGGTTTAAGAATCGATTACTTCGGAGGAAGATTTTATAAACATATAAACACCTTTATCAGTAGGCATTGCATAAAAATAGTGCTTTCAGCATTTCTAAATTGGGCCATCTTTATTAGAAATTGCGAAGATGTCACTTGACTTAAAAATATAGCCTGGTGTTCCATTCCTAAAGGTGCTATTATGCTAACAATAAATCTGAACAAGACCGTAGGCAGAGTGTGGGTTGTGATGTACTCAATATTCATCACACTCTGACCCAAAGGAATATCCATTATGTGCTTCTGGGATCCTTGAGCAAAGCAGGTTTATTACACCTGCCAATTTTCATGGATTTGCTGTGTGATACATCGTCTTCTTTGAAGAAATCTTGGTCACAATATATATTTCCATTCTTGCAGCTTTCTCTCTCAGGTAGTTCATTTACTCTGGTTCTCAATTCAATAGAAGGTTATGCTTGAAACAGAGTAAAATTCAAGCAATCATAAATACTTTTCAGTGTCTCCTTATCATAGTTCTCTGATTGTGAGAGTTTAGAAGGAGGTAGATTTTCTCTCAGATTCTATTTCAGTCTACTCCATTTGCAAAACAGCAAGCTATGTAAAAATACTGACACATAGGTTGTTGTTGGTGTTTTCTTTTTTGGTATAAGCTCTAAAAACCACTTTATTCAAATTTTAAAAATTGATTACTTTGGGAGAAGTTTTGATAATAATACAAGCACATTTGTCAGTAGATACTGATGTAAATGGTGGCAGAAAAGACATAATTCCTAGTCTCAGTTTATTCTTCAAGAGTAATTAAAACAGAGGGAGAAACCAGCTCATTAGACCCTGATGACATAATACAATAGTTCAAATGCCTAAAGGAGGCCTTTAAAACTACCCTGCCAATAAGTGTACTAGCTCCATGTTCACTTCCTTGAATTACTCAGTTTCTCTCTGATAAACAGAAATGAGTCTCACAGTGAATAACCAGTACTACGTCAGGACTGACCAAATAGGTTTTCAAGTCCATAGTTTTATAAGATATGTACAGAATGCTCAGCCACAACAAAATAAATACAAATGGCACATAGATAAGCCTTACATTTATGAACCAAGTGGAGTGTTTAAAAAAACTACCATTTAAGCGATAATATTTTGTTAAAATAACAAAGTTAAAAATAGAACAGGCAGAAGTTCTTAAGATGATATGAATTTTGTCTCTCATGGAAATAAAATTCCTTATAACTAGTAAGGGTTGCTATTTCTTATTATGTTCTATAATACCAGCCATCGACCTTCATTGGCACTATTCTTAAGGACTGTTAAGCACGTATTAGGCACCGGGTTTAAAATTACACTGTCTCTAAGCCCAGATAACCCAAAACAGACACAGCACAGGATTCAGCTGATTATTACTTTTATCTTATTATTTAATGTTTTAAAATTTTTTACGATTGTCACATTTTTAAATGTGAAAACTTGAATTTTGCAATTTGCCTACAATTTATCAAATTGTACACAAAAATCACAGTAAAGTGAAAGATTTAAAAGAAACCTGGTTTCTCACACTTGTGATATTCTATCATCAACAGAATCTGATCCTACATGGTTTTTCAGCTTCTTCATTACATCCACTATAGATTTGCTCTAGCTACTTTGCTTAATACTTATCTTAAAAACAAAATATTTCTTTGTGAAAACTTCCTGTGTATGATCTAAAAGAAAATTAGAGCTTTCCTCCATTTATCAATGTGGTCTCCAAATTATCCTATTAATATTTATGTTTTGTCTATCCTAAAGACATGCACATGCCTCAGTAATTTGGGCGCTAAAAATCAACTTCTGAGTCTATACTAACCCTGTTGATGCTTTTTTACCTTCCAGGAAAAACTGTGTCTTTTTGTCATTTCTTTATTTGTTCTGTTCCTCATTCCCAGTGGTGACTTGGCATTTATCCCAGGTGGAATTTCATGTTTAGCCTAACCTTAGCATCTTCAGTAATTTATATCAAAAACAAATTTTCTCACCTGTACTAGACAAGATTCTTTCCATCACGAGGGACAGAATCTCAATATAAATGAGCCTTAAATGAGAAAGGGACATCTTATCGGCTTATCTTACTTAAAGTTCCAAAGGCAGAATAAAAAAATTGTACTTTTCTTCCCTTGGATTGTCCTGCTTCTGTGTTAATTTCATTTTCAGGCAGACTCTCCTTTACAGTGGCCCTGGGTACATCCTTCCACTAACTAGAATGACACAAATGGAATGCCTCTCTGTCTTTTTATTTTAGCAAAAATCTAGAGATTTGCTAGATAAAATATATAAGTAGATTGAAGATTGAAAAAAGCAGCAGATGTCCTCTTTGAACATTTCCATGTTATGTACTTTCTACTGTGTTGTTGTTCATACAGCACCTTGTACTTATCTGCGTATATTGACTTACTTGCTTGTTTTCCTTTTTAGACTGCAGGGTGAAGAGGGCAGGAACCAGGGCCTCTTGTTGTTGAAGGTCAACAACTAGCACAGTGCCTGGAGCATATGAGCTACTAACACACACCTGTTGAATTGAATGGAACTGCTTTTTTAGTTTATTTGATAAATATTTCTAGACCATCTGCTAGGTAATGAAGAAATAGTAGAGAATATAGCAGGTGGAAATCACTGCCCACATGGAGTTTCCATTCAAATGGTTTGAAACTTTTAAATAGTACTAGAACTTCATCTCAGAAACACTATGACAATATCATTATAACACATATTTATTGGGTTACACTAGACCAATTGTTTCTCAGAGGAAATGATACGACTAAATTTTTTCTATTTGATGATAATCCAAATAGGACCAACAACACCGAATCTCATTCATTCATTCATTCAACAAATGTTTACTGAATCTCTGCCAAGTACCAGGAAGATGCAGTCCCTGTCCCCTGGAGCATAAGGTCTAGTGAGGAAGAAACATATTGCCTTGGTTCCCTATGGTTCCTATAAAAATTACAACATGGTGACCTGAAAAAACACACACTAATTTTCTCACAATTCTGGAGGTCAGGAGTCCAAAATGGGTTTCCACGGCAGAAACCATGGTATCCACAGGGCCACACTTCCTCCAAAGGTACAGGGGGTGAATCCATTGGTTCCCTTGCCTTTTCTAGCTTTTAGAGCTTCATTCTTCTCATTCATTGGCTAATAGTTCCCTCCTCCATGCTTAAGGTCAACAGCAAAGTATCCTCCAATCTTTTTCTGTTGTTTTCAAATTGCCTTCTGCTCTGTGTCTAAGTCTCCCTCTGCCTTTTTCTTATAAGGGCACTTGTAATTTCCCACGTGGATTTTCCAGAATAATCTACCCACCTCAAGATCTTTTTAACTTAATCACATCCTCAAAATCCATTCTGTTATTTAATGTAAAATTCAATTTCCAGAAACTAGAACCTAGATATTCTTGAGGGCCATTATGTAGTCTATCACACATATAAATGAAATAATTTAAAAGTATATGATTAGCGGTTAGTATCTTAATGAAATGGGCCTTAGTTTTCTCACATATTGAAAAAATACTTAGAACAACAGAACTTTTAAACACCCACAATTTAAAAAATGTTCCAGAATCATAACATCTGCTTAGATGGACTACAATTTATAGTAAAGGCTTAAGGACCTATGTCTATAATAAAAGTGGTGGAAGAAGTTGTAAACTTAATGGAAACAAACAAATAAAAAGAAAAGAGGAGAAGAGTTTGGGAACAAAATTTTGTTTTAATTTAAAGTCTAGGGGGTGACTGATTGGCTCAGTTGGTTAAGCGACTAACTCTTGGTTTCAACTCAGGTCATGATCTTAGAGTGGTGAGACTGAGCCCCAGCTCCGGCTCTGCACTCAATGCAGAGTCTGCTTGTCCCTCTCCCTCTGCTCCTTCCCCTCACTTGCTCTCTTTCTCTCTCTCAAAAAAACAAATAAATAAATAAATAAAATCTTAAAGAAAAAAAGAATCTGGGAAGATTCAAATATCAAAATTTTCAAAAGATTATACCAGTGAAAACAGGAAGGAAAAAGCAGGTAACTGTAAAAGATTTGCTAGCCTTTCAGAATTTTTTTTGTTATTTATTTATTTATTTATTAATTATTGTGTTATGTTAGTCACCATAAAATACATCATTAGTTTTGATGTGGTGTTTCAAGATTCACTGTTTATGTACAACCCCCAGTGCTCCATGCAATACGTGCCCTCCTTAATACCCACCACCATAGACTTTCAGAATTAATAAAAAGTAAGTTTTGGGAAAGCAAAGAAGATATTTTACATATGCACAGAAATAGCACTTCCTCATCAGAAAATCTAATTTTCCAAACTAGCATAGTATCTGCAAGTAGGAAGACACATCATGAGATCTCTAAAAACAACAAACAAGCAAACAAAAAATTTAAAGCAATGCTCTCTTGTGTATATCATTATCAAAATCCTTACCTTTGGGGCAATGTTTAGCTCAGACTATTTTATTTAAATAGCTATGGCTAAAAAAAAAAAAAAAAAAAAAAAAAAAAGATTTAATCTGTTCTTTCACAAGGAAATTGTGGACCAAGGACATATGATTATTTTTCCCTTTAGACTAAAGCAAAAGGACATGTTGAATCACAGAATCACATCCAATTTGGATAAATAAAAGTTAATAGAAGAACTGGAGGATTTCTCAGATATAATATGCATTCTGAGAATAATAATTTATTTTAATTTAACACAAAAGGTGTTTTAGAGATACTATGCTGATTCAATACACATATTTAAAGGGCAAATGTTAATGCTAAATTTTGACAGGAAGCTGAAACGTAAAGTGGGAAGAGAATTTCTTATTCACACATGTATAATTTGGGGACACCTTGATGACTCTGCTCTGTCCTTTTTAAATCTATTACAAAAAGAGACATTATTATTTAACTCTGAATCTTTGTTACAGAGAGAAGTGACATGAATCAAAATAATGTTAACCGCTTTGAATAAATATGACTAGCGCTTGTAAACATTGGATTCTCTAGTGGTAAAAATACCTTTATTTATATGGTCTTCTGATTCTAATGGTTGATTTCTATATATTTCAGCATTTTCGTAGCTTTCAAGATTAGTATATCTTTCCGTTTCTTGGAATTGCTATTAAATATGTGTCTCTTATAATTGCTGCTTTTCTGGCTTGTAAATTACTATGTTAGTTTCTGTGTTTTCCCAGTATATTACTGCTTTTTTTTTTTTTTAACAAGTATATGAACTTCAAAAGTACCCATTATCACACAGGTGGTAGGAAGCGGCATGACATGGTAGAAGGGCTGCTCTGACAGTGAGATAATCTAGCTAATGTCCAAACTCTGTGACAACTCAAATAGGTAAACTTGACAATTAAGAATAGAACTCTATGATCTTAACAGACCGTGGCTGATGATTTAGAAGAAATGGCCAATATTTCTATTTCTATGCTCCTTTATATTATAGCTTTGCAGCTTTTCTATCAAGAGATGAAGTATATTTCTAAACCCCTTGAATCTGGACTGGTCTTGTGACTTAGAGTGGATAAAAGAATGTAGTAGAAATGATACTGTGCCAGTTGCAAGTCTCAGCATCACGGTATTTTGCATGCTCCTGATTTCTCTTGGCACTCTAAGCAGTCACTATGTGAAAGAGCCCAGAGCTACAGAGGATGAGAGATCACTTGAACCAAGGCCGATGCAGCCTAGTTGTCTCAGCTAAGAATATCCTCCACCAGTCTAGTCTCAGATGACCCAGGGGCTGACCACAGATGTTATTCACAACTAAAGAACAGTCCCAAGAGAGCCTACCCTAAGTTGCCAACTTTCAGACTTGTCAACTAAATACATGGTTATTTCTTACTTTAATCTACTTAGATTTGGGATGGTTTGCTACACAGCAAAAGCTAACTGATACACCAATATTAACAGATATAGTTGAGTAAAAACATGTATCCTTGAAATGGGAAGAACAATTTCAAAAGTTATTTCTAGTTTTGATATAACATTATCACTTTTTCTTCTATTTCAATATAGCTTTTTTAATACCAAATTTTAAATTTGAGAGAAAATAGATATTTCAATCTTAATTTGTAAAGACTTCACTATACAGGAAATAAAAAAAAAACTATTCTTCATTGTTTATTGATGCAAAAATCATTTACTTGTATCCTTCCACAATAAAAATTTCGTATTTGACAATTTATAACTGAAATATTAGTTCTGTTTAAAAATAGAGCTTGATGCATTTTTTTAAGTATTCTATATTAGCCATAGAAATTACCTTAAAATTTTTGTTTAGCACTTAGTAATTCAAATAGTATAAGCATTATGCATTTGAAAATTTCTTCACATTTAGAAAAAAATAAAATGCCAATAGATTATCAATCAAAAATCATAATAATGGAACACTTTACCTGCACAAGTATTTATGAGTGGCAGCAGAATTACCAGTTTCCACAGCAACCTCATTTCCACTTTCTGAGGTCAAAATTTCTCCCATACAATCAGCAGGGAAAAAAAATGTCTATCTTGCAGTCAGTATCTCAAGAGTCTGAAAGAAACAAAATTGTCATGAAATAACAAATATACAAACATGAGTACTTAAAAATGTATATGAATTTTTGCACATTATCCAATTTATTATGAAAATATTGTTATCCAAAATAAAACAATCTAAATGTCTACCTTTTATGTATGTGTATATTTTGCAAAGTTTCTATAATTTCAACTCATATTTCCATAATTTCAGTTCATACCTTTAATACACATGTTATTTGTGATGTAGTAGATAATGGGGTGGGATGCAATTCAACTGAACGTAATATATAGATTAAAACTTTCGCTATTATAATTTTGAGTTTAATTGCTTTGAAATGTTAATGAGGATTAAAAACATATTGAACGAACTCCTGTAATACTGTTGTTGCTCTTATTTTTGATTCTAGGCCATTAGAAATAGGATAAAATATTACTCTATCTTATATGTATTAACAGTGATTTTATAAATTTCGTGGACTTTTCTAAATTTTTTTATTACTATTTTTGAGAATATATTCATTAAGAAACAGGATCTTTCTTAACGTTACTAGAACTAAAACTAATATTGTACTACAAAATTTATGCAAGAAATGAATTTCTGGAAGTATTATCTTTCAAATATGACACATGCTGTTCCTAGGGTTTTACATCATAATTTTCTCTAATTTATTTTGACAGTTAAGCTATCCAGTGATAAATGAAATTAAGGTGAAGTGTTTTGTGTTCTTTACTTCAAAAGAGAAATCTAATAAGGAGACTCTTAAAACTCATGATCTCAAAAATATATATATGTAGAATAAGTTTAGAATAAACTCAACTAGGTTATTTGATAAAATGATTATATAGCAAATGATAGGACCCTTTGGGAATTTTTAACTTACATATATATATTTCTTATAACTTCAAATACTTTTGGAAGTATGTGGACTTTATATGTGATGCTAGCAGATAATGAAATTTTGAACGTTTCCTGATACATTTTTAAATTTTAAAACCCTTTCTTTTCTTTCTGTTGCTAATTACTTCAACTAAAGTAAAAAACTGACTATATTCAACTTTAAGTTTTTATAAAATCTAAGTTAAATGCTTTCAAATTTAATCAAGGAATAAAAAATCCAAGGAAAAATAATTAATATTCAGTCCCGCCATCTTATGAGAGACACAAACATTTAAACAACAAAATCAAACACAGATATATACACTGTTAAATGTTTATGTGTGGTAAATGTTTTGAACTAAAAAATGAAATCTGTAAGATATATGGAATGAGGTTCAAGTAGCATTTTTGAGCTGAAACTTGAAGGACAGGTAGCTCTTAGCCAGGCAAAGAGTGGGTGTACACGGTATGGGGGTGGAGGTCTGTGGTGATTAAGATGGATAAGGATGAGGAATGAGACTAGCAGTCTAAGCAAAAGGGGAAAAGTAGGACATGGTCCTGAGGCAGGACTAAGTGTGCATTTTCAAAGACCTGAAAAAGAACCAGTTTCATGACATCAGAAGGACAATGGCATAAGACAAGGTTGGAAAAGGAGAAAGAGGCTCAAATATGCAAAGCCTGTAGGCCATGTTAACAAGTATGGCTATCATACTTTCAAATTATAATTGAGGATTTTAAGCAGGACAGAATCAATTTAATTTACATCTTACAAACCTCACTCTGGCTGATGAGGAGAAAGGAAGGGATGGACTGAAATGTGGACTTATACAGATAAATTAAGAGGTTACTTTTGCAGTCTAAGAAAGGGATTAATGATGGTTTTGACTAGAGTAGTGGAATCTAAGATAACGATAATGTGATCTGTGAACAGTCTTCCTGAAATCTCTTGTCTTTTTCATGCATGTGAATATTACACACAAAATTATCTTTCTAAAACAAAGATTTGGTTCAATTATGTCAGCATTCTGAAATCTTTGATCATTCTCTATTGCATAATCATCTGAAGTTTTTGGAATAGTATTCAAGGTCATATATAATAAATTTCTAACTGTTCTTTTCCAGCCAGATTACTCTGTAAACACTTCCAGTATAGGCTGGAGTATCTACTCTCTGGTTACTTTGCATATATATCATACATTGTCTCCATATGGATGCTCTTTGACTTGCAGAGAATTCCCCACTGGAGCCTACATCTCCTTTAAAAGCAATGTAATGGTAACATGACCATATATCTCTGTTTTTCCCTGACAGTTTCTGTTTATTGAAATGTCAAAGCACAACTAGTAACAGTGACCTTTCCTCTTCCAAAAAAGTCCTAGTATACAAGATAAATTATATGACCCACTTATTTGATGGACATTCATTATTTTTCCAACTCAGCAATTTCTTCC
>CM052898.1:36753639-36878752 GCA_028534135.1 Potos flavus | reverse complement strand
TGAGGATGTACCAGGGCCTAGTCAATCAGAAATCCATTTATCTCACTACAGTGTTTTATAAAAGGAGGAGCACATAAGCCAAACCAATCACAATCAAAACCATGACCTTTGTCAATATTATTAAGATGATTAGGTTGCTAACATAAAAATCTGTTGATCCAATGTAACATATTTCACAAGGGCTGTCTTAACCCGATTTTGTAAACGTGGCTAAAAACTCTCAATTCCCCTTGGCACACAGTTTACTAAGTCCCCACCCCAACTGTTTCTCTTACAGGATCCAATATTCCTGGTTTATAATGCACACAAACCCAATTTCTAGCCGTGTCCAGATACCTAACATTCAGGAATGGTTCCTTCTTCCTTGCTGGTATAATTATTCAAAATACCCAATGTCACAGAAGCCCACAAAATCTAGCTAACCTTACCCCCACCTGATATCCATGAGTTGCTTCCTACTCTCCCAGCTTGCTTTTATCCTGTCCCTGGGTACACTCCCCTTGTCTCATCTCAATCTGTAAGAAATAAGAGTTTTGCTTCATCCATCACAGTTTCATATATCTGAGTATTATTGTGTTGTGTTTTGCCATTCAAAAAACCTATAATCATACCTGATACCATGAAGTTATGAAACCATCTGCCATGCTTACACCCCTGGAAATTTCCAGATGTGAGCCAATAAAATAAAATTTTTGCCTAATCCATTTTGTTTTGCATGTTTATCTCTTACGACCAAAATCATCTGAATAGTACATTCATTCTTCACCCTGAATTTATATGAAGGGTTTCTCAAAGACACCAGAGCAAACTGACTGATATATACCTTCTGAGACTTGTATTTATCAAAGACTCTATTGCATTGCTGGAATTTTCATACCTTACCTTGAAGATAAACACCATATGTAATACTTGCTCATAATACTTGGTGTGGTATGTAATGTAGAGCTCACAGTTATTCCAAAATATGTGCTTGGTTTGTATTTGATAGCCAAACATTCTAGTATTACCAAAAAAAGACTAAACTCAGAACCTAGAAACATTGCTTCTACTATTGTCTCTTTCTCTTAACCAGCTTAGTAATGTTGGGTGATTTATTTATAATCACATTGACTGCCATTTTCCTCTTATGAAAATGGAGTGGTTTGACCTAGAGATAACCTTTCTGTTTCTTTCAGCTCTAATATTCTAAAATTGATTCAAACCAGCATATAACTTCATAGCAAATATTTCTTTTTGCCATCCTGTATTGGGCAAAAGCCCAGGAGATATTTTATTTTGCAAAACTCTATAATGATGGGTTAATAGCTATTATTTATATATCGGTTGTCATTTGTAAAAGTTTAAATTACATGAGGAAGGAGAGTACTCTGGCTCAATGAGAGTCATCCAATTTAGAAGGTTCTGGTTATTTACTCACAGCCAAATGGCCTAGAAATATTCAGTAGGTAAAATTTATGCTGGTCACTGAGACACAGAATAGCCACAGGAATTAATTCTAGGTTCCTAGAACCCTAAATATTGCTTGAGGCAAAACGAAGGAGGTCAATATATAAACTTAAAAGAATTTCCAGAAGTCATAAAAAAGTTTCAAAAATGCATCACCAGCATTTTGTTTTAGGTGAGGTTTCTTGGCCATGCAATCTTAAATACCATTTTGACCTGGAAAAGTGGGAGTCTTGGTTCATAACCCAGTTGCTAAGATCACTATTGCATTTTACTGAACAAACTTTGTCCTCTCTAGACCATGTATGTTTTCTTTTGCTTTCATGGACTTTCTCAATGCAAAAGTATTAATTTCAAACACTTCAACAAAAAAATATGCTTAGGTTCATATTTCCTTTCTTATAATTCCAAAATATATTTTTTTAAATCTCTGAAAGTTAAAATATCTTTGTAAGTTGGATGGCAAAATTCACTGGGTGGTAAAAAACTGTCCTGAGTTAATGTGAGGTTGTTCAGTCTGTTTTGTCCAATTTATTATGAGTATTTACATGTTTGGCTGCTGAACCAGAAATGCTGGTTGACAGAGCTGTTGCCCACTGGAGGTATTGTCTAAATATATATGAAATTATGCCATGGTGTCTTTCTTTCTTTCTTTCCTTCTCTCTCTCTTTTTCTTTCTCTCTTTCTCTTTCTTCCTTCCTTCCTTCCTTTCCTTCCTTCCTTTCTCTCTTTCTCGTCTTTCTTTTCTTTCTTTCTTTCTTTCCTTTTTTTTAAGATTTTACTTACTTATTTGAGAGAGAGAGAGAATGACAGAGAGAGCATGAGAGGGAAGAAGTCAGAGGGAGAAGCAGACTCCCCGTTGAGCAGGGAGCCCAATGTGGGACTCGATCCTATGACTCCAGGATCATAATCTGACCCGAAGGCAGTTGCTTAACCAACTGAGCCCCCAGGTGCCCCACAGTATGTTTCTAAAGGCTAAAATAGGGATCAGCAAACTACAGAATGATGACAAAATTTGGTTTCCTGTCTGTTTTTGTAAATAAAGTTTCCCTGGAACCCAACGTGCCTCTTTATTTATGTGCTATGTATGGCTATTTTTGTGTTACAAAGGCAGAGTTGAATAGTTATAACATATGAGACCAATATGATCCTCAAGAAAATATTTATTATCTGGCCCTTTACAGATTTAGTTTCTGGAAGTTTTTTGCTCAGCCCTACTCTAATACATTCTAAACTCTAAAATATATTTGGCTATAAGGATTTCAGGTAAAGGATTGTGGCACTATACTTCTTTAACTCTATGTATGTACATTCAAGCAAAAATATCATCTGTTTAGCAGAAAAAAATGGGTCCTGTATTTTGAAGTAGCTTCAGCCAGTGAGTGTCCTGCCTTAAACTGACCTCTTTGTACCAAGTGTTGTTGACAAGCATCCGACCCCAGAAAGCAGGTAAGAGGAGAATTCAGAAACAATTGCTGTGACTGTGAGGTCACACCCAACATTAAGTATTCTTAACCCAGACAACACTAACAGTTTCTTTGTATGGTTCAGAACAATTACGTTTTTAGAATTGGAAAGCTATCACTCAATCTACCCCTTAGCTATAAAACCGTTCATCAGTCTATGAATTGCATACAATTGCCAGTAAACCAAGAATTAATTAGGAAAGGAGCCCCTGAGTGACTCAGTTAGTTAGGCATCTGACTCTTGGTTTGGACTCAGGTCATGATTTCATGGGTGGTGGGATCAAGCCCTGCATCAGGCTCCGCACTCAGTGGGGTCTGCTTTAAAGATTCTCTCCCTCTGCCCCCTACCCTCTAAAATAAATAAATCTTTATTTATTTATTTATTTATTTATTTTAGGTCAGGTTGAATGTGCATGGGTAGCTCTGTAATAAGCCTTTGAAAGGGGCTCATACAGGATTCTAGCTGGTATTCACCAACCATACTCACAAGCTTCAGAGAATGCTTAAGGTGACCTAACATATCACATTGAAGGACAGAAGGAAAATATGGGAAGTTATTCTTGTCCAACTCTCAATCTGATTGTCTTTAATAATAGAGATAATGTAGGTGATACCAGTCTAGGTGATGGAGAATTATGTTCATTAATACACACTCTTTATAGAAATCCTCAGGTCAATTACAAATTATAACTGTTCCTTACCCCTTCTGTACTATCTGAAATGATTTTCTCACTTTGATAGAAAAACAAAACAAAGTACTGCTATTACTTGGTGATTGGTATGGCTCCGAATAGAGGGTAACAGAATGGCCCATGCAGGAATATTACTTAAAATATTGGCCAACTTCTCTCTCTAATTGGGTCTACTTATGTTACTTTAGCATGAAAGAACACCATTGTTGCATTAGTCCTAATGGGCTTTATTCTTCCTCTACTTACAGCAACACTGCTTTGACATTAAAGAATTTTGTAGCAGAGATCAAGATCCATTTTCAGATTGTGTGTTCATCATCAGAATAAATGTGCTCAGCACTAATTGCCCTTTTGTTTTTAATTGACCAGTTAATTAACTGCATCAGATAAATTAAAAATCCCGAATCCATTTTCTTCAGGTACCTTCACTGTTGTATTTCAGTGTGATCAAATTCCACAGATGGACAGAAGAGAATATGCTTAACAATTTTTACAACAGATTTCCAACCTCAGCATTCATGGAGTTATTTACTATCAAACTAAATCAATAATAAATTAAAAGATGAAATATTTATGATGTGAAAAAAATCTGGCTTGGAATAGGAAACCCTAAATGCCATTAAGTCAGGCAAAGTAGCAAGATAAATTGTACCATCACATTCTTTGTTTTCAGAATATAATGCTATCACTTATGATAATTGTTATGCCAACTCTCAAAATAGGCAGTCATAATAGATGATAGATTAGTAGAAAGATACAACACAGCGTGTTTAATGCAATCATAGAAGAAGTATTACTTCTTTTTTTAGAGGAGGCATGATTACATGTTAAGTTGTTAACAGCATGAAATAAATGCAAATATGTTTGTTATGAAAATAGAATCATTTGCACATTTTTGTTGTTGTTATTAGAGCAACCACGCTGTAGAACTCAACTCAGTCTTCAATACAGTTGATCTCAGATGACTTTTGCTTGAGGAGTCTTGCTGAAAGAGATTAGTGTGGCAAAACTGATTTTCTAACTGCTAAAAAATCATACTGTCAATGGATGCAGAATTTAAAGAAACCGTATAGATGAAACAGGCCAACCCTTTGCTTGCATAGATGAGGACACTGAGGTCTAGAGCAGGTAAATGTTTATTCCAATTCAGTTCAGTTCATAGACTTGGGACTTGCCAGCACAACCCTGTCAGAGGGTTCTCCTTACTAGTTATTCTTCTTGATCTACAACACAGGGCATGCCATCTAAATCTAAATAGCTTCGGCTTCTGTGGATCCATTTTCCCAAATGTAAAATGTGGGTAATTATACCTCACAGGAATGCTCTCAGTGTTTACATTAATCAGAATAAGAGAATGCAGGATGGGTGATACTCGTTTGGAGGCTTTGTAATGTCCACTCTCTACTCCTAAAAGGGTGACAAGAAATATCTGTTCAGCTAAATCCAAGTTTATTGGCCTTACTGCAGAAAAGGAGAATATAACTTGACACAGTCTTAGCACTACCTCAGAAGGGGAAGTTATGGATGATATATATGTAGGATTTTACAGCCTGAGCTGAGTGATTTTAAAGTTGTTCTTGCAAGACGAGAACCTGAGTTGGACTGGGCACAGTTTATGGAATAATAGCTTTAGATGGATGGGCACCATGAGGTGAGACTTTTGATGTGCATCTTGAAATGTAAGTTTTATCCTGTAGAAGCAAATACTTCCTGAAGCAAATAACTAAATGATTTTTTGCTTTCAGTATCATTGAACATAGGGATAGGGATATGCCAGTTTTAGTTCCCATATAATAGAATGAATGGACTGCTAACCAACCGCAAACAGAAGTTGGGAAACTTTTTCTATAAAGGATCAGATAGTAGATACTTCTGGTTTTGCAGATCATTTGGCCTTTGTCACCACTACTTAAACAGACTATTGTAGCATAAAAACAGTCATACCCAAGACAGTAACAAATGGAGTGGCTGTGTTCTAATAAAACTTTGTTTGAGGATCCACAGACATGTACCCTGGGGCAAATAATACATTACGTGTTAATAAAAAAAAAAACAACAACAAAAAAACAACTTTGTTTACCAAAAAACAATGGACAGAGTTTAGTTCAAGGTTGCAGTTTACCAATCCTGGCTAAAGAATGAAATGGAGAGTAGTTTCTAGTGGTTAAGTTCTTAGCCCAAGCCTATTGAATATTTGATTAATCTCTGGAATGACAGAAAGCTGAGAGGGATAGTAAACATATCAGATAACAAATTTCAGAAATATTGGGATTACAAAGAATGAAGTGTATGCATTTATTCCATTATTTTTAATCCGGATATTTTTGAACTTTGCTACTGTATAAAATATACATATAACAATGATAGGTATGATTTTACATACACACACACACACACACACACACACACACATACATGTTAAACAGCAAGGAACAGATTATTTTTCTTTTCATTTTTTGCCCCTTCATTCAAATTGACCAAAAAAATAATCAAAACAAGAATATTTATAGCAAGATCCTATTAAAACAGATATGGGTGTAAAGTATTTTTTTTGTTGTTGTTGTTTTGAGGAAAGTATATATCTGGGGAGCAGTATTAGAGCAGCAGAGAAGAAAAAAAAACCTTTTACTTCCTTCTGTGCTGAAAAAAAGGTAGTTGGAATATGAGAATTTTTTTAAAAAAAATTTTTCTGCTTTGCTACATTTTTCAAAGTAAAGAAAAACAAAACAAAACAGATCACTATAGGTCAAAACATTACCTAAATCTAATAAATCATATTTAATAAAATATATATTAAGTCTTACACTTAGGTTTAAAAATTGATCTACTTATTTAGAATTGGAGTAGGGTGGGAAAAACTGATTTTATATCAATTGATGCTTATAAAAGGGCACAACATATACGTATGAGGTGATTCTGGGCCAACATTTTATATTCGCCTATTTTTTTACATAGTTGTCAAAAATCAGATATAACCAAGATTGCATTAATAAAAGCATAGTGGTCAAAACAAGGGAGGTGTTATTTCTGTCTTAACCTGCACTTATGTAACCACATAGGGAGACTGTATTCTCTTCTAAACATCATGGTTTAAGAGGAATTTTGACAAATTGAAACTCCCTTCTGGGGAGCAGGGCGAGGATGATGAAGTGCCTACCAACTTATGAGGGTCAGTAGAAAGAAATGAGTGTGTTTAGCCTGGAGAGGAGAGGATTTAGCAGGCAGAAAAGAGCCATCTTCAAATATTTGAAGGGCTTGTGGAAGAAGGATTAGACTTATTATTTGTGTCTCAGGAGAGCAGAACTGTGACCAAAGGGTAGACATTTCAGGGCAGCAAATTTCAGCTTAGTATCAGTCCAGAGCATTTTAACAAGTAGAATTGTTTAGCCAGTGGTTAAGTGTACTGGCTTTAAAACCTAGACAGTCTGGGCTTCTATAACACAACCTACAGATACTTAATAGCTTTGTGACTTTAGAGAAAGTAAAATAGCCTCTCTGAGCCTGAGTTTCATGATAATTGTAATGGAAAAAGTATTATCTACTGCGTGGGGTTTATATGAGTATTCCACAAAATTGTTCCTACAAAGAGTAAAAGTGAAATGTTTTCCCTTTGAGATACCAAGTTTTTTATGACTAAGAGTATATAAGAGTAGCTAGATGATACCTTTTCTGGATATTATAGATGACTTTTTTTTTTTTTATTTTAAGATTTTATTTATTTATTAGACAGAGACACAGCGAGAGAGGGAACACGAGCAGGGGAGTGGGAGAGGGAGTATCAGGCTTCCCATGGAGCAGGGAGCCCGATGCGGGGCTCGATTCCAGGACCCTAGCATCATGACCTGAGCCAAAGGCAGATGTTTAACGACTGAGCCACCCAGGCACCCCAGATGGCATTTTTGCATCAAGGATAAGGTAAACCAGATGGCCTCTTAAGCCCTTCTAAACTTGTAGCTTTTTAATTCTATATCAGAGTGGGAAGCCAGAAATCCTCTGGACCAGGGTTCATTAGGTGGTGGTCCAAAAGCTAAATTTTTTTTTTAAAGATTTTATTTTTATTTATTTGACAGAGAGAGAAATCACAACTAGGCAGAGAGGCAGGCAGAGAGAGAGGGAGAAGCAGGCTCCCTGCTGAGCAGAGAGCCCGATGCGGGGCTCGATCCCAGGACCCTGAGATCGTGACCTGAGCCGAAGGCAGAGGCTTTAACCCACTGAGCCACCCAGGCGCCCCAAAGCTAAATTTTTGTAGCAGAATATTTACACACTCGGAAACCTCTATAAAAATGGACATTTGGGTTTCTCTTTAAATATCTCAAGAGATATTTAAAGAACCTCACACCAGTCCAAATGGCTAAAATGAACAACTCAGAAAACAACAGGTGCTAAAGAGGATGCAGAGAAAGGGGAACCCTCTTACATTGTTGGTGGGAATGTAAGCTGGTATAGCCACTCTGGGAAACAGTATGAATATTCCTCAAAAAGTTAAAAATAGAGCTACCCTATGACCCAGAAATTGCACTACTAGGTATTTATCCGAAGGACACAAACATAGTGATTCAAAGGGGTACCTGCATCTCAATGTTTATAGCAGTAACATCCACAATAGCCAAACTACAGAAAGAGCCCAGATGTCCATCAAGAGATGAATGGATAAAGAAGATGTGGTACATATATATACACTAGAATATTACTCAGCCATCAAAAGGAATGAAATTTGCTATTTGCAAGAACATGGATGGAACTAGAGAGTATTATGCTAAGCGAAAGAAGTCTGTCAGAGAAAGACAAATACCATATGATTTCACTCGCATGTGGAATTTAAGAAACAAAACAGGTAAACATAGGGGAAGGGAAGGAAAAATAAAATAATATGAAAATTGAGAGGGAGGCAAACCATAAGAGACCCTAAACTCTAGGAAATAAACTGAGGGTTGCTGGAGGGGAGGTGGGTCAGGGGGAGGGATAACTTGGGTGGTGGGCATTAAGGAGGGCACTTGATGGAATGAACACTGGGTGTTACATGCAACCGATGAATCACTAAATTCTATCCCTGAAAGTAATAACACACTATATGTTAATTAAATTGAATTTAAATAAAGAATTTTTTTAAAAATATGAAGATTTGGCATCACTGGGTCCACATTTCCACACAGTAACAATACAACAAAAATGCATTAACAACAACCAGTTTCAGGAGTGCTTGAAAAGGAGAAAAGGCGTCCTCTTCCACTGTCTGAGTGTGGGGACCTCGACTGTTTCAGACCTATCCCATCTCACTCTTTCCTACCACGTGCTTGGTCTCTACCATCTCTGCCTGACACCACCTGGGTGAGATAGCTGGAAGCAGAGTCCTTTTGGATTGTATGACAGCACAGAGAAATAGAAGGAGGAGGAGAAAGAATGAGATACCAGGGGGCTGGCTGAAAGGGAAGATCACAGGAAGAAGAGTAATATGACTTTTTGAAAATTGACTAGACTCTATGCCAGGGATTGTACATGCACTGTCTCATTTAATTCTCAGCAGTCCTACAAGATACATACAATGACTGCTCTCATTGTACAGTTAAGGGAACTTAAGTTGGGAGGGGTAAGGAATTGGACAAAGTGCAGCCAACTAAATCAGTGGCAGAAAAGTCCCTCATTTGACCAGTATCTGGTTTGAATCCTGAGCCTGTGCTTTCTACCACAATGGTTAATTTTATAGACTTTACAGTTTTGTCCAAAGCTGGCTCTGGGAGATGCAGCTCAAATTTCTTAGCATTGAAAAAGAAAGATCTCTCCCTATTAGAGTTGCAAATGAATGATTCCGCCTTCATTGTGAATAATCTGAACTGTTATAAAGCTATATGGCACTGGGCAAGGGTTCTCATCATGTGCTTTTCAGGCTTTAAAAAAAAATCACATGCAGTAAAATATTACGCAAACCAAAAGGTTAAATAAGGTAAACAAAATCCTGCAGGATTTTTCATTGTCTCTGCTACTCAAAGATATATCGTAATATTTGAAGAGAAAGGTATGGTACATAGTGTTGCTCAGACTTCCAGGATCCTGGGATTCTGTTTTCTACAGTGTTTTTCCTAGGGCGGATGCTCCAAAGAAGCACTTTGGGAAAACCTGATCCAGGCAAAAGAGCCCTAGACCAGAAAAGCAAAGGTCTCCGAGTTCCATCTCTGCCAATAGCTAGTGATACAATCTGAGTAAGTCTTAACGACCTCTGTTCCCAGGTTGCTCACAGTAAATATTGGGACAGTAATATCTGTCCTACTGACTGCTCCTAATTTTTGTAGGGATCAACTAAATAAAGGATTTGAGACAGCTCTCTAAATTGGAAAAAGCCCAAGATATACCTCAGGGATTAAATGACTGAAGTGTCTCTCTCTCCTGCATAACTGATCAGGAAAATTGGCTGGATTCTAATCGCTTTCATGCCATCAGTGATTTTCTGACCATACTTAATGCCATGTCTTCTCTTTTTAATGCCTGGATGTATGAACTTTCTGACCTACCTGGAAGAGAATTAGGAAAAGAAAATCTATATATTCATATTATCATGAATACATTAAAACTATGCAGTTGTAGGCTCGCTGCTGAGAAAGAACACACTTTCTTCCAAGGCTATCCATTCAGGGAGAAAGGGTGAAAAAAATAGTGAACACGCACAGCAGGATGTACACTGATTCCATTCTGTTCCCTTTGGCTAAGGTTCACGGTCCCCGGCCCCTGGACAATTGGACCTTTTGCCTTCTCTTCCATCAACCTGTCCCCTGATATGTGCTCCCATTGGCAGTCCTGACCTCACGGAAATAGGAGTTGCCTCAGGAGGAAAATGCAGTTGCCTGTCAACACTGTTGCTGCAAAAGTCTGAGAGATTCCTCTGCTATTGAGAGGCTAGAATTTTGAAAATAATAAAAAGGAGAGAAAGAAAAAAAAAATAACTCATTTGGGAACAGGGAATGCCATTACACCTCAGTCTCTTAAAGGCCCCATTCCTTGACTTTTTGAAGTTACAGAAATGTGGATCAGGCTTTTTTGTTGAAGGTGTGTTATTCTCGTTAAATACATGGGCCTTGAGAGGAGAGACTGTGGCAAGAGGCATGGGGGACCGACCTCATTCCCAGCCCTTGGCACATTCTATTGCCTTTGGAGATAGCATCTGCAGGCAAAATAAATGCACCTATTGACCTCATCAGACACTTTGCCAAGGGGAGGGCATTAAGATACTGTCAGATTTCCCCCATTTCATGTATGCTCCTTGACCTCTTACTAACAGGATTTAACTGCCTTCTAATACTTAAAATTCATGTTCATATAAATAGTACCCACTTTTATAAACTGATCTATGGTGTGAAAGGTGCTTTCTCAAATAAAATATCTCATTTTGATTTCTTAAATTACTAAGAAAAAGAAAGTAAGGCTCAGAGAGATTCACTAATTTTCCTAGACCCACACAGGATAAAGTGTGCATACTCTTTTAAGAGCACTGTTTTATATTATGTACCCTATGGTGACTTGGGACAAAACTGTAAGCTTAATTTGTATCCAGATCTAGGCAAGAGTCTTGTGAGCTATTAACAGTGGGGAGGGAGTTGAAAGGGTATGAAAACCATACTCAGTGCCTTCTGCAGACCTTCCCGAAGGGTATACTGGCCCAGCTCGGGGTAGTGGGGCAAGGTGGGGGTTTGAACCAGGAATCTGAAGGGCTCAGAGACAGTCTACCACTGCCTGTAATCAGTGACATAATTTCAGTCAAGTTCAGCAACACTTTGAGTCTCAGAATTCTACATTGAGTTGAGAGAGCAGGCAATTCAACAGACATAGATGGTATGTGCTAGAGCTGGACCTTGTACCCAGATCTTTTGATTTCAAGACAAAGGCCCTTTTCATATTATATACAGGAAGCACAGGATTGTTGTCAACTATCTGGATATACGTGCTTGGAATTACTCTGAAAAGAATATTAATTGGTTTCTAACACAGGAGGCAGGTTGAATGTGAAGGTAATTTGGGGAAAAGATCTAAGGAAGGAGAGGCTGTAGTGAGAATAAGAGTAGAGTGTTGTTCTCAAAGATAGCATTGGTCCTGTCAGACCATCCACATCTGAAGGGAAATGAGAAGAAAAATAGTCATTGACTCAGTGGCTCTGTGGGCTCCTCAAGAGAAGGCAGTAGTAGGTAAGAGTCCACGCTTTGTAGCCAAGCTACTCATTCCAGTGCAGCCTCTGTCTCTCCCTAGGGGAGGGACTTGGTACAGGTTACTTAACTCTTCTGTGCCTTAGTTTCCTCCTCAATGAAATGAGGATAATAATAATAGCTTCTTTCCAGGTTTGAGGTGAGGACATCTTAATTCATATAAACTGCTTAGAAGAGCATCCCAGATGAACTCGGCTCAACAAATAATAGTTGCTATTATTACTGTCATTGTTATCATCATTATTAAGTAAAAAGAAAAAACCAAATTTGAAAGATCAGGTCATTTTCAAGGATGCTTCTATCTTTGATTATGTTGGTCCATCTTCCCAGAATTCTCTAATTTTAGCATTCTGCCAAGATCCGATAACTTTTATTCCATGAATATTTTTTATTATACCTTCATTTAGAAATGCTTTTGCTTTCCTTTCAACTTCTAATTGATTTATCTTGAATAAAGGAATGAATGAAACATTTAAGGTATGTCTGCTTTTTCATGATATAGATTGCACCATCTATCTTTCAGGGTTGTGTATGTGTATGTGTGTGTACGTATGTCTGTGTCCTTATGCACAGGAGGGGTTAAGTTACATTAATTTACTGAGTGAGTGGGTGATTTGTTGGTACTTATGAGTGACTTAAATGTATTTCAGGGTGTTATGGAAAAAGTGATCCATAAGCAATAATAATTTTGAGAGTTACTGTTCTCTTTGTTGTCTTGATAGAATTTAGCACAATCTCCTTGAAAGGTGATACACTAGACCTTTTAAATAAGGAGAGTGAATAGAAGTAAGCAGGCTTAACCTGGACTACCTGCCTTCACGTGACTGAACAGTTGAGAATGAGAACATAAGTTAAGGAAGAATTCTTTTTGCACTAAAGTGAGTCCAGGCAAGGATGGCATCACCCACCACCTCTTTATATCTTTTTTTACCTATGTGTCTGGTATGACATCAATGGGACAATCGATCTTTAGGTCCCAGAAGAGGTGCGTAACTTCCAGAAAAAGACAATGACTTCAGATTCTGCATGTGGATTTCCAGTGGCTTAAACCTGCCTTCCCAAATGTAAAATGATATCCAGGTGTAAGACATTTTTGGCTTACTGGTTACAAACAGAGTTTAAAAGGATATGAGTTTGAAAATGTATTGATCATGTTGCAAGATGTTATTCAGAGGTTTTAGAGTCAAAGAAATATAAGCACAGCTGCATATTTCGCAAGTTTCAGGCCCAATCTGGTTGTTAATTCCCAGAACATACTAGTTTTTCAGGGGATGTACACATATAAATAAACTAAATGCATATAGAAAAGCACATACATCTTTTCTTTCTGAATCGCTTTCCTTCACTCTACCTGACATAAACTCCCCAATGTCCCGGCCGGAGTAGTATTTTTGGCACAATATTGGTCCTGATTTCTCTATTGCCTCCTGGGGATCTGCCTTTCAAACATCTAATGCGAATTTTCTCATGAATGCCAATGATATACAGCTACATTTTTCCTTCAAACTTTTCATCCCTCAGGCACTCCAAGTACTCTGTGACTACTTCCAAGATATCCATAAGTAGATGAATAGCAATTACTTGTAATAGAGGGTAGAAAAAGGCAAGGGCATTTTTATTGGTTCTGGGAAGATTTAACTACATTGATACAGCATTTACTGAAAATCCCCATCACCCCCAGAGTATGATGAATGGCCACCTCCATCTCAGTTCTGCCCCGGGAGATTCCTGGGTACAAAGTGCCCTGAGGTCTTCCCTGCCACACATGGAAGTTTGTCTCCATTCATTCTCACATGTTAACTTCACTTGAGTTTAGTGAGTGGTGAACACTTTATTCACTCCCAATTCAAATCAAAATAAAGGTTTAATTTGCTTCCCTGTCTTATGGGGCTAATTTCCCTTCACTGATCACTCATACTTCCATTAACTCAAGGAGAACAACCCCCTAAGCAGCCTTTGATTAGACTCTGAAGGACTAACTGTTTGTGTGGAAGCTTGCACATAGCTCCCACCAGCATTTACAAGAACTTCCCTTTGTGTACCACATATCCCCAGGCAGAACAGGCTATGAGACATGACCATCAGGCTTTATGTGACTAGTGGCTCATAATTCACACTCTACCTACTTCTGAGCTCTTGTGAATTTCTAGGAATACATATCATAGTCCTCCATCTCCCCTGAAGACTTACCATTCACAGGTAGAATACCAAGACATTAACTCCTGCTAAGTGTCAAGAACTTTTATCACATAGGAGAGATCAGAGCAGGCTTTAGCAGAACTTGGTTTTATGGAATATCTCCAGGGTCCACCTCTTATGTTAATGGGTCAATCTCACAGCTGAGAAAAACAGTTCTCAGTTCCTTTGCTGTTCTTTATATTCTATGACTTCAACTTTATTCTTTATAGTTAAAGAACCTCTAGAGACAAAGCACAATAATAAGTTCTATCTTAATTAAGAAAGGACTTACTCTCTCCAAATCTTAACCGAGTTCCATTTGTAACAGTTGTTATAAACTTACTTAGAGAAAGATGACATGATTTGTATGTTGACACAAAGAGGCAGATGCTTACCTGTATATGTGTGTATTTTTTCATACAGGTGGATTAATTTTTTGTCAAACATTATTTTCTTGTTTTGAGTTCCCCTCAAAGTAGATTATGAATTAAGGACTTAAACTCAAGAAGATTTTTTGGGAGGTAACCCCAAGAAACAACAGAAGAGAAACAGATTACTCAGAAAACGAAAATAAAGATTTGTTATCAGGCCTATTATCATTGTGGTCAACTGAATCTCAGTCTCTCTGGGGAACACTGGATACAGAACAATGTACAGTTATCCCAACTGAAGGGCACAGAAGATGGGTATTTATTTATCATTTCCCCATCCATTATTGATTGAGGGTTGCTTCTGGGAGCATTAACTCTCAGGCAATTCTAGTCTGTCCTGCATGGAGGAAAGCATGTTTTGCACGTGAGAAAACAGTCAGAGATAAGTTTCCACAGTATTAGCTAGTCATCAAGGTTGTAGTGGTGAATCTTGAGGGTGGGTAGTGGTGTGAGAAATTCACTCAGCAAATGGACAGCATCAGCTATAATTATTAAGCTTCTGCCATCTATTAGACATAGGGTTAGCCTTAAAGTACAGTCAGTACCTTTTATAAAGATTGGACTTTAGCAAGAATTTTTACTACTAGCATACCAAGATTATTGCTATTAATCAATCTTCTTGTTTTGCAATTGGCTTTTTCATTAAGTAAAGAGAAGATAAAAGAGACAGGACTTTTAACAGATTAGTCACACTAAAAATTAAGGTTTGGCCTTTCAAACCGATTTTTAAATGCCACATTAAGGAAACATATCTCTGTCTACCTAGACGTGTGTGTGTGTGTGTGTGTGTGTACATATATATATACATAATATATCTATCACATATGTATATTATATATATATTCAAAATGATTTAGTATTTAATAAGGGTAATGATGAAAATTAAAAAAGAAGACAAAAGTTATCTTATACAAATAAACATGGCCTGATGTAAATAGTTTCCAAAAGTATGACCTGGGACTTGAAATCAATACTGATAAATACACAGAAGCTCATATCTAAAACTAAGGCATGTACATTTAACATTCAAGTTACAGTATATGTGCTTCCAGCAGTTATCAAGTAGAAAGTGTTGTGGTACCAACACTGATGCTACAAACTTGTTGGAGTTAAGAAAAACATACTTACATAGCATTTTGAATATCAGAATATGTTTCAGATTCATATTTTTACTTAAACTTCATAAATACATGTGAGAAAAGTATTATTCATATTTTAGGAAAAAAATGGGAAGTGAGAGTGAACAGTTGGGTGATTTGCTTTAGGTCACAAAATAGGAAAGGTTGAAGCCAAAAATCAGCCCAAATTTTCTTCCAACTTGTGCCTACGTACCCAAAGACAATGCATTCCTGGCTACTTTTCCACTCAGAACTTTGGCCAGACCAACAGGACCAAATTTCTTGAGCTGCCTGTGAATGGAGGATTTGTTATGATGCAATATTTTGAGTTCTATAATCAGGACCATCTCAAGCAAACAGAAGTTGAGCCCTCTGACACTTAACACATGCAGATAATTTTAAAAGCACATGCTGAAGTCTGTGGTACTCATACTGCTCTGTATACATTCTCTAGAATCAGTTTTAGAAAAACACACTGCTGATCTTTTAAGGTTGGTAATATTCTATAACTTTCTTTTTTAAATGAATCCATTTTTTCCTAAATGGTTCCCAAGAATGGCATTAGCTATATTAGTGTTCTAATATCCTTCTTGGAATATATTTTACTCATTTTTTGCTTATATCCATTTACATAAATACTTAAAAGAAAACCATACAAATAAAAGAAGGCATATACCTAGTTGTTTCAATACTGAAACGAATATTCGATGAGATAAGAAATGAAAAATTGCCTTTCCAGAATAGCTTTGTAGAACTCAATAGTACACAGAAAGCTTGAGTTATTAGAAGTCCAATATCTCTCAATTTATAATTTGAATATATTTGGGTTACTAAAGGGAAAATCAGAAGTTCTAATGCTGTCATTTGATCAAAAACTTGAGAAACAAACAGCTACCACAATGTTGCTGTGTAGTAGTATGTATATCTGTAGAAGGCTGTTGACATTCAAAAAGAAAGTTAGGTCAGCAGCTAGTGACTTTATCTCCCCAAAACCAGCACAGCTAAATTCCTCACTTCTAAACTCAGTGATTGCATCCCTTGAGGCTTCTATAGCACAATTGTTTATATACCTGAGTTCTGCTATAGGTACTGTCTCTAATTTTCTGTGTGACTTTAGGAATATATTTTGTTTGTTTGGATGCTAGTTTTTTAACTGACAAATTGTGGAGCAGGGAGAAAGTCAAAGTAGACTGGGTTAGAGAAGCTGATCTGATGACAAGGAACATGATAGTTGGCTCTAGATTAATGGGGGATCACAAGATGGCGGTGGGGTCCACTCTGTATCTTGGCCACACATGTATTCCTGTTTACTTCAAGGCGTCATCATGCGGGCATGAATGCAACACAGTAAGCATTATATAACAAAATGTAAAAAATACATTTATGGTACATAAGTAATGTTGAAAGCTGTGGCATGAAAAAATATTCTGACATGAGAGATAGCAATTTCAAAATGATGGGGTAACTGACTCAGGTAGGACAATGTCTTTATAATTCAACCATTAATAAATTAATTAAACCATTTCAAGGTAAAATCTAACAGTAGCTAAAGGGAAGGTAATTACATAAACCCTGTTGGTACATACATAATTTAGAATATTTCTTGGAGACAATGATTCCCTGCTATAAAATTTTTGAACTTCTAGGCCCTGCAGTGAGTACTTTCTCAATTAAAAAAATTACCCTTTCAATTTTTTTTCTTGAACATTCTGTTTTATGTATATACACACTCACAGCAAACTGAAAGGCCATATCAAATATTGAAGTTTCAGGTACTGAGAATATCAGCTCAACAATTGCATTAGCTTAATGGAAGGCCCCCCAAAATTCTGGGAAAACAGAAAAGATCCTCTCATTATATGTTAAGCTGTCTTACCCAGTGGGCAGGAATTCAATCAAAAAATACATTGAATGCTGAGAATACTTCATATCAAAGTAACAGACTAAAAAGTGAAAAATTCAATCCTTGTATTGTTTTTGTATACAAGACATGAAAGGCATTTATTGACTTGACAAATTTCCTCTGGTTGTGTCAGCTGAATATAATAATTGGCCCTAACTGAATCTCATGATTATAGAGGAATAAAATATAGTCACAGGTCTATGTGCTTACATCTATTTCTGACAGTACATATCAGTACAGATAAATTTGACTTGAAAAGTTTAGAACTCAAAGAATTTATGCCACTGAAAATGGATTTGGTTTATGATACACAAAGTATCAATCTTACAGAGTTTTCCTCCTTTGATCCATTACATAAAAATATTATTGGTATATAGTAAGAAACATTTCTAGACAGTTCTAACTAATTAATAAATAATTTATTATAAATGACAAGTGGTCTTTTTTGTGGTTGTGTAATTATTATCAAACTGTGCTAGGGTATGTCTTTTTTAAAATTTATTTTTATTTTTTTTAAAGATTTTATTTATTCATTTGAGAGAGAAACAGAGAGAGCACAAGCAGGGGGAGAAGGAGATGGAGAGGGAGAAGCAGGCTCCCTGTTGAGCTGGAAGCCCAAGGTGGGGCTCAACCCCAGGAATTGGAGATCATGACCTGAGCTGAAGGCAGATGCTTAACGATTTGAGCCACCCAGGTGCCCCCAGGGTATATCTTTTAAGCAACCACATTTCCATATCTCTTAGTAAAGTAAAAGAGGCATTTTTAACTTTCCTATTATATGTGCAAATAAATAAATACTTTTACAAAAGTATATATAAAGTATATACAGTACATATAAAATACATGAAATGTATATAATAATTTATGTATATTTTATATCATATTATAATAGTTATATAATGATTATATATTTCTATATTATTCAGCCTACATTATTGTATGTATCTATATCTATTTCTGATACATATAATATATATCATTTAGAATGGTTAAGCTGCCAGTGATGTACTGATGACCTATAAGATTATTAGGAGACAAGAGAATTCAGAACCAGCAAGAAAAGTACTTTTCTCCAAATGGCTTTCCTTCTATCCTTCCTTTGGTTATGTGGGAAGTTCCTAGTTGGTCTTAGAAGGAGGAGGAGGCACGCAGAAGATACACATGAAGCTCTAAATGTAAAGATTATGCAATCTTTGTAAAAGCCTTTCTCATTTCTTCTGGCTTTACCCAAGGTATTGATTTCAATCTCTAAAATGTGATAACTGCAACAAAAAAAAATCTAATTTAACAAATATTGGTTGATGACCTAATAAGTGCTCTTCCTGTCAGTGATAAAAAAAATATATTGAACAAGGCAAACACAGCCCCTGCCTTCCTGGAGCTTTTATTCTAAAGATGGTATTGTCAGAGACAAAAAGAAAGTAGGTAGAATCACAATAAATAAAGACTGCAATAAGTATGAAGAAGGAAATAAATGGAATAATAAGATAGTGACCTGGGGTATAATGAAATGGGGAGTCACTGCCTCTACTTTAGATAAACTGATTAGAGAGGATCAAATCTCTGAAAACCCTTCCAGCTAAATGTACTCTTGCCTTACTGCATGCTAAGACAAAAGCGTGGAATGAGTCTGAGGATCAGATTTACCTTAACCAGAATAATACAATTTATTTTAATAAGCAACTATAATCAATACATACTCATATACATGTATGTGCTTTTTTAAATATCAAGTACTGATTAACTTTCTCTCCAATTCTTTATATTGCAGCTGAGGAAATGGAAGCTCAGAAAGTTTGCAAGCAAAACAGGCAATGAAATCCAAAACTTCTCCAAACAATTCCCAATTTAAATATTTGCACAAACATACGAGGAAGACAAAAATACTCTGAGGAACATAATATGCATTTAAAAGATTGTCAGGCCTTAGCAAACTCATAATTCTAGAGGTTTTGGTATGTAGCCAATGGTAAAAGAAGAAATAATAATTTTGAAAAATGCTAAGAAACATAAAAGCAAACAAACTGAAAACTATAATCCCCAAAAGGCAGAACATATCTAGCACACCATAATAACATGGTGTTAGCTTTTGTTTTAAATCTTTTCTCATAAGATGATACTATCTCAGTCTATTGGGGCTTGTCAAATAACTATTAGGATATATTATCAGTACTTTGATTAGATTAAGTGAAAAAGTAGCTTTGATTTACGGACGTTCACATCACAGCCAACTCTTAGTTGAAACACTTCTGGTCCTTTAAGCAATACTGAAGGCATCTTGCTGACAGCATGACTTATTTTTTAATATTTGTAAAGGGCAATAAGTGAGAATGAGTTCTTATATCATTTTACAAGCTAGATGGCTGGTTAGTAGTCATTTTTATTCTGACCTGGTTTGAACTTGCACAATACTCACATTGCCCCTGGCATTTAACTGTGTGCAGATTACATTTTGTTTCTCTCTCCGGAAATTGGACACTGCCTGGGAAGCCAGAAATTCCTAGAAAGCCATACTCCAAACCTACTGATTTAAAAGGCTGACAAGAGTGATTTTCTTTTGCTCCAAATTCCACTTTCAAATCTTGCTTGTACATGTGATAATTTATTCAAGAACCAACTCTAAAAATTAGTACTCTAAAACTCTGGGTCTGAATCTCAATCTTTGAACAGATACTGGATCAACCATGTGACAATTTTAAAAAATCAGATATATTAATAACTAATTATGGGCTAGACAGAGTAGCAAAAATTTAGGTAACAAAAATTAAAATAATTGGTTATTTGTGTCATAGACATATCTGAGATGTACACACATAAAACACTAACTTACATTTCTTAACTCCCACCCTTCCTGAATGTTACAGATAAAGGAAAATGAATTTGGGCTCATTCATTTATTCTTGCAACTTCAAAAACAAAACAAAACAAAACTACATAAATGGCAAAGATGTGTGTCATGATGATACAGCAATTAGGATTGATAAAAAGAGCAAAAAGGATTGGATACGATCCTCTAATACTTTACAGAAATTAACATGTGATTTTAACAAGTTCTGACAACTGCAATGTTATAAGCAGTGCTGGCATTTGGGAAAAATGCTGGAAGGGTACTTTTCTTAGTCTAAGGGGAATCAGAAAACCATTCTGGAGGAAGTAACTGAGAGGTGAAGAATGCATAGAAGTGAAACCTGGTGATGGTGTTGGGCAGTAAGAGAGGGAAAGCGATGTTCTGATCATAGGGAAATATATATGTGGAAGATGAAAGCAAAAGATAACTTGGCTGACAGAAAAAACTGAGGTTTGCTATGGTTTGAGCATGAGAGAAGAAGGTAGGAAGAAGGTGAGGTATTTTGAGGAGGCTGAAGAGAGTGAGATCAAGTAATAGGTTAGAGAGAATGGTTGTCCACACTACAGGAACATTGGCAGGGTTGGGATAATTAAGAGTTTCTCACCTTGGACAATAAGGAATATGTTGTGGCTAATGGCTATGGCTAATCCCTTGTTGTGTGGAGGAAAGAGAGCTGTCCTCTCCATTGCAGACTGTTTATCAACACTCTAGCCCCTCCACACATCAGATACCAGTAGCACATCTTTCCAGTTACAATAATCAATATCTTGACATTGCCAAGTGTCTATCCAGGGGAAAAAAAATCACCATTGGTCCAATAGCACATTAAAAGGATTATACAACATGACCAACTGGGATTTATTCTAGGAATGCAAGGATGGTTCAACATAAGAAAATCAATCAATGAAATATACCACATTAAGAGACTAAAGAGAATAAAAAATATGAAAATGTTAATTGATGCATGAAAAGTGATTTGACAAAAATCTATCACCCTATCACGATAAACACATTCAGAACACTAGGAATAGCAAAGAACTTACTCGAAATGATAAAAGCATTTAAGAAAATTCTACAGCTAAAATTATACTCAATGGTAAAATACTGAAAGCTTTCTAATAGGATCAGAAACAAGACATGTATACCCTCCTTTACAACTGCTATTCAAATTGTACTGGAAGATACTTTAGTTAAGAAAACAAAAGATACAAATTGAGAAGGGGAAAAATAAAATCATCCCTTTTTGCAATGACATGATCTTATATTAAGAAACAAAAGAGGGATGCTGGGATGGCTCAGTCGTTAAGCACCTGCCTTCGGCTCAAGTCATGATCCCAGGGTCCTGGGATCAAGCCCCACATCGGGCTCCTTGCTCAGCAGGAAGCCTGCTTCTCCCTCTCCCACTCTCCTGGTTGTGTTCCCTCTCTCGCTGTGTCTCTTTCTGTCAAATAAATAAATAAATAAAATCTTAAAAAAAAAAGAAAGAAACAAAACAGATGAACCTAGGGGGAAGGGGATAAAAAGAGAGAGAGGCAAATCATAAGAGACCCAACTATAGAAAATAAACACTGAGGATTGATGGAGGGGAGGTGGGCAGGAATGGGCTAGATGGGTATTAAAGGAGGGCACTTGTGATGAGCACTGGTATAAGTAAGTGATGAATCACTAAATTCTATTCTTGAAACCAATATTACACTGTTAACTAACTGGAATTTAAATAAAAACTTGAAAAAAATTAATAATTAAATAAAAAGGAAAAAGATCCAAAAAATCCTCAAAAAAGCTACTAAAATTAATAAATGAATTCAGCAAAGTTTCAGGATACAAGATCAACACACAAAAATCAGTTGTGCCCTATGCATCAGCAATAAACAATCTAAAAAACAAATTAAGAAAACTATTCCATTTACAATAGCATTCAAAAGAAGAAAATACTTATAATAACTATAACCAAAGAGGCACAAGACTTGTACACCAAGAACTATAAAAAATTGCTGAAAGAAATTAAAGAAAGTCTAAATAAATGAAAAAATATTCCCATGTTCATGCATTAGAAACTTAATATTGTTAATTTGTCAGTGTCACCTAGCTAATGTGAGCTACAGATTCAAAGCAATACTTATCAAAATTCTAATGACATTTTTTACAGCAGTGGGAATTCTCATATATTGCTGGTAGAAATGTAAAATGGCACAACTACTTTGGAAAATATTTCTTAAGTCAAATGTGCACACAATCCTTCAATTACAGTCTTAGGTATTATTCAAGGCAAATGAAAACATGTATCTACCCAAATAATTGCTCAAAAATGTTAATGGTAACATTATTCATAATTGCTCTAAACTGGAAGCAATGCAGATATCTATCAGTAGGTGAAAGGATAAATAAATAATGGTATATTCATATAATGGAATACTACTAAGCTATAAAAAGGAAAAAAGATAGTGATACATGTGATTACATGGATGAATCTCAAAAACATTATGCTGAGCTTTTTCCACACTACCCAGAGGGAGGTCCATATGCCATTGTTGTGGGTTCCCATTGTTACTTAAAGGGAAACTTTCACAGTGTCTGGAGTCCTTAATGTCCTACAAGGGAAGGAGGAGGATGTCCTCAAATTCCTTGAAGCAGGAATCCACTTAGGTGGCACCGACCTTGACTTCCAAATGGAATAGTAGATCTACAAAAGGAAAAATGATGGCAACTATATCGTAAATCCCAAGAGAATCCAAGAGAAGCTTCTGCTGGCAGCTCATGCCTTTGATGCCATTGAAAACCTGGCTGATGTCAGTGTCACATCATCCAGGAATGTGCTGGATGATGCTGGAGCCACTCTTATTGCTGGTTCACTCCTGGATCCTTCACTAACTAGATCCAGGCAGCCTTCCAGGAGGTGAGACTTCTGGTGGTTACTGATCCTAGGGTGGACGACCAGCCTCTCACAGAAGCTTCTAATGTCAACCTGCCTCCATTTTTCTGTGTAATACACTCTCCTCTGTGCTATGTGGACATTAACATCGCTTGCAATAACAAAGGAGATCATTCAGTGGGTCTGACGTGGTGATTGCCGGCTGAGAAGTTCTACACATGTGTTGCACCATTTCCTATAAACACCCATGGGAAGTCAGGCCTGATCTCAACTTCTACACAGAACCTGAAAAGACTGAGAAGTAAGAACAGGTTGCTGCTGAAAGACTGTGACCAAGGAGGAATTTCAGGGTGAAGGGACTGCTCCAGTTTCCAAGTTCACTGCTATTCAAGCTGAAGCCGCAGACTGGTCTGAAGGTGTGCAGGTGCCCTCTGTGCCATTCAGCAGTTCCCTACTGAAGACTGGAGTCCTCAGCCAGCCGCTGAACACTGATGTGCAGCCCCCACTGCTCAGGCCACTGAGTGGGCAGGAGCAGACACTGAGAGGTCTCTTAAGCTACTGTTCCACAAACTCAAACAAAATGGAAATAAGGTTGATGGAATATAAAGTTTCTAAAAGTTGAAAAAAAATCAAAATTCTGGGATAAATATCAAGCATAAAAGAGTAACATACTGTATGATTCCATTTAAACAAACCTCTAGAGTCACAAAAAAACCAAAACTAATCTATAGTGATCAAAATCTGATCAGTGGTTATGGGTAGGAGATGTGGTAGAATTGATTCCAAAGAAATGAAGAAAGACCTTTTGTCCATGATAGAAATATTCCATATCCTCATGGGGGTAGGTAGTTACATGGGCATATGCATTTTTCACACTCAAATTTATAATGTGTATATGCACTATATACAAATTTTATCTCAATAAAGTTGACTAAAAACAATATTCTGGGTAGAAGTAAGATGGAGGGAAGGAAATTCCTATGAAGAAAAGGGTAAGGGTGGGGTGCCTGGGTGGGCTCAGTCGTTAAGCGTCTACCTTCCACTCAGGTCATGATCCCAGCATCCTGGGATCGTCCTGGGATAGAGCCCTGCATCAGGCTCCCTGCTCAGTGGGGAGCCTGCTTCTCCCTCTCCAGCCTGCTTCTCCCTCTCCACCTCCCCCATGCTTGTGTTCCCTCTCTTGCTATCTCTCTCGGTCAAATAAATAAATAAAATCTTTAAAAAAAAAAAATGAAAAGGGTAGGAAAATAAAGAGAAAAATATGCTTATCTAATACTTGAATTTGTGTGTTTATGCACATTTGCAATTCTCTTTCAGGATTGTTGTTGGTTTTTATTTTTTTGCTACTAGCTTAACATTTTTCAATTGAACATTGAAAAACGTTAGGCTAGTAGATGTAGAACTCTGTTCTACTTACACTGTTTTTCAACGTTTCTTAGAACCTGGTAAGGACAACCTCAGTTTAACCATTTCTCAGACCTTTTAAGAAATGACATAAATATCTAAATATGTATAATTGTGATCATGGAATTTATAAGTTAAAAGTGTTCTAAAAGCTGAGCTGTGCCAAGGGGACATTTTCTTTGGATTTTGCAATTTCCTATCTCTCTTACACACACACACACACACACACACAGAGTTCTTCTAATGTTACTCATTCTCTTTCTCAAATGTGCCTGGACAGTAATGTTCTAAGGGTGAAATTAGACCATCAATAGATAAATAAAATGACAGTCATGTTATGATCTGTAGCCACAGACTTAAAAGTAATTGAAATCATCAGTTTACTAACAGTTTAAAAATGTATATTACAATTATTTGGAAGAGGGAATCTGAAAAAGCCTGTGACACACTCTCCAAACATCTCCCTCCTTCACTTCTGCCACACTGATTTCTTTTCAAAATCATTCCCTAAGTGGGTGGAAAGATGCGAAATGGATCAGTGAATTTTACCCTTTATGTATGCTCCTATAAAACATTAGCCACTCACCATTCTCACCTTATAAATTTATGGATCAGAGATCACATTTGTAAATAAAAGAAAACAGGGAAAGAGAAATGACATTTTCTATAGAAGAACTGGAAAGCAGCCATCTTATTAACACGAAGGTCGTCAGTCTAGCAGAAAAAGTTAATAACACAAATGCTAAATGTAACTTTCAGATGTCTCTTGGAGTTGCCAAATCATTTCCATTAAATAATGAATTAGAGAGACCTGACTATATGAAAGACAAAGCGGCCAGTACTTGAATTGAGGAAAACAATATGAAGTGGATTGGTTTGGGAAATAAATAAATATTCATCTTTTCAGCAATTATGCTACCTATATTGACCACCTGTCCACCAACCATAACCTCAAAAAGAGAACAGAATAACAAATGAGAGAGTTGGGAAAATGATGATAAAAAGTCACTTATCTAGAAGGTCTTATTTTCTGCATTTATGAAAGCAAGACTTTAAAGTCCCTGATCTCTTGGTTTGGGAATCTGTGCTGGCCCTGACATCCAGTTTTTGACCAACTCTGATTTTTCTTCACTGAAACCTCTATCAAATAAATATTTAAATATCTCAAAAATAACCGACTTAGTACATTCCTTAAAATGTTAACTTATTTTTAGGAGGGAATTTTATTTCAAATGAAACTACAATTTCTCCATTCCTCTTTTGGTTTATTGACATGACTATTACATTAATCATACAAGTAAAATACTTGGGAGTCATCCAGAGCCCCAATCTTTCCCTCCCACCCCCGACATATTCAGTTATTTTTACTCTTAGGATAATGCCTAAACTGATAACTGAGGTGCAAAAGACTTTGCTCATATTCTGGCATTTAACAATAATGATAATAATGGATTAAAAATATTTAGCAAACATTGCTATGTGCCTGAAGCAGTGTCAGTGATTAGCTGTGCTGTATATGGATCATACCATTTAATCCTCCTGAAAACATGGATTATACATTTGTTTAGGTTGGCTTTCCTCAACTGCAGACGCTGAAACAAGGACTTTTTTATTTGGGAAGCGATTATAAGAAACACAGGTGCATGTATGGGAAATGTGAGACAGAGACAGAAGAAAACCTAGTAACGTGTCACACTGTTTCTCTGCAGATCCTCTGAGGAACCATACAGTATGCACTTAAGGATTGTTCCATGAAGGGATAGAAAAGATGGCATATTATTGACCTACTCCTTTACTTCATTTGAGGACATTAAATTCCTGGCACTTTTGGTTAGCACTTCCGGTTTGCTTTATGTGTTAATGAAAAAACTCCTAGAGGCTCTCAGAAGAAGCAGAGAGCAACACAGGAGCTTGAAGAAGGGAAGCTTGGGTTTCTCCAGTACCATCTGTGGGTAAGCTTAGAGGCAAGCTGACAGGATGTGGATTAATCTCCTACAGTACTAATTAATGTCTCTGATTTTCCTTTTCTTTTCTTTTCCTTTTCTCTCTCTCTTTCTTTTATTAGACACACAGAGAGAGAGAGAGATAGCAAGAGAGGGAGGGGCAGAGGGAGAAGGAGAGAGAATTTTAAGCAGGTTCCACACCCAGGGTGAAGCCAATGGAGGGCTCTATCTCACAACCCTGAGATCATGAACTGAGCTGAAATCAAGAGTCAGACGCTTTACCAACTAAGCTACCCAGGGACCCTCTCAATTTTCTGACATGGAAATTGACATAGAAACTTAGGTTAACAAACTTGACCAAGGACATACAGCAAGTTGTGTAGCCATGATACAAAAACAGGAAGATAGAGTTGAGGGCCTAAAACCTTAACCATTATGCCACATTCCATCTGTGCCTCTTAACTTTAGTCAGCTATAATGGAGCCCCATGGATAGGGCTTATTTCCAATCTTTGCTTTTAATCTTCCTTATCTCTCTGGCTCCCATGTTCTCTCCTTGATAATCTTGAAAACACCAAATAGTATTCCAAATCTCTATCAGAAATCCTTTCTCTTTATTTTTAAAATTTACTTATATACTTATCAAAAACATGCACATATATATTTAAGAAGCCAAAAAGTGCGAGAAGTCTGAGAACAATAACATCAAGAAATACAGACCTCCCTCGTCTATACTCTATATAAAGTATCCACTTTCAGTCTTCCAAATGTTTCCACAGGCATTTACCTCTCTATCTTTAAATAACATGCATCTTATGATTTATAAGACAGAATTCTCCACTGGCCTCCAGTTACAACAGGTGACAATATAACTCTTTTACATCCCTATTGTCCTCTCTGGGTCCCCCAGCATAATCCGATCTCAGTTTTTCTTTAAATCCATATTCAGTGTTCTAATGATTATGATGACCCAAATAGTGTCCACTGCAGATCCACATAATATGACATTTTCTTTTTTTTTAAACAACTTTTCATTTTCTTTAAGAGTTAATAATTTCTCCATAGCTTCATTTCCTTTGATGTCTTAATATGTATGAAGGAATCTTCTTTGCTTTTAAAGAGATCTGTAAAATCCTTTTGCTACAAATGTCCTCCTGGTCAATCCTGCCAAATAATCCCTCCATTCCTTTAATTTCCATCAAGTTTCTCTGAAGTCCTTCATACATTGCTCCAAGATGCATTTGTTCTTCTCTAGGCTTGTGGAACTGCTGTTATTCAGGGGCTTCCCTCAGTCTCTTTCATAAGTCTCTTCCCTAGCTTTCGGAGCATTTCCTTAAATGTCTGATTACAGGGAGTAAATTTTAAGTAATTTCTGAGTATGGAAATATTTGCATTCTACCCTCTTATTTGCTTAGGATATTCTCTCTATTCCTACTATGCCAAGATTTGGGTCTTGGAATTCATTGTGTTGGACACTGGAATCCTTTGAATCTTGAGATCTATACCTTTTACAACGAGGCTATTTTTGTGATAATATGTCTTATGTTATTTTCCCCTCCATTTTTTTTCCTTTATCTTGTCTATGTTTTAGAATTTCCTAGGATGTTGAACTTTATACATTAATTCTTTAACTTTCTTATCTTACTGCCACTCTTATCAACTTATTTTTATATTTCTAGTTTCCTTTCTAGGTAATTCCCTTAACTTAGTTTCATAACTTACAAATTACAACTTACATATTATTTCTAATTCTTGTATTATTTGTGTCCTTTTATTTAACTTTCTTTTCTTGGATGAAAAAAGGCTTTTATGATCTTAATTAAGAAACTGGTGATCTTTTGAGTTTTTTTATTTGTTTCTTTATAACGTCATTTTGATAGTGTTATTTAGTTGTAGGCCTGACTCTCTTAGATTGAGGACTTCCTCAAATGTCTAGTAACCCTAGCTACTCATTCATATATCTGTATTTATGGATGTGGTTTATTGGCTGGTGGTCTTAATTCTTAGGTTATCACGGTTGACTCTATTATTCATTGAAATATTCCTAAACATGGATATTTATGAGTTTATAATTGGAGTCTTTCCATGTCTCTAAAGAAGGATCAACTAAATTCTCAGTTTTCTATCTGAAGTCTCATGCTATTTTATTTTCTGTCTTAAAACTGAAAGTTTACAGCCTCCCAAGCTCAATTTCTCTGCAAATATTCCTCCAGTTTCCTATAGGTAGTGCGTGGGGGTATATGTGTGAGAGAAGAGAGAGACAGACAGACAGATAGTTCACTGATGGGAGAAGGTGGACACTTGGGAGCCCAAGTGGAAGACTTTCATATAAGCCTTCTACTTTCAGTCTCAGCATCCCTCCTAGTACTAACTTTCATATTACAAGGTGGCTCCTGCTTCTGATCCTTTTTGGGGAATCTGCAAGGTAATTCACTTACTTCTTGCAGCTTTCTTTCTGTCCGGGCACTTCGGTGTGACTTTTTTCCTCTCCGCATTTCCTTTCACCATGTATCCTTCTGCTTTTTGTCCCTGTATTTTTGAGTATACTTGTCTCTGTTTCATTAACAATGGAATTTTTGTTTCTTCTGCTTGTTCTCCTAGCTTTTATGAGTCTTTCAAGGGAAAACAGAGGGTGAGAAATCTCTTTGCTTAATATCTTGAGACTAAAAATAACACTTTTGTGAAGTTTTCTTCCTTGACCATCAATAGCAATTATCCTTTACCTCTTCTGAGCTAACATTTTACTATGTCTATATTTATGTTCTTTTATTGATTACATTTATCATGATTCTTTACTGATTCCTGTGTTTCTGTTGACCTATGAGACAGGAAATTTGTCTTTTCTTAAATTTACATCCACATAATTTCACATAGGACCTACCACATAGAAGGTGCTTAATAACCATTGGTCAAAGTGAATTAATAAGGCAGGAAACAAGAGGATGTCATTACTTCTTTTCATCTCTCCCTTCCTGCAACACATAGAAACTCAGCTATCAACATCGCCAAGGTTTGATTTATCAGGTGAATAAAGCGACGGCTAATAACAAACTGCTTTCAAGTTATGTGATAGCTAGATAGGAAAGAGGTTCACACCGTGAATACAAATACAGAGCTCTTCAATTAGTGCTATCACTCATCCTGCCATTGCAATCATTCCTTTCCTCTCTCTTAGTTTTTTTTTTTTTTTAAAGATTTTATTTATTTATTTGACAGAGAGAGAGAGAGATCACAAGTAGGCAGAGAGGCAGGCAGAGAGAGAGGGGGAAGCAGGCTCCCCGCCAAGCAGAGAGCCCGATGCGGGGCTCGATCCCAGGACCCTGAGATCATGACCCGAGCCGAAGGCAGAGGCTTTAATCCACTGAGCCACCCAGGTGCCCCCTCTCTCTTAGTTTACTTATACCCTCTTGTCCTGCCAAAGTCTTTGACTAGAATACTGAATACTCACATACCCATATGTAACTGAAGAGTCTATTCTTTAGTACATGGATTGTATATCACTGCCCTCTTGAACTCTTCCTGGGTTTTCCAGGTGGAAATCATCTGCTCTTTTGAACTTTGTAATACTTTTGCTATCATACTGGCTGGCTGTGAGCATTCAAATCTCCACTGAATGGACAAAAAAATGAATGGTGGCTGTGTATGAAGAGAGAATTGTTCTAGTTGTGTGCCCATACCACGGCGAGATATCCCAGAGAGATGATTCTATTAGCCCATTGTGTACGTAGGGCTTTTGACTAATGTGTTTTAGTAACATGATACCATTACATGTAATTATTCATGAATTGCTGTGTGCAACCTGAGACAATCTGCAACTTAATCGAGGTCTCCAGTTAACACTAGAGCACTATCTAGGATTAACTAGATGACAAAGGAGAGTTACCACTGCATCCTAACCACCTGAGCCAATCCTCTAGGACAAACAGGGCAATGCAGATTCAATTGTCTCACTGTGGCAGAGTTAGTGAATTTGTTACTGAATTTGATTACTACATCCTGCAAATATTTTTAATTATCTCTTAATTTAATCCTTAAGATTTTTAATGTTATTATCTTTCTTCAGAAATCAAGCCCTTTTCCTAGAATTTACAATGAAGTTGTTCACATATTGAGCAATCTATTTTATTGCATTAATTACTCCCAGGCTCACATTTTTCATATGATAATTTGTTATTTACTTATCTTCTCAACCAATAATTAGACCATAAACTGAATAAGTCATGATTCTGGAAAAATATACATATGCCTCTCATTTATTCAGCAGGAGGGTACAGAAATTTGGCATCTTTTTCCAGTAAGATGAAACTAATTTGAATAATATCAATATTTGTGAATGCATTTGGTTACTAGTTAATCCAAAGTAATTAGACCCTCTATTTATTATTCTAAACATCCCTTGCCTCTTTAGAAGTTAAAAGCAATACATTACGTCCACCCCAATCCTTCCCTTCTAATCTCACCTCCTACCACTCACTTGAACTCAGTTTTCTTGTCACCAAGAGATATCAGAGCCTGAAGAAACGCACTCTGACTTTCATCTTCACAACCTATTACCAAAAGTATTGCCTGGGAACTCATAAGTATTTAATAAGTGATAGTGTAATTAGTAAATGCTCCATTATTACTGTATTTATTATTCTATAAATGTTGTACATTTAGACCTCTCTCATTCATTTATCTCTTCTTATGGTTGCTTTTCTACCCAATGAAATTTCTTCCCATTTTTCAATGCCATGGTCACTCTAAATCTTTATGCAACCTGCCTAGGAGGATCTTGTCCTTCTGACACTTAACACCACACCCTCCTATGAACCTTTGTGTCTGTTTTCCCTATTTTACCGTAAGCTCCTTGAGAAAGGAATTTCTAAGTACCTGAGGAATTACAGGTGCATTAAGGTTTGACTGAACTGATCCCTAAATTTCAAATAGAGTTTTCCCGGAGGTGCTGGACAATGCAGTGCAGAGGTTCCGCAACTTTTTCTGATCATGTTGCTCTTACTGTCTCTGTAATTTTCTTATGGCATCCCTAGGCCAAAATAAATATCTAACAATTTCATTTATAAAGTAGTTTGGTTCAAACAACTTATGTTCTAACAATGTAGGGGGCTGTTCGAAAATCATAATATGTATACACTGGAAGAAAAAATACTTATACACTGGAAGAAAAATAACCAGTTTTACTTATGACAAGTGTGCTCCTGTTAGGCAAAACACAGCTTCTCAAACCTTGGAATAAGGGTGCTCTGTGCTATTTCTTGTTCTATACTGACTGTCATGTAGTATTTGCTTCTTATCAAAACAACTTCTTATCAAAACAACTTCTGGAAACCCAGCTTCAACAAAGATATGATATTGAAAGAAAAGCAGTACCACATAATGTTGAAAGAAACCTCAAAGTAGTGGTTCATGCAGTAACCGACAAATGTCGAACATTAGGGGTGTTTCTCTGAAACATTTTAATTCTGCCCAGCGATGCCTCTCTGAGTTCACTGGGGTGTAGTGGGGTGCCCTGGTTTTCAGTTTAGGAATGCAGAGTATGGTGGTAAACCCATTGGTTTTGGCAAAAGACTGCCTGGTTTTGAATTCTGGCTCCACTGTTTAATGGCTGTTTGACATTAAATAATTTCTTTCACCCCTCTGGGTCTCATTTTACTTATCTATAAAATGTGGAATGATATCACTTATCTCAGGGTTTTTATGAAAATTGTTAGTTTATGTAAAGAACGTGGAAAAGTACCTGGGACTATATAATGTGGGTAGCTAGTCTTGTTACCATTACTAATTTGAACTGAGTATCACACATTTGCAAGAGAGATAAGTCAAATACTGTATGGCATCCCTATATGTCTTCGGTGTGCTACCATTTCCTTATGCCATCTACAGCATTTTTTTATTCATAATGAATCTAATGAAACTATACCACTTGAAACACACTGAGTAATTACTATAATTACTATATGTCAGGCACTGTGCTAAACCTTTAGATTCACTAAGACTAATTAATCCTCCAAATATCCATAAGAGATAGGGCTACTATTATTTCCCAGTTTTACAAAGTAAGAACACTGGTGAGGCTAGAAAAGTCAAAATATATGTTCCAGTATTCAAATCTAGATGTGCCTGACTGTCAGTGTGAATTCTTCACTACTCCCTCTTCGTTTGGACCAAAAGGGAAAGACAGATTCTATCTCTACACTAAGAATCTCAGATCTTCTCATGACTGAAGAAAGAAGAAGAGGTCATGAAACCAGGTGTAGGTTTGGGCCAGGATCCAGGAGGCCTTATATTCACATCACTCACAATGTTAGCTTCATCTCAATCACAATCCTGACAACTCTGTCAACCTGCTCATCATTTTTTCCCTGAAGTACTGATTTAGAGTAGAAGACAGAGAAATCCTCAGGGCTGCTGAATATTAAATGAGAATCTTAGCGGAGTCTTCATAAGACATGTCACCTTACTGCAGGATTCATCTATAAAAGGAATTTATTTTTCCCAAATTTGCCATCTTTGAAAGAAACTATTTTAGAAATGTTCAGAAGCTGGAATGTGTGCATAGTCCACCCTCCAAGAAACAATGGATGGTATTGATTTCTTCCAGCCATTCACACCTCTATATGAGTTTATGGGATCCTAAATCAAGAAGCAATTTTTGTTTTTTGACAATGATATAGAAAGTACCTACTTTCCCCATGATAGTATACCTGCTTTATGTGTTTTTTAATTAAAAAAAAGGTTCTTCTATGGTTGAGCAGAGTTGCATATGTTTTAATGTCAAACTTTTAATAAAAGTGAGTATTTACATATCCTAAATCAAAAAGCAATTCTGCTTTTTTGACATTAATATTTAAAAAGATGATTCAAACGGAGAGTTTTAGAAGGGAGGGGGTAGGAGGGTGGGTGAGCCTGGTGATGGGTATTAAGGAGGGCACCGATTGCATGGAGCACTGGGTGTTATACGCAAACAGTGAATCATGGAACACTACATCAAAAACTAATGATGTACAGTATGTTGACGAACATAACACGATAAAAAAATTTTAAAAAATAAATAAAAAGATGATTCTTCCATCTATTCTTATAAGACTCTGTTCACTGCTTTTTGAATGCCTCTGATGTAAATATCAGATGTAGAGAACATAAAGCACTTTTCCTGAAGGACATTGGTCTGGTACATTTTTGGCCATGTAAAATATCCAAGGGTGACATAACAGCTAAATATAAGTGGTCAAATATAATACAACAATTTTAAAATACCACCTATAGGTAGTTTAAAACTGACCTGCCCTTGAAAATAGCTATAAAGGACCAGAATGGAGAAGAAGTATATGAAAATAATTTAACAAGTAAAAAATTATATTAAAGGGAAGAGTGAGAAGAGGCATTAACAATTTTTGAATCTGTTTGTAGTTCCTTTGGCAAAAAGTTGATACAGCTTTATACAAATACAAAGCATGTGTGTACATATGAATAGAAATATAGGTCTATTTGCTTTCCATTTAGATTTAGATCACAGGATCATCATCAAAATTGGTAAAAGGAAGAGAATAAAAGACACCATTTTTGTAGATATTACTCAGATCCTCTTTGTTCAAGAGTCAATAAATAATGTAAAATGATTTATTATACATTCTAAATAAGAATATAGTGTGAATATAGACTGAAAATCGTTATGCTGTTTTAAAAGTCAACAGCAGCAGAACTGCTGGTTCTGTTTAGAGTTAAAAATCATATCCAGGAAGATAAACTTCTATTTTAACTGGGAAGAGAAAAACGATGTCAGATAACATCTTACAGTATTATGACTTCTTTTAATGTACTGTAGGTTTATTTTCTTTTGGCTTTGATAGGTTTTAAACAAGAAAATTGAAAATAAAAGGTTGCAGATTGTTTCAGGACATTACATTATTTTACTTTAAAATTTTGCCCACGTCTATAAAAAGCTAACTTTTTATAGCCACTGGATTTGGATATAAAATCCAAATTTTATATCCACAGCCACTGGATTTGGATATAAAATCTGAGTCTCAGTGTCTGCTCTGTAGTCTTGGGCAAGTCTCTTTACTTCCACAGAACTCAAGGTCTCAGTGTTCAGTGAGGACTTTAAATTAATATCTACTTTACTTGAGTTTCATGTAATGCTGTTTTCTTCTTAAAATGTTAAGCTTAATTTATATGGCTATATTTTTTGTAATGCTAGTCAAATAAGAAAAAAACTTCACTTTTCCCATGATTAATATTCAATTATTTCAAACTGAATAGATGAAACATAAAGAACCACGTTCACTGACAACTTAGTTTGTTACAATTTCTTTAATATTTTGAATGTTATTTATAAAGTTGAAATACTCTGTTTTCCTGAGTGTTTTAAATGCCTGACCAATCAGCTTTAGGACTCAAACAAGGAAAATACTTCTAAGTATTTAAATCTTGTATATTACCTTCATAAGACAGTAAATCTTAACTTCTAAATATTTCTAAACTTTTAAAAATAAAAATTAGTAATTTTTTTACACTTTTTGATTTAAACATTTAGGTTTTAGTCAGTTATTTAATTACAAAGTCTAACTGGGCAGAGAGTCCTTCAGAATTTTAAGTATTATAAGCATTTTATACACATCCACAGAAATGGCGCTAATTAGCACAGACTTAATTCTAAAACTTAAATCCTAAGTTTAACTCAAAAGTATGAATACTATGGGTTTTATTTATGTCACTGTCTATATTTCATTTTAAAATTTCCCATACAGAAAGACTTTTATCATCTAAGGAGTGTTACCACATCAAATGAATTAAAACTTTTGGGGTGGGGTTAGAAATTTGAGGACAAAATGTAGGCACTGGCAGCTAACTATGTCTTGGGTGATTTTCTGTATAACACACAGACACACTGAACCTTAATTATAATTATATCTATTATAACAACTGGAGACTTCAAGTTTAAACCCTTCAGATGGAGGTGGATTTTTGTGGGTCCTAGTTACACTTAAATAGCTTCTTGTGATTCAATTTTGCAACCCCTGACCCAGGTAGCAGCTAACTTTGTTCAGCAAACTCTTTATAGCTCAATTAATTCCATATCCATTTCATATTATTCTCACATTGCTGGACCACAACTCTTATAAATACATCTCTGCTTTAGGGGTCACAACTGAAATCAGGCTAATTATACACATTAGCACCTAATATAAAAACTGAAAGATTATAGAACAGAGAAGTGCACCATCTTCAGAAATTCGCCAACACACCTGGAGCATGGTCAAACATTACTAAACTACTCAGTGGTTATCACTCCGGAAAATTTAAAATTCTGGGCCATTTCATTTTGATCCTTTAAAGTCTAAAATATGATTAATGACATATTTAAAAAGCAATCTAATTTTAAGCAGGAAAGGTTATTTATTTTGCCCTCTCACAATATACACAATAAAAAGTGGCATTTTTGACATCTACATGAATGGCAACTGCAAATGAACGTTCTTGAATTTGGTATGAATAAATATGCCGTCACATCATAATTATATAGAGAATCAAATCAATTTAACGTTTAGTTTTCCAAAGAACAATGGGACTTTTAGGGAAATAGAAATGCCATGAATATAATTTTAAAGCAACAAAGATATATGATAGTCATTTCTCTAGCTTTCATCTGTAAAGTACCTGTTTATTAACCAGGTCAACTGAGTTTCTCTTACCTACTGATAACACTTGAGGAAATCAGTGTAGTTTTATTACTATCATTACCAGTGACCATGATGATATATATTAGCAAAACAAAATAATCATGCTACAAAACAAAAATCCATGGGGTAATATGCATTGTAACAACAAAATTATGCTTAAAAATATGAACTTTCTGGTTATATTTTTACCTCTAAATTGTTCTATGAGCCCAGAGAAATATATGATGCTCATTAGACAGAATTCTAAAAACAGTATTTATAACCTGATATAAAAATAACACTCAAATCCACAGTGTAGTAAAGAAATCACTTAAGAAAATTATAAAGGTTTTCAAGAATGAAAAAAAAGTTCTCCATATTCTTGACCTAAGTATATGGGTATCTGTGAAACTGCTTTATTTTTCTTCCTCCCAACCCACCTCAAAGACCAAAAATAGCATACATATCTTGTATTTTGGTCTTGGTTCGAGTTCTACACAACTCTGCACATATAATACACATCAAGGTGAAAAATGAATCTAATAGAGATTTCTTGTCTATTTTTTCGTTTCCCTGGTTTGATATAGTAGTTTATAATTTCAAAGATTTGAAAGTCCAAAATTAACTACATACAGCTTTCAGAGCCAAATTTATGCCTTGGAACTCTTGCATATTTTTTTTTAAAGATTTTATTTATTTATTTATTTGAGAGAGAGACAGAACTAGTAGGGACGAGGGGCAGAAGGCGGGGGGAGAGAGAGAGAGAGAGAGTGAGAGAGAGAGAGAGAGAGAAGCAGACTCCCTGATGAGCAGGGAGCCTGACACAGGGCTTGAACCCAGGACCTGGAGATCATGACCCAGGCCAAAGGCAGATGTTTAACCGACCGAGCCATCCAAGTGCCCCAACTCTTGGCATATGTTTTTTTTTTTTTTTTTTTTAAATAAGGATGTATAAATTAGGGATCTGCAATGTACAAAATAGGAAACTTGAAGATATTCCATAGCATTTTATTTTCCTTGTAAAAATTAACTAAGTGATTGTAACTATCTCACTTATTTAATGCTCCATAACAAGCCACCTCAAAAATTGGTGGTTAAAACAATTCATTATTTCTCAAAATTCTGTGGGTTCACTAGATAGTTCTTTGGATCTATGTAGTGTTACCCGGAGTCACTGACACTGCAACTGGACTGGAAGATCCAAGAAAAGCTGTCTAAGCCTCGGCACAGGTTCTTAGCTGGGGAGCATACATTTCTCTCCCAAGCAGGCTCTCTCTGTGTATAGTATTTCATTATTTAGGCATTCTATCAACTGCTCTTTCTTGCAGATACCATGACTTCATATACCACCATGTTCAGATACAAGTAGAAACCGCCTGGTCACTCAAGGACTAAGAATTGGCATGGTTTCACTTCCACTTTTGGTCAGAGTAAGTCATGAGTTCGAAGCAAAGTCAAGGGGAAGAAAACAGACACCACTTCTTAAAAGGAGGGATAGCATATACATACATGGTCAACAACCTGCAAGATTATCTACCACAGTGAGAATCTTACATGTCTAGGAAATGTTAATACAATTTTAGCTTAGAATAAAAATACTACAACTCTTGTTATCCGTAAAACATGAAATACTCTGGAGTAATTTTCAGAAGATGTATTGCTTGATTTCCATATTGTTATTTTATATATTTTATGAACTTCCCACTTTGAACCTATACTTAAAAAATTAGTAAACTTGGAGCACCTGGGTGGCTCAGTCAATTGGGCATCTGACTCTTGATCTCAGCTCAGGTCTTGATCTCAGGGTTGTGAGTTTGGGCCCCACACTGGGCTCCACACTAGGCATGGAGCCTATTGAAAAAAATTTAAAAAATTAGTAAACTGTTATTTTCTTTTTTTTTCAAATGTTATAATTGACAATTGTGTGAAAAGGTTAACATATGGAACAAACAACCAAATTTCAGAATTTGTGAAATTCAAAACAAAGTTTGCTTTATTGTCAAAGGAGAAAAGAACTGGGTGGCCATTCTCTCCCTTGGCTATGCCATTCCTTCTTGATTTCCTTATCTACCTGATGCCAAATATTTGAACAATGAAAGATCAAGTTTCTTACATTGTAGACAGGATGATTATTTCAATATCTAAATCTGATGATATTACTTCATTTCAAGAGTTTTCAATAGTTCCTCTATTTTTCTAGGAAGAATATTCAAAGTCTTTATAGGAGATGCAAAACATCTTGGTTAGTTTCTAGTCTGCTTCTTCAGCTTCCTCTGGCACCTGGACCTTTGATCCACCTAGACCTCAACCCCGCATTTTTCTGTCTCTCATCCCCACCATGCCTCCTCCGCTTATCTGCTCTTCCTTCTACATGAACTTTTTCCTCTCACATCCACATAGTCAACACCTAGTCAGCACTCACCCATGGAAGTTTTTGCTGGCTTTCCTTACTTGATCAATTTATGTTCTTATAGCACCATGTAGCTGTTCTTCTGGAAACCAGACACAGGTGATATTTTATCTGATGATTTAATTCAAATATATCTCCCTGAAATGCTCTATGATTCAAGAGTACAAGGCATGTTTCTCTAAGCCATGATACTCCAAACAAAGTCTTGGACATGGTGGATAGATGATGCAGATAAATAGTTACTGACTGAATGAATCAATGAGTGAAAATGCAATGAATGAGGTGGCTGATTAGTGCACAGCAGACAAAGAAAAGTTGATCACAAACTATACTCATTCCTCAATATGTACAAAGAGTAAAAAGGCATCTCAATAAAACAAAATGAAAAAGTTACCTGAAGTATTGAGTGAGATTGCTTAGCACAACTGAAGTTAGTGAGCGAGCAAAAGGGCCAGGCAGAGAATTTCTTGTAAGCAAATTCAAAGTGGGAAGTATTGCTGCTACTCACCAATGTTTCTTACTGTCCTCTTTTCAAGTATGTAAGCGATTTCAGTTCTTCATTCCCCTGAGTGATTTGCTTCAGCCAATTAAATGTGAATTCAAGTAATACGTATCAACTGGGTGGAAGTATTTAACTGCCACTGCAAGACACTAGAACTCTCTTTTCTGTAATTGTGGAAGAGCATATTTATATGAAATTTAACACTGAACTTCCTCCTCAAGGATAGTTTCCTTACAGATATACACTGAGAAATCTTTGTGGATTCAAACTCCTAAGATTTAGGGGTTGTTTCCCTCTGTACACTGTTGGTGGGATTATATATTGGTACTGTCACTATGAAAAACAACATGAACATTCCTCAAAAAATTAAAAACAGGGCTTCCATATAATCCAGCCATTCCAGTTTTGAGTATATATCTGAAGGATGTTAAATCACTGTCTTAAAGAGGTATCTGTTTCCCAATATTCACTGTAACATTATTTACGATTGCCAAGACATGGAAACAACCTATATTCGACAATGGGCTAATGTATAAAGAAAATGTGGTATGTGTATAGACATACACACACATACACGCACACAACACACAGAAACACTGGAATATCTTCCAGCCATAAAAAGAAAGAAATTCTGCCATTTGAGGGCCTTATACTAAGTGAACTAAAACAGAGGGAAAGACAAATACTGTATAATCTCACTTATGAAATTAAAAACCTAACACACCGAGAGCAGATGAGTGGTGCCAGGGAAGGGTGTGAGGGTGGACATGGGGAATATGTCAGAAAGTGGTCAAAAGGGACCAGCTCCCAGTTATAAGTAATTTTGGGGATGTAATGCTCTGCGTAGTGACTATAGTTAACAACACTGTATTGTATATATGAAAGTTGCCAAAAGAGGAGATCTTACAAGTTCTCACTATAAAAAAAAGAAAAAAAAGTGATTATGTGAAGTGATGGATGTGTTCACTAACTTTATTATGGTAATCATTTTTCAAAATATACATTTATCAAATTACTATGTTCTATACCTTAAAATAACACGTTATATGTCAATTATATCTAAATAAGGCTGGAAGACAAAAAACAATGTGTAAAAACAGCACTCAGTAACATGCATACAATAATATTTGATTTTGTATTTGTTGTCTGTGCTCTCTGCTTAAAGTAGATTATATTGACATTTCCTGAATATGTCATTGAGTAAAATGAGCAAGAGCTCTCGTTTAAAAAAAAAGAAAGAAAAGAAAGATTTAGAGGTTATTTTTTACTGCAGTATAGCCTGATTTATAAATGTCATGATTCTAAATAGAAATAAAACAAGTTTATTTGATGGCTTTTATCTTATTATTAAATATGCCAAACAAATGAATATATTCAAGTCCAAATCAAACAAAAATTTATTCCTAAAATGCTGTTTGGCAAAGCCAAATATGTCATTATTTTTCTCCAAAACAAAATAGCATCATATATGAACATAATAAGTTATACTAAGGTAAATGCAGGTTAACACAAAAATAAGTTCTTTGGCATCTGGAGAAGCCAATTATGAATCTCACATTTGAGATATCTCAAAAAGAAATTATCACACACCTCACATATACAGTCTGTCTCTCTGTAAATTTATAAATTGTTGCCAGATCCAGAGATATTTACAATTACAGGTAAAACCTCAAAACTATTTTCTAGTACCTATATGCACTTCTGAATTGTCCTAATAGACCAAATCCCTGAAAGACCACAATATACATCAACCCCAAAGTTGGGTCAAATACAATTTGTCGTTATATAATAAATAACTACTTAAATTTTCTGATTGCTTCATCGTGGACTAGATATTAGTGGTTGCCAAGGGTAGAGACATAAATTTAACATTAATTATCATTTTAATATGTCTTATTTTGACACCACTAGATATAGATGACACTGTAACAGCATTATTTGGAATAAGCACAAATATATTTCACTTAATGTTTCTCTAGTATATTTAGAATCTATATTCATTGGAGCAAGCATTTGTTGAGTAACCACCACATGCCAGACACTGTGAGGTGCTGGAACTATAAAGTTAAAAACACAGTCCCTCTCCTTAGTAACTTCAAATTTATTCATTTAGATTTTATGACTTAATACACAATCCATATTAAATACTGATTTAATTTAATAAGACTGAGAACAATAACTGCGTACCAGTAGTTACAAAAACATATTTGGAAACACTAACTCATTCAGTTTTTGTTTTTTTTTTAAGATTTTATTTATTTATTTGACAGAGAGAGATCACAAGTAGGCAGAGAGGCAGGCAGAGAGAGAGAGGGAAGCAGGCTCCCCGCTGAGCAGAGAACCCGATGCGGGGCTCGATCCCAGGACCCTGAGATCATGACCTGAGCCGAAGGCAGAGGCTTTAACCCACTGAGCCACCCAGGCACCCCTCATTCAGTTTTCATGTAGTTCTTCGACTTTGTGGAAGTCAGGCTACTATATACACATAGAAACTGAGGTTCAGATATTATTTCACACATTTTACAAGGTTTCATTCCTAAAATTCAATTACATTTTAAACTTAGAAAAAAGTTTGAAATGTGTGAAAAATAAGTGTGATCTTCTAGATGTATGATGAACTCCTTGAGCAAAAGAAAAAAATGTGCAACACGAATGGAAAAATGAACAAAGGATATGGGCTGACCTTAATGAAAGGAGCAGATATAAGTGCTTCATGAACACTCATGAAATATTCAGACCATATTTGTGGAAAAAGGGTGATTTATAGAAATATTGGAATGGAGTTTATTTGTGTGTTTGTTTTGCCAATCCAGTTGGAGAGTACTTACAATATACAATACACATGTACTGTTTACAAGTATGTGGCGATGGGAATTCAGCTGCCTGGAAGTACAGATGGAACTGTCTTCCCAAAGGACAATTTAGTAATATGCACACTGTCACCTTTCAAATAATACATACCATTTAACACTGAAATTTTAATACTATGGATTTCTTTTTTAAACATAATCAGAGATGTATATAAAATATTTAGGTACAAGGATAAAGGTAAGCATCATAATATTTTTATAAGTAGTAAATAATTCTAAAAAACTAAATATCTGATGATACATTATTGGTTTGAGAAAATTTATGGCACACTCATCTGGTGAATATCCCTCAGATTTTAGAGAATATCTATGAAATTTGAAAATGTTCATAGTATGTTAATTAACAAGTTATAAAAGAGAACATATACATCCTCCCCAAAGTTATATTTTACACACACAATCACAAAGGTGACTGAAAGGATGCCATAGCTTGAGTGACATGATAATCAGTAAGTTTTCTGCATTTTCCAACTTTTGCATAATAAAGGCATATAACTCTCATAATCTGAAAGAAGGATTAAAATAAACGATATTCTTGATCATATTAGTCCCACTACTAGGTACTTACCCAAAGAAAACAAAAACACTAATTTAAAAAGATACAAACACCCCTATTTTTATAGCAGCATTATTTACAATGGCTAAGATAAAGAAGGAACCCGTGTCTATCAATAGTTAAATGGATAAAGATGTGACACACACACACACACACACACACACACACTTTGAAATATTACTCAGCCATAAAAGAAAAATCAAATCTTGCCATTTGTGACAACATGGATGGACCTAGAGGGTATTATGCTAAGTGAAGTAAGTCAGATAGAGAAAGACAAATACCATACAATTTCACTTATATGTGGAATCAAAAAACAAATGAACAAAGAAACAAACCACAAAACAAACTTTTGAATACAGAGAACAATCTGGCAGTTGCTAGAGGGGAGATAGGTAGGGGGATGGGTGAAGTAGAAAAAGAGGATTAAGAAGGACAAACTTCCAGTTATACAACAACATACGGAGATGAAAAAGACAGCTTAGAGAATATAGTCAATAATATTATAATGACATTGTATGGTGACAGATGGTGACTATATTTATTGTGATGAGCAATGAGTAATGTATGTAATTACTAAATCAATATGTTGTACACCTGAAACTAATATAACATTGTATGTTAATTCTTCAATAAAAATAATTAAAATAAATAAATGACATTTGTTTTTTATTTTCTTTACTTGTTATATAATTTTCCAAAGTTACTTAAGAATTTGATGTAGTTTGCAAATTTTGAACAGATTTCATCATCTCAGTAAGTTCATAAGTACTACTTACTTGATGAAAATGAATAATATTCAGGCAAAGGAGACAGAATATGTGATTAGACAATTATGTGAACATATATATAACATGAGATGCTACTTTTTGCTAATCCACTCTTTTTTAGGCATATTATGAATCCTTTGCATAACCTAGAATACATCACTATCTATCACAACTGAGGGATGATTATTATTCCAAGCAAAGACATATACCTTTTAATGTAGTCCTTTGCTATTTCTCACTATATCATAGTATTTTATTTTTAAAAATTATCTTGGAATTAGATAATTTATTAACTTCTGATGCTCATTTCTCAAATAAGATATAAAATTAACAATGTTAGCCACCCAACTGCTAGAGATGAATGCTTAACTGAGTTCAAGAACACATATTAAAATTTTAACTTCAGTAGCAGAACTCTTCTCTATCTTATTCAGGGTTAAACACCCCCATGACTGGAATGGCATCAGTCTCACAGTAAGTATTCAGGCAATATTTATAGAATTAATATATTAGTGGAGACCACTGTCTACTATGAACGGGCACTGGATATTCAAAGAGGAATCAGCCAAGGTTCAAGCTTTCAAGAACTTAGACTCTGTGACAGAACACAACCACAGTTAATGAAACAAGTCAAAATATATGACTCAAACTTCTGTGTATATCAAGTATTTAAAAAAAAAAAAAGCTAAGAAAAACCCTTAACTGTGTTTATAAGAGTGGCAACTAACACTATGTATCACATTTTTCAATCATCTATAAAGATGAAATTAATGAATTTTGGTGCTCCGAGATGTTATTTAATTAAACTTTAAAATTACTTTTACTATTGCTTTATTAGTAGTACATTTTATTTAGTTATAATATTAATATTGGTAATTAAGTATGTTAAATTATTCATCTAAATTAACTAGACATTTTTGGATAAACTGAGGTGATTTCATGTACAAATGAAAGCCTAAAAGAAATAACACCCAGGGCTGAAAACCCTGAGAATGGAAAAAAAAATATTTTAGGACATCCAAAGATATATTCATGAATCTTGAAACTTCAGTGACATAAAATGATTTGTTGTTGTTGTTGTTTCATGCTTCCTTGTGAAAAATGACTTTTACCTATTAAGTAAGGAAGCCACTAATGGTAAAAGGAATTGTCTCAAGCATTGTGCAGGTAAGGGATGTGTGTGTTGTGTAAATGTATGAAAACTTGTATCTGGCTTTCTATGGCAAAAAGGTGATTTTTCTCTTAAATTCCAGTCTCTCTTTTCCTATAATAAAGTTGTTTCTGTCACTGCATAATCATTCTGAACATCTTATGACAAAAGATAGAACTAGAATGAAGGCAGCAAACAGAAAGCTTTCCACACCAAAGTACCCTATATCTTGACAGGAAGATGCATGCAGATAAAGCCCTCATTCTCCTGTCTACAAATCACACAGACACAGTTTGCACAATATTTAAACTTAAAATAAAGTAGGCACTTCTGAGAAATACATATATTACAACCATTATGCTAATTTAAAGAGAATCCTTGAATACACGCTTCTGTGTTAACTTATAAATAGGAATGTCAGAAATAGCTTATCTGTTAGCGCCACGTATTCACAATTAAGCATGTTTAAGAATTTGCTAACATTAAATACCCAGAAAACACCTTTATGGTATACTTTAAAAAAAATTACCTTCAAAAAATTTACTTTCCATCAACACTTGAGTAATTGTAACCTTTTCATCCCAACAAAACTTTAAGGACTTTCTTTAATTTACTCTTTTATCAGCTGATAGAAAATTAGCAGCATGTCTGATTTCTGACCTTCTCTTTCATTTATTGCTCTTTACTGGTTGGAGGACTTTGACAGGTGCTAGAGAGGAAAATTATGTTCTTCTGCTAAGAGCTTTATTCCAACAAGTATATTATACTCCTGATTATTTACAAAGATACTACAAAAGTCTCCTTACATAACCCCTTTATCATACAAATGTAAGAGAAGCCAGATCAATTAAACTTTGAAATAATGGACAAATAAAATCATTGAAAATAAAATGTCCATATTGGTCTCTTACAAACAAGGGTGATAAATTACTAGGAACTTTACAGAATGTCTTATTCAAGTTTCTCCTCCCACCCGTAAAAGAACACTCATAAAATATCCATCCAAAATTCTCACTTTTAATCAACAGAAGTCATCTAAAGGAAGAGTGGTCTGTTTAAGCACTCTGCTTAATGTGTTATTAGGAATTACTGTGCTTATAAAATCCTTAAAAAAAAAAAAAAAGGGCACCTGGGTGGCTCAGTTGTTAAGCGTCTGTCTTCGGCTCAGGTCATGATCCTAGAGTCCTGGGATGGAGCCCCGCATCAGGCTCCCTGCTCTGCGGGAAGCCTGCTTCTCCCCCCCCCCCCTCCCCGTTTGTGTTATCTCCCTCACTATGTCTCTCTCTGTCAAAAAAAAAAGAAAATCTTGAAAAAAAAAAAGGAATTACTGTGCTGACAAACATTTTGAATCATTTCCTCTACATTTTAAGAATTTGTAAACCATTAAACATAGGAATTAATATAGCTACCATTCCTAGAGAATATGTAAACAACACCAATCAGTCAGCTTTTCTAACTACATCTAGAGTGTTTCCTAGCATACTGTCTCATTGAATGACTGTCCTTTTGGACTAATTCAGCACTTCAGCACTTTGGTAAATTAAATTGTTTGAAGCATTAATGGAAAGACATATACAATTGACTTCACCCACTTCTTATAAGCGAATGTGATAATCTAGTGAATAACTAAAAAAATTATGGAAAGACTTCTTTGATTTCTGTGAAAAATCTTATTTTAACCCCATAATTAACTTGTGGTTCTAGATTTTGGAGTGAGTTTATGCCTTGACCCCTAAAGCACCACTAAACTGACAGAAAACACACCAAGGGAAATATATGAAATTGTTAGAATACCAGGAAAAAATAAACTATCAGCAAACCAGAAAATTTGATGACCTTCTTTTTGGTGGGAAGCAGATGAGGAAAACTGTAGTGAACATGGCAGTATATGATACTATGCAATATGATGCAGAAAGGTTCTACCATAGAGACATAGAATGCTATATAAGAACACTTTAAAATATGCATAATCTAGGTTGTAAACAAGAAAGATAAATTGTCAGGGACCCAAAATGAAGAGGAAATTCAAAGTTAGATTGGTGAAGACCCAAAATGAGGAGGAAACTCAAAGGGAGCTGGAATAAACCAAGGAAAAGAGGACCCTCCACAAAATATGGGACTTTAAAGGATTCTGCTTATCTGCTGGAAAGAAAGGGTCTTCCAGAGATAGGCTGCAAATCAAGTTTTTGCCAAGTTTGGTTGTAGGGCCTAAATTTATTCTCTCTGCATGTTAAGATAATTTTAGGCCAAAAATTACCACAGAAGCTAGTACAAAATGGGGAAAGTATAGAGCAAATCTAGAGGCAAAAGCGAAACAATGCTGTAGAGAAGCATCTTCAACTGTGATAATGCTGGTCTCTCATGGGAATCAACAACTGCTAAAGGTGGATCTGTCATAAAAGAAGATTACAAACATCAAAAGGAATAAACCGCCATGTAGGAGACTCAGCAAATACAAATAATGAAGTAATTTGTCCCTGAAAAAACGAAAACTAATTGAATAATCAAAAATCAACTTCGAAATAAGATAATTTTAAAAATAAGCAATAGAAATTACAGAAATCAAAAAATATTTTCTGAAAAGAAAAATAAATTTATAAAATACAAATGAGGGAAATCACACAGTGAAACACAAAAAAGGGAGATATAAAAATATATAAAATAAGACAAGGAAGAACAGAAGAAGGTTTAAATACTTAATGGGCATCGTAGAGAAAATAAAGATGGAAAAGGGATAAAAGTAAATATATAGTAGCTGAGAATTTTTCAAATTGAAGTTAGACAGATTTAGGAGTTTGGAGAGGCCAGAGTCGTATAAATTTAAAACAAATCCACACCTACACACATTGTAATGAACCCAAAGACATCATTGCAAAGAGAAAATTTTAAAATCTACCAGAATGAAAGACAAATATATCTTCAAAGATGTTATAGTTAGACTATGAGCAGTCTTCTCATGAGCAAAATTATATTCTAGAAGAGCAATGAACAAAATATGCAAAAAATGTTGAGAAAAAAATTATCGGTCATCATGGAGTTCTGTAACCAACCAAAATGTGAGAAAAGTAATTTTTTGAAAGATAAACTGCAAGAGAGTTTAAGATTGTTTCTATAATGATGTTCGAATGATCTTCAGTACACAGGAAACGAACCCACAAGATATATGTCTGTAGTAAGAAGAAATGGTTAATAAATAACTCAGAAAAACATGTCATAAATCTAAATAAATATTGATAAATATTAGAAGTTTAAAAACAAAGGAAAAATAAAATAATAGAAATATGGACATTGGCAGAAATATCTTGGAGGAAATTTAAACAAGCCATTTTCCGGTTTGTGAAAAGGATATATATATTTTTAGCTTTTTTTGGAAAATATAAAGATTCATTTTATGTTAAAATATTTATGTTCACTGAAATGTAACAGATTATCTAATTTTTAAGATAGTAAAAGTTGGAAGAAATGAATATAGAATGCTTACTAAATCCAATAAAAAACAATAAACAATAAATAGAATAAAATAAACTGTTGAAAATATCTCTGGGAAGTGGGATTAGAAATATGTGGGAAGATATTTATTTTTTATTTTATTATTTTTCCTATAGGTTCAAAGTTTATTGTTGTTTCCAGGGTCACACAGTACTTTTTTAGGACATTAAAATTTTAATTAAAAAAAAAAGAGGGGTGCCTGGATGGCTCAGTGGGTTAAACCTCTGCCTTTGGCTCAGGTCATGATCTCAGGGTCCTGGGATCAAGCCCCTCATTGGGCTCTCTGCTCAGCAAGGAGTCTGCTTCCCCCTCTCGCTGCCTGCCCTCTCTGCCTGCTTGTAATCTCTCTGTCAAATAAATAAAATCTAAAAAAAAAAAGAAAAAGAAAAAAAACAAAACCATTAACAACAGAAGAAAAATTCACAAGTATTTTGTGATGGTTTTCTTCAGTGAAAGGAATTATGGCTTAATCTTTTCTTCTCTTTTTCTGTATATTGTTTTTATAGTCAGAAAATTAAATAAACTATTTTTCTTGATCAACTCTGATTGTTTGGTGCATGCAGAACTATCATTTCTATTTTTAGGGTACGTGAATCTGAGGACCAGCATTTCTGAATCTTCTCGCAAGATTCCCTTAGCTCCATTTTCATATCTAACTATAATTTACACCTCCAAATTTAATTCTCTACTAAATACTCATTATAATTGATTAGATGATGATTATAATTTTTATTTTTTTCATTGTTTTATATTATTTTTTCCCAATCAATCCCAAGGCTCATAGATGAAATGTAATAGTAACACTAATATAAAAATGATCAAATAACTAACATAAAAAGTGCTTATTAATTTCAAGGCTTTCTTGAAGGTATTTTTCACATGTTAACCTACTTATTTCTCTTGCTATTACTATGAAATCAGTTCTACTATTATTCTCATTGTGGATGGGAAATGGAGGTGCAGAAAGGCTAAGTTACTTGCTTTAGATCACAAAGCTATTCCGTGCCAAATGTAGAGAAGAGCAAGTATACAGGTGCTATGAAGCCCTTCATCACAAGAGGCCTGCTTCCAGAATCTTGGTGTCACTTTATACACACTTGAGAGAATGGAACTTCTTTTACTAGTAAGATTGTTTTGTACTTCATAGGATACCTGACTCCCTCATGACTTCTTTAAAAAATCTCAATATCTAAGTAATTTCATTCATGTATTCATTTAATTGGAAGGTTGTTATGTATAAATTTTATGTCCGCCCTACTGCCATAAAATACTTGAGACTCCTAATTTTGATTCATGTTACTAGGACCCAAATTCACTCTAAATTACCCTATGATTCCTTGCAAGATAGCTAAGTAGGCCATAGACTTCCATGTTAAGACTGACAGGAGCATGAAAGAATAAAAGAATAAAAATGAAAATATAGTAATAATAAACTATTAAAAAAAAGAATAATAAAAGAGTTCCCAATGACTGACCCTGTTTTTTTTTTTTCTTCCCTAGTATGCCCTGTGTTATGCCTTCATCACAAGTATTAGATTATATAGTACATACTCATTTTTTACTAGAATAGCCCTTTTCAATATGAATAATGGGAACAATTTCATTTTCTAATGAAATTTTTATTTAAAATAATTCTCCCAAACTGAAAGATTTTTATTTGAAGTTCATTAAATAAAGAGATTTTAATTCCTCTTTTGTTATACAGAAACAGCAAAAACAACAACAGTGATGTTGGTGGGATACAAAATCAAAATAAAAAGCCTTCCGTCTTTAAAAAAAATGCATGCAAACACAACCCTATAACATAGATTCTGAAACACATTTCCACTGCTGCCAAATATTAAAAAATCAAAAACAAAAAGAAAAACATGGACCTACATGAAGTGGGTGGGTGGAGGCATATAGGAAAGCTGACAAGTACCTTCTCCTTCATTTACTTTTAGGAGGATACAGATTGCCCCCAAATCTGATAGGTTATACTCCCTGCTCCCATACATGCACAGCTTCCCCTATTATTAACATCGCCACCACAGTGTACATTGTTTTACAATTTGTTATAATCAATGAACCTACACTGATATATAACTATCACCCCAAATCCATAGTTCATACCACTGTTCACTCTTGATATTATATATTCTATGGGTTTAGACAAATACATAGTGACATGTATCTGCTATGACAGTATCACACAGATTGTTACATTGCCCTAAAAATCCCCTGTGCTTTCTCTATTCATCCCTCACGCATAAATTTTTGAATAAAAAGAAGACAGAAGGGGAAAAAAACTAAGAGAAATGCAGTTAAAAATGTAAATCTCAAGAAGAATCAGCCACAGTTTGAACAAAGTGCTTGACAATTACTCTTACATAGATTAAATATCTCTAAAACATAATCTTTCCATATATACTTTTAAAAAGAAAACCAAATCGCTTCTCGGCCTTTTGGCTAAGATCAAGTGTAAAAAGAAAATCAAAATGAACTGAAAAAGTATAAATTAAAAATAAATTTGGATAAAATGACAGATGTGGAAGACAGACAAATGAGATCCAACATGCTCATAAGTGGTGGCCCTGAAGAAAAGGAAAAAATAATATAATAACAATAAAAAAATCAAATACAGAATGTAACAACAACAAAACTGAAATATAAAAATCTCAAATCAATGCAGTACATCATATTTAAGGAAATTTGATGAATTCTGTCTAACTCTAGAATATACTATGGCAAAAAACAAAGAAAACAAAAAAAAGCCCCAACAAACAAACAAACAAACAAAAAACCCCAAAGAGTCATGTGGACATATATCAAAAAGAAGCAACTTATACTCAAGAATGGAAATTTCAGACATACCTAAATGAATGGACACCAACATTCAGTATGGGGAGTCTCCAGCATTGTTTACAAATATTTACAAATTTTTAAAGGGAAAAAACATGTTTGATTCAAGAAGATAAATGTGTCTTCCATATATAAGGCAAAAGAAGAAAATGTTCTATGTGGGCACATAGAAAATATAGCATCTATGACTGTTTCTTTGGTGGAGGGGTACTACTTAACAGTGAAATCCAACAATCTAAGAAATAATTCAAAATTAAGAATACAGCAGTGATGAAGTGAGTAGTAAGTAATTGGTAAAGACTGATTTTTTTTTTTTTCAAATTCCAAGTAAGTCTAACCAAGACTGTGTGAATTAAGCCAGAATGTAAATACTATAAATCTCAATAATGTAAAACTGATAATATAATTGAGGTTCAGGTGGTGTATGTAAGGAAAATAACCATAAAGTACATAAAGTTAAATTTCTTTAACTAACAAAGACTTACAAGAGATTGCTTAATATTTAAACATATATCGTAAAAATGGTGACTTCAAACTACTAATATTTTCTTAATTTTTGTTCTTAATTCAAGTGTTAGTTTTATGGACCTAATATTCCTTTTTTGGGGGTGGGGTGGGAAACAAATACCTGAAATTTAGCAATTTCTTCAGTTTCATATCAGCTCTATTTTTTTCTATTTAATCCAAATCTAAAATAAATTCAATACTTTTTTTTAAAGAATAGGGTAAGATCATATTCTTTTAAAAGAATATCTATCTACCTATCACTGATCACATTATCTAAATACCTATCCGCCAAAAACAAACAAAAATGTATGATAAGAAAGAATTCCTCTAAAGTCTCTCCCTCTCATTTTGTTATTTGAATTTAGGCATAGGGTGTCTGCAAATATCATGATTGTTTTTTACAGGTGACAAGATTTCTTTTTTGAACTTTTATGCTTAACTTGAGTTATTTTAAAGGAGTATAATTTATGTTACTGCATTCTAATTAAAATGATGTTAAATATGTAAGTGAAAAAATAAGTATTTCATAACCCCCCCTCCTTCCACTAAAATATAAAGGTACAAACTTATTTTTGTATTACTGAGTATTTTCATTTGTCAAAACTACAAAAGTATGGAAACAACTTAATATACCTCACATTCTTTTCACAAAATAATTGATATTTTTTTGTCTAAGCTAAGACCAAATATGTATTAATTCTCCAAATGACAATGTGAATTTGTTTTCATTAGGGAAAGTTACATGGAGAATACTAAACAAACTATTCCGGTACTGCACTAGAAATGTTCAAAGGAAATAATGCAGTGCGGTTTATAAACGACAAGCTTTTTGGCTAAGATGTGATAAGTTATGCATTTATATAACCTCATAGAAACCCTTATAAAAATTGCAAATTTATATATTTGAAATCTCTGAATTGCATAGCCATGATATTGCTTTAAAAAAATCACTGAAGCATCAAAGATGAAATGACTCTGGATTTCTGTTTGTTTGTTATACAAATCATGTCAGTATTGTGTGTGTGTATGTTTGTTTTCTGAATTTGTGTAGGTTTACACATGTCTGAGAGGGGGTGGGGCACAGGAGAGTGTGCTGAAATATCTTATCTTATAAAATACAATACACATAAATTGATGAAATCTTTAACAACAATAAAGATAAACCCATCAGATAAATGAAAATTGTTCAAAACCAGAATCTCAATATTTAACATACGGCTCTTTCTCTTACAAAAATTTTTAAAAAACGTTGCCACTGTAGATATGATTATGAATACCTCATTTTCCAAATTGATTCTGTGTAATTCTACTGTTCTCCCTATTTTCTCTCAGTATAACTTCTGTTTAGTCATTCTGTGAATATTTCTCAGAGGACATAGTCAGGATGCTGATTATTTAAACATAAGTAGTTTTCAATTGGAGAAGCAAGAACTATGAATTCCAATTTCTCCCCAACCCCCAAAGTTAACAGTATTCCATTAACATAATGGGTTATACATGGCTAATCTCAGAGCTCTTATAAGTTTTGTTCCCAAGTTATCAACTTCTGAAACTTTTCATAAAGTATTATAGGTAGCTTAATACTGACAAGCTTAACTATTGTGAATGGAAACTCCAGAAGCTATTATCTGGAAGCTGGGTAAAAAGCAAGATGCCAGACAAAATTTGGTGGGGTCATGTGACCTCCAGTCTTACACTGCTCCCCTCACCAAATCCCTCCCCCAGGAAACTTTTTATAACCATTTCTTTAAATCATCCGTTGGACACTGCAAACCCCACCCCTCTACCCTTTGATGAAAAAAAAATTAGCAATAACATTTTCCCATTTGCCATTACAGAAAGGGCGTGAAACCATCTGAAAGTACCAGAATTAGCACTGTCATCCCATCTTGCCCATTAGTTTTACTGCAGCAAAGACTAGTGAAACACTGAAAAATGTACCTGTAGTCTCTCTTTCCCTGGTTTGATCCTAAGCTCCCCAGAATACAGATTCAATACATTTTCTCTCACAAGGAATAAATGCATTTTAAGCATCAACATCACAGAAACATAGCATAAATAAAGCAGTCACTTCTCCCCCAAACCCAGCTTTTACCTGTTATGCTAATACAAAGACATTGAAAGGAAGAAAAGCTGCAGCTTGCCCAGCAAAATTCTCATTGCAGCAGACAGCACAATTTTGTACTTACAGATCTTACCAGGGAAATGTCTCGGGATCTTTACAATTTTTCTGCAGAACTCTGTCTCAAGCTCTCAGCCAGGCATGCTGTGCATCCAGGCAGAACCAAGCCGTATGGAATGTCTATGCAGCTGGGAGATAATGGGACTCTTTTTCCCAGCTGGGACTGCAAGCCTTTTATCCACTGAGTATTGCGTGGCTCTTCTCTGGTCTTAAGCATGAAATACGCTCCTCTCCTGCTGCATTCCTGACGGAACCTAGACAATTAGTTCTTGAGGCACATGGGCAAATCTCCCGTTTGGAATATTCAAAAGGAAAATTCTCCCTATACAGAAAATACAGCTCTATCTTCACCATCCTTCACAGAATCATAGAGAGCTGAGAGCAGCTGCCATTCCAGTGGCATGAAAGATTAAATTCACCCTCCCCTTTCTTTGACTAGAGATAGTCACTCCTGTTGGGTCATCAGAAAATCTCTTATGGAAAACTGGGTCAGGCTAACTACTTATTAGGTTTCCAATAGGAAAGGAAGTCATTTTTTTTTCTTCCTGGTTTCACTGCATTGTCATTTGTAAGCGAAGATTAAGTCAGTCAAGGGTCTGCACTGATTTAGACTGTATTCAAACGTAAGTAAGCTTTCTGAAGCATGCCAGTAACTCCCACTACTAGTTAGGGTGAAGAGAAAAGGGAAAAGAAAAAAATCAAAGGATCTTATGCACTGTCACTAAATACTTTCTAAATCATATTTTTAAAATATGTGCACGAGGCTTCTAAACGACAGAAAAGTATGTAAAGAAAGTGGAGTCAAGTCCAAAAGAGTATTGCTGCTCTCCTAGGTAACATATTTATAATCTCCAGAGGCCAAGAACAAGTGTGCATGTATTTGCAAAACAACTCTGTAAGGGAAAGAATGCTGTTTGTGCTTCACACCCACCCCTCCAATTAAACTTTTTAATATATTTGGGTCTTGTCATTGGTTTGGAAGGGACTAATTTCTTACTGAAAAAAAAAAAAGCTAACAATAAAAAAAAGGTAACAATAGGAAAAACAGCTGCATACATAGAGACACCAACACATACAAACATGGCTATAACATGAGAGCAGAATAATTGCTTGGACTTATTTTCATGTTGTGATGAAAAGAAATTATACTCTCAGCATCTTAAAGTGAATGGATACTGGGAAAATAAGTCACAAATAAAATGTGAATAAACCAAAAGATATCTTTCAGACTCAGTTTGCTTTTATCTGATGAGCCAGAAGGTTTCTATGGCTACATTTTATGACTATATCCTATGATTTCCATGAAATTATTTTGTAACTATATCCATCATACTCCTCATTTCTACATAGGGTTTAACCACCATCGTAAGAGGCTTGAGAGAGGAATTACTATTTCTTAACATTAGGTGAACTCAAATGAGCTCCAATTCATGAGAGGGCAAGCTGAATGAATTATTTTATAGTTATGATATTCGTCTTAATTGAATGTCTAATTTTTTAATTAAAATCATCTCTGCCTCTTCAAAAATAAAAATATATTTATAAAAATGCCAAAACACTGCTTTTTCTACTGAGATATGAGAAAAATAGTCACCATGTAGAGGGTTTCTTCCTTGAAGATGGATTCATTCAATTTAAAGGACACTCCTTTAGTTAGATCTCCAAAACTTCTACCCCATATTCCAAGACCACTGATGGCTTTGCTACCCATTTCACTGATAAGAAAATTAGAATCAAAAGACGTTCAGTAGCTCCTACCACTGCAGCTAGTCATATGTGTGCACCTGTAACCATACAGTCTGCCTTCACTCTTTCTGCTCAGGGTGAACCACACTCCTTCCTCAGGCCAAGCTCTCTGCTGTACTCCAGTTACAATGCTCTCTTACATATTCAAGAGACGGTTCCAAGTATGCATCCTTTTCTCTTCAGAATCAACAGTTCTCCCTTCTCTTTGTATCATTACAGCATAGAGATCTGCTGCTATTTTGTCCGTCTTAAAAATCAATAAGCTTTTTGACTTCACATCTTCCTCCAGCTACCAATTCATTTCCCTGCTTCTTTTTACATTAGAACATCTTCAAAGAATTGGCTATACTCATCTCCTAATAATCCTTTCTCATTCTATCTCCCGTGCAATTTGATCGTTCTTTTGTCTCCCTTTCGTTACATCACTAGCAGCTCCTCAGAAACTTCTGCTGATAATCTCTCATTCTCTTAATCTTTAATCACTGCAGGGTAATGGGATGTGTGTCAGGCTTCTAAATTAAGATCTATACACTAAAAACTACAAAGAATTACTGAGATAAATAAAATGAACTAAATAAGTGAACAAATATACCATGTTCATGGACCAGAAAACTCAGTATTTTTAAGAGGTCAGTTATCTGCAAATAGGTCTACAGATTTGAAATAATTCCAATCAAAGTCCTAGAAGGCTTTCTTGGGTCAGTTATCAAATGATGTTAAAATTTATATGGAAATGAAACCAAGAAAGTAAAAATATATATGGAAATGAAGAAAAGTAAAATTAAAATGATAACATATTGGAGGAATTATACTTTGATTTCATCATTCACTACTAATCTAAAGTGATCAAGTTAGTATGGTACTGGCAATACAGGCCAGTAGAATATAATACAGTCTATAAATAGAACTGCACTTATAGGGTCAATCGATTTTAGACAATAGAGTCAAGACGGTTCAAAGATTAAAGCATTATATTTCAAGAAATGATGCCTAAACAAATGGGTGTTCATTTGGAATAAATTAACTTTGAACCTTACCTCACACCATACACATAAAAAATAGCTTGAAATCAATCACAAACCTAAAGATAAAACTTTAAAACTCCTAGAAGAAAATATACAAGATCTTGGAATAGGCAAAGATTCATTAAGACACACACTCACAAATACACATTCACATATAAAAACATAAAACCTAAGAGAAAAAAAAAGAAATACTGGGCTTCGCCAAAATAAAAAATGGCTGATCTTTGAAATACATCATTAAGGTATTTTCACAGCTCAAAAACAGAACAACCAATTAAAATAATTTTAAAAATATATGAACAAGACATTTCACCAAAGATATCTGTATGACATTTAAACACATAAAAGGGGTATTCAACATCATTATTCATCAAGGAAACATAAATTAAAACCACAATGAAATACTACTGCACACCCATTAGAAAGGACAAAATTAAGAACACTGAAAATTCCAAGGGTTTTTGAGGATGTGAACCAACTAGAACTCTTACATCTGGCTGGTAGAAATATAAAGTGTTAAAACTACCTTCAAAAGCAATTTGACAGTTCTTAAAATATGAAGCTCTACTCTTAAATATTTCCCCAAAGGAACTGAAAGGATATGTCCATATAAAGATCTGGAATAAAAATTCATGACAATTTTTTAATAATAGGCAAATATTGGAAACAGCACAAATGCCCATTCGTATGATAATAAATTAAAAATTGTGATATATTCGTAAATGTAAAACTAGTCAGCACTAAAAAGACAAAATTACTAATATTCACTATTTGAATTAATCCTTTTTTTTAAAGGTTTTATTTATTTATTTGAGAGAGAGAAAGAGAATGAACATGGGAAGGGGCAGAGGGATAGGGAGAAGCAAACTCCCTGATGAGCAGGAAACCCTACGCGGGGCTCTATCCTAGGACCCAGATATCATGACCTGAGCTGAAGGCTGACGCTTAACTGACAGAGCCACCCAGGAGCCCTACTATTTGAATTAATTGTAAAAAAAAATGCCAAAAAAAAAAAAAAATCTTGAAGAAAAGTCAAAGGAATTTTATACTGACCAGGAAACAGAGAATGGCTGCTTAATGGGTGAAGATTAAGTGCAAATAGGCATAGGGAATATTTTAAAGTGACAAAAATATCCTGTTTCTGATTGTGACAGCAGTTACATGAGTATATGCATCTAACAAATCTTATCAAACTGCAAAAATGAATATATTTTATTTCATGTATAAAGTATATCATATAAAGTTGAGTTTTAATAAATGATGATGACGATAGATAGATAGTAGATTCTCTTAAAGGCTTTGGAAAAAAAAATTGACAAGCCTTTCATTCTAACCAAAAAATTATTATTTTGCTGTTATTATTTTGTTGCTGTCATTGTCATTAATGATTTTAGTGGACAATGAAAACCACCTCTCCAATCTCTTCTATGATCGTTAGTCATTTCAAGATTTTTAGATCTATCTGGGTCAACCTGAATCAATTATATTTTTCTAGGGGATGATGATGATGATGATGATGATGACGATGGTGATATTGAGAGGTAACTTCTAACAGCTCAAAATATGCGGTAGGAAATGTTTTAAGTATTTAAATTGGTAATCTATTTAATCCTCACAACAACCTGACTAGCATTGTAATTTTCTTTTCCACATCTAACAAACAAGGAAATTGAAGCACACAGAAGGTAACTAAATTGTCCAAGAGCATCCAAACAGGAGAGGGAGGAGGGATCAATCCCAGGCAGTCTGGCTGAAGAATCTATAAAAATATTGATTTTATTATTCAAATCTTAATATTCTTTATATTTTATCTGCTTGACATGTCAAATTCTGTGAGAGGCACAGTGAATGTCTCTTATAAAGATTTTTAAAATCAAGTAATCTTAATTTTTAGAGAAGTTTAGCACTATATATTTTGCTACTACATTGCTTAAGGGATTAAGCATGTGTGTATATGTGTGTGTGTATATATATATACACATTGGACTCTATATATGTCTCACTATATATAAATATATAGTGAATTATATATATAAATAGTGAATTTTATATATATATGTAACTATACACATGACTGCATCTTTATGATTTTAAAATATCTTCAGGAATTTGTAAAAATGTGTTTACATCTTCTAGAATTTTATTTGGCATCCTTGCTTCCTTTCTGGTTTGCATTTCCTTATATACCTGTACATGAACAAAACTTTTTTTTCTGCCACTTTGTTTTAGGTATCTTTCTCATAATTGTTATACAGCTGGATTGTTTAAACCCAGTATGACTTTATATTTTTGATAGGGTACCTTAGTGCACTTGTATTTAGTATGGCAGCTGACATTTATATTAAAATGTATTTATTTCCTCTCAGTTCCACGGAGGCATGGAGTCAGGAGTCTCCTTAGGTGCAAGGAATCCTCACATGTCCACATGGTCTGGGAGACACTGAAACCAATAGTTCAGTTTGCACCCAGTGCAGTGGGACAACACCATTCTGCAGGACCCCCAACATCAGGCATAGGCTGACGGATGTAGAGTCTCTCAAGGGATTTTGTCGGAGAATTTCTTCAGCAGTGAAACCAACTTCAGGGAACTATGAAGCACCGTTTTTTTTTTTTTTTTTTTTTCTGTTTTACCCCTGCAGGCCTCTAGGAAAATTTGCCTTCATGGCTGCTATTTTTCTGCTTTCCTGCTATCAGGAAATTCTGCTTCTGTCTTCTTCCCACTCCCCGTAAGTATTGGGAAGTACTGGGTCCCCTCACCTGCCAGTTCTTTAAGTGGGTGCCCAGAATTCTATAAGCTTCAAACCTCACTAAATCTTGATCTACTTCTGCCTCTTGCAGGAAAAAAAAAATATGACTAACAACTATTACTTGTATAGTACTGCCTTATTGTGAAGACACCTCTAATAGCATTTTTTTCCTCTAAAGGAATTAAAAGAAAGATTAACACATAATGCTTTCTTGAACTTATACAATCATTTTAAAGTTATACCAACACAGGCTGTATTTTGTTGTTGGTATTACTGTTTTTGATTGGTTTATTTTTCATTCAGATACACAACCGTTCTGAATAGCTCATGTTTATTTTATTTTTTTTAAAGATTTTATTTATTTATTTGTCAGAGAGAGAGAGAGAGAGCACAAGCAGGCAGAGTGGCAGGCAGAGGCAGAGGGAGAAGCAGGCTCCCCGCCGAGCAAGGAGCCCGATGTGGGACTCGATCCCAGCACCCTGGGATCATGACCTGAGCCGAAGGCAGCCGCTTAACCAACTGAGCCACTCAGGTGTCCTAGCTCATGTTTAAAACACATTATTTTCTAAGCTATTTTCCCCCTACCCACCATAGGTGATTCTTCTAATATTACTAAATTATAAACAATTTTATATAATTTCCTGAATGCTTTCTGTGGGCTTGACACTAACTCTAAAATCTCACTTGATCCTTACAACAACCTTATGAGGTAGGTACTATCACCTTTGCTTTACAGGTACCTGAGGTTTGGAAAGATTAAATAGTATGTCGAGATCACACAAATTGTAAAAGGTCAAGCAGAGATTTCAATGCAGGTCAGCTTACTCCCCAGATCTGTCTTCCAGAGCTCTCTGCCATATCCATTGGTATATCAAATGGAAGGCAAAAGTAACTGGTTTAACTTTTATGGTTGTTTCCCCTCTTAAAGACATAATTAAAGGTTTCTCTTGAATATAGTGTTTTAAACCATTACTACACAGAATTTGACAACTAACTAGATAGATAGCTTTGAAAAGGACAGAAGTATTAAATGGTCCCAAGAAATCTAAATTATTTTCTTCCCTTTCCTTTACCTTTTTGGTAAGTGAGAGGTAGGATTAGCGTCAGGAAGGGAAATCTGCAATACATATTTACCTTTCCTCAGGAAAAAACACATTGAAAGATAGGTGATAACAAATTTTTTAGTCTTTTGCCCCAGCAAAAAATTTTCTTTTCACTTGAGACTGCATATGTATAATTCTACAGATATTTGAAAATTCACTTCCCTCTGGAAAAAAATAACATTTTGCCATGAAATGTATTACTTTTCAAAGTAGTAATAGTGAAATGCATTATTCTTCTACCACGTGTTAAGCAAACATATATTTTAGAAAGCTACTGCAATAATCCAGCTTGAGTTCCTTGATTATATTCATATAAAAATAAAAGACTTGTTACACAATGATAACTTAAATCAGGGAGTAAGACCTGGCATCTTCTGACATGAATTGTTCTGCTTCGACAATAGAGGACACTGTAAAACTGTTTCATGGAACTGCCTGCCACCTGCTGCTTTCAATACTGAATTTTAATGAGCACCAATTGCTTTGCAAGACTTTCATTTTAGGAGTATTATATACTGTGAGACCCATCGTGATCTTTCTAAATTATAAGGTAAATTGTTTGTACCCCACTGAAAATAAATGTATTTCATTAATGTGGCTCCTCTTCTACTCTAATCTTTTTAATTCTAAATATTGAGAGATTTTTCCATGTGTAATATTACTGTATCCTATTTCCTAGATATGGTAAAGACATCATACAACATAAGTTCTAAAATCTGGATTTTCATTAAAACTTTAGTGGCTTTAACAAATTTCTGCCTTTCCCATTCTTGTCCTTCATTTCTAAAATACACAACTATTACAGTAAGTTTTAATGGTGGTGAGCCATAGAATGTGAGTTTCATGAGATTTTTTTTCCATTAAATAGAATTTACCTATTGGCCCACTGGCATTATTACCAGAGATACAGTACAGGCTCTTTTCTTTCACAGATGATATACTGGTATTTCTTTCAAAATCACACAGTAGATTGATATCACCTTCAATCGTTTGTCCTTCCATGTATATATACTTTTGCTATTGCTTTATTGTAGATGGAGTAAACTTTCCTGCCCTTTGATTTTGAACTTGACACACGAATTACCTGGACCAACAGCATGTGAATTGAAGTCACTGTGCGGGCTGGCTATAGGCCTAGCTTTTAAGTGCCCTTTTAAGTGCCCTTATGTGTTTCTGCTTACCTTCTTGTTCCTTTGGTATTGCCATAGAAAAACATGTTTTGGCTACTTGCAGTCCAAGGATGATGAAGGATACCTGGAGCACAGCCACTTTAGCTATCCACACAACTGGGTAATAAGAAAGTTGCTATGCTCAGTGCAACCTAGATGAGCTGAACAAACCTCAGCTATCAGGCAGACATGACAGATAAAACTGGTTTTAGTTTTTTAAGCCACTGAACATTGGGGTAATTTTTCATTCAATAATAGCTAGTGAACACAGTCATTGTTTCTTATTAAAACCAAGTCAACAAAGGCTGCATTCTGCTTAGGACAGAGTCTGAGACAAGGACTTTCTGCCTTTTGCCATGTATGAGTTATTTATTTGAAAATGTCATCTAGGACTGAGGGACAGGGAGACTTAAAAAGTCTCCTGGGGAGCAGAAAAAGCCAATAAAGGGTGCATCACTGAGTTTTCTAACACTAAGTACGAAGGACTGTTGAATATTATGGGGACATCTCAGAGTCTACCATATCAAACACCTCTCAGAGCCAGACACCCAGAGAGCATGGGGGAAGCATTTCTCTTCTGGCTCTCATACCTGGTGATAATACAACCATACACTTGATCATGTAAAACAGGACAATTGTGACAGTGAAAAGAGAAAGTATTAATAGCAATGCTGGCACAACTGATATAATTCAGATCTATCCTGGGCTAATGAGGATGCATGGCAACCCCACACATTGGTGCAAGAAAGTTCTGGAAGAAATTAACTCTCCTACACCTGTATGGTATAGACACAAGTGCCAGTCAAATTTGTGTGGGTCCTCAATACCATGGAATCAGAGAAACTACTGACTAGAAATGAGATGAAATAGAGATGAAAGACTGTCAGGTCACAACTGTGTTAGGCTACAATGAAACACTGGCTTGGACAATTGGTCAGGCTGAAAAGATCTGAGACTGGGCAGAAAAAGGTATCAAACTTAGTTCTCACTTAATCACTCAGAGATCTATTAAAAATCTTCATTAAGTACAATTTGCAACAGTAAGCTTCTGGATCCAGCCAGGCAAATTCCCTGCAATGAGTTTTTCTTTTCTTTTCTTTTTAAGATTTATTTATTTATTGGATGAGGAGAGGCAGAAAAAGGGGGAGAGAGAAAGTCTAAGCAAACTCTGTGCTAAGCACGGAGCCTGGCTTGGAGCTGGATCTCATGATCCTGAGATCAGGACCTGAGCTCAAACCAAGAGTTGGACGCTTAACCAACTGTGCCACCAATGCCTTCTGCTTTAAAAAAAAAAAAAAAAAAAAAAAAAAAAAAATATATATATATATATATATATATATATATATATATATTTTGGGAAAGAGAGAGAGAGCAGGGGGAGAGCGAGACAATCTCAAGCAGACTCCATGCTGAGCACAAACCTGATGCAGGGCTTGATCCCACGACCCTGAGACCATGACATGAGCTGAAATCAAGAGCTAGACACTTAACTAACTGAGCCACCCAGGTGCCCCTCCCTGCAATGACTTAAAGGCAAGAGGTTTAGTGAAAAATATCTATGCCCCACTGAAATTCATCTTGGGACCATAATTGGTATCCACAATTTCACCCTGTACCACCAAATCTAGATGTCCTTCATCCTCAACTAGCAATTTGGCTGTTTGTTTAGGTAACCCAGACCTTCTTCCCTGGGGAGGTTACACCCTTAGATCCCTTGCTCTACTGAAACTACATTGCTGCACTTGCTTTTTCACGACTATTAATTTTCACATAAACTTCAGAAGATATTCCAATGAATAGTCAACATAACAGATACGCTCCTCCAAGATCCCGGTATTTAGCAGCAATGTTGCTTCAAATAATATTGAGGGTTAACTAGTCCCAGCAATATATTAACTTCTTTCTTTTTGCGTGAGTCCCTGAGAATAAGAAGATTCAAGAGATCAGGTAGATATCACAGAATATTTATTCTGTCCCGTAATGAAAGTCTTCTTCCTTTAGGATTTAGGACCTCTAATCCAAGTGGTCTAAAGTTGGGATGGGACACAAATTCTGTGAATGGGTAATTGGGCATGATGGTAAGAATAACCAATTGTACTACTCCCTTTCATTTCTTAGATCCATGTATTCCACCCAGTGTGGGCACCACTATATATCAAATGGACTTTTAGTATATATATCACATCCTGGGTGGGCTCTAATTCTGCAGGGTGTGTTCCCGGAACTGTCAATCTGGCTGAGTCCTGAACAGTTTATTCCATCATTATATTTGATTAGGTGTTTCTGAGTGCTAAGGTCTCATGATACAAATGTTGAAAATCCCATTGTCATTCACCCAATGTCACTCATCCTTTGATATAAAATGGATCCTTTAGGCTTAAGCAATGATGTGTAGGATACCATAATGATAGATTAGGCATTCTAGAAGTCCTCCAAGGGTAGTGCTAGCAAAGGAACTACAGGCAGGGAAAGAAAAGTTATATCCTGGGTAGCTTTCAATTCTGATAAGAATAAACCATATTTCCCAGGATTGATGATGTCCATTATAATCACCTTGCCATCAAGTGGGTACCTGGATCCTTGAGGAATAGTGCCATATTGAGAAGTCATGATTGGTCTCTACTGCCAGTAGACTAGGGAGTCAGCAGTGGCAGTAGCTAGTCATATATATATTGAGGAAGGTCATGTTGTTGAATTCACACATAAATACATCCATGAGGCCGTGGCCACTCAAACCATGGCTCACTGCACTAAGACTCATGTGATCAAGGAGAGAGAGTGACTGGCATTCAAGAACAAGTTACTCTCTTCAATTTAGTGGTTAGGCAGCTCTTTGCAGTAGATAACCTCTGTTGGGCATTAATACGAGGCACACACAAGTGCACATATTATGCTTGCTCTTTTAAGTCCATCACTATGACTCTTTGTTTCTTATATCTGATTTTCTATGCTTGTTCTTTCCAGACTCTACTAAGTAGGCAAACCATTCACTATTGCTCAAGATCCCCATTTACCCCTTTATTGAGAGCCACCCTGAAATGGATATAATGAGAAAGTAGTCCATTTTTGGTTCATCCCAATCCCTCACACCAACTGAATTGTTATGTAAGCCTGTAAGCCTCTTCTTTCAGTTAGTCAGTATTTCTAGGTACAATATATGTTGGTTGAAAAATACAGAATATGCACAAAATAATGTGTCTCTTTTCTGATGATAGGAGTAAATGGTGAAATAAATCATCCTATGTTAGAAGGGATGTCTCAGGATGCCACAGCTATTTAGAAACCTAAAGACATCAATGTGTAGCAGTCTCAGAACCTTTGTAGGTTTATTTCCCATCATATGGCATATTTATCCTACTAGGACATCTCAGTTACTTGTCCTTCTTGTTGATCAGATCAATCAGGATAATCTTCAGTATAGTGCACTAGTGTGGTATTCTGTATAAGTGCAAGATAATCAAGGTAACTGCAGACTATAATATGAGAACGATGCAAGAGAATTAACATAGCCCATAACAAGAGAGGGAATATGTACTACTATCCTTCACATGAAAAGACAGTATACTTTTGCTTCCTTTTGCTGATGCAGATTGAGAAGATCATTTTCACTAGACCAATATTAACATTCTAAGTGTCAGATACTGTGTTGATGTGTTTCAGTAAAGAGAACACATTTAGCTTAGCTTAGCAGTACACTTGCAAATGTAGACAATAGTCCCAAGTATTGGGAAGTCCTAACATTCTAATCTGTATGTTATCTTGTTGTTAAGAAAGCCGTATGGTTAATTAAATGGAAATATGATAGAACTACCATTCCTACATCCTTTAAGTCTTTGATAGTGATGCTAATTTCCACAGTTCCTCTTAGGATGTGGTATTTCTTCAGATTTGTTATTTTTGTCATGATGTGGGGATAAAAAAGTAAAAATAGGGATCTTATACTTGGTTCTTTCTACCATAATGCCTCTTCTGTTACAGGATTAGAGATAATTTGAAGGTTCTGCTGGCTGGCTATTAAATATATATTTATTCAATTTTATACTGAGAGACTGAAAAATAACCATATAATTATTCATCCATATATACACTGGGCTTGGATCAGTCTTTTTTTTTTTTTTTTTTTTTAACCTGGCTTCCAAAGCCTACACTCTAACTACAGGACTTCATGGCTTGCCATGCACCCAAGTATCAGTTCAGCATTCATATCTAACAATTCTCAAAAATTCTAGACATTCCCCTTCCCAGAGCACAACTACTCTGGAAAATAGCCACTGTCATTGCCAATGTGTTACATCTGAGGACATGCCAAATCTATTACACATAGTCATTCATCTCCACAGTTTAGGAATTTTGATTGTCACTCAGGCTTGCTGCCAATTATAGTAATCATATCTAACTTGCCTTTAAAAGTAAACTGCTGTCAAATAAAACTGACATTCTGCAATTCATTACTCCTATTGATACTACGAAGCCCTATAATATTGTCCAATCTGGTTACAGAGGACAGCCACATGTAATTACATGTAATATTGTTAAATCTGGTATACAGAGGACAGCCACCACCAAAGGACCAATGTCCCCCTTGTTGGGGTGTTCTTTATTGCCTTAGTGAAAGGATTCTCCCCTTGGTCCTCCAAGGAAAACATGGTGAGAGAGTGCGTTTTCCTGAACCACTTTAATCTTCTAACTTTCTTGAGTCTTCTGATTCTCAATACAGTGGCAAGACAATTTTATTACCTAACCTCTTTAATAGATATATTCGTATTTTATCACCTAACCTCTTTTACTAGATACATTAGCATGTCTAAGTTCCTAGGAGCTATCATAAAGAGCCTTAATGACTGATTCCAGATGTCTTTCCCAGAATACTGAAAAGGGATTCACAGATGAGTACTCCTGTGACAATTTATTCTCCCTTTATATATGGCCTGAGTCTTATCCTTGGCTCCCTTCAAAGCAGAACCACAGTGGTTACAATTAGTTTACACCAACTGGTTAAATCAGGAAGATGAACTTGGAGCAGAGATGAGGGATAGGGAAAGAAGAAAGAGGAGTCAATACAAAAGTGAATATACTGAAGCTGTCTATGGGTAACTGGTTCCTCCATCCCATTGGACTTCGAGATTTAGATCAGTCTCAGAATCATCTATCTATAAGCTCCTGACCCCCAGTGCTCACAGTTTGTCTCATGGGGGGCATGAACTCCTCTACATCCGTGCTTTGTGCATATGTGAATGTTGAAAAGGTACCTGGGCTGTCCCACTGCCACAGGGTCAGAGAAGCCTTGGAGCAGAAGATGAATGATATATGGTACAAACTTAAGCAAATGCCATCAAATGGCACCTGCATGAATCTGGTCAAAGACTGCACATAGTCAGATGACACAGGAGATGAAGCTGAAAAGATTTGAAGCACTCTCCGGGAGCAATATGATAGATAATGTTCTGAGAAATAAAAGGGATGAAAATAAAATTGTTGTAGTTATTATTAGTTTCACTTTTTATTTTTTATTTATTTATTTTATTATTGTTTTACGTTAGTCACCATACAGCAACTTCTTTCAAGACACATCTCCAAAGGCAAGGGATACAAAAGCAAGGAAAGCAAGGGATACAAAAGCAAGGATACAACAGCAAAGGAAACAGTCAACAAAACAAAGAGGCAACCCACAGAATGGTAGAAGATATTTGCAAATGACACCACAGACAAAGGGCTGGTATCCAAGATCTATAAAGAGCTTCTCAAACTCAACACCCAAAAAACAGATAATCAAGTCAAAAAGTGGGAAGAAGACATGAGCAGACATTTCTCCAAAGAAGACATACAAATGGCTAACAGACACATGAAAAAGTGTTCATCATCATTAGCCATTAGGGAAATTCAAATCAAAACCACATTGAGATAACACCTTACACTAGTTAGAATGGCAAAAATAGACAAGGCAAGAAACAACAAATGTTGGAGAAGTTGTGGAGTAAGGGGAACCCTCTTACACTGTTCCTGGGAATGCAAGTTAGTGCAGCCACTTTGGAAAATAGTGTGAAGGTTCCTCAAAAAAGTAAAAATAGAGCTACCTTATGACCCAGCAATTGCACTACTGGGTATTTACCCCAAAGATACAGATGTAGTGAAAAGAAGGGGCATATGCTCCCCCAATGTTCCTAGCGGCAATGTCCACAATAACCAAACTGTGGAAAGAGCCAAGATGCCCTTCAACAGATGAATGGATAAAGAAGATGTGGTCCATATACAGAATGGACTATTACTCGGCCATCAGAAAGGATGAATACCCAACTTCTGCATCAACATGGATGGGACTGGAGGAGATTATGCTAAGTGAAATAAGTCAAACAGAGAAAGTCAATTATCATATGGTTTTACAAATAAGTAAAACCATATGATAATTGACTTTCTCTGAGGAACATAACGAATGGCATGGAGGATATTAGGAGAAGGGAAAAATGAAGGGGGAGAAATCAGAGTAGGAGATAAATCGTGAGAGACTATGGACTCCAGGAAACAAACTGAGGGCTGTAGACGGGAGGGGTATAGGGGAATGCATGAGCCTGGTGATGTGTATTAAGCAGGGCACGGATAGCATGGAGCACTGGGTGTTACATGCAAACAATAGCTTCACTTTCTAAAAAAAGATTTTATTTATTTATTTGTCAGAGAGAGAGAGAGAGCATGAGCGAGGGGAGAGGCAGAGGGAGAAGAAGGCTCCCTGCCAAGCAAAGAGCCCGATATGGGACTCAATCCCAAGACCCCAGGACCATGACCTGAGCCAAAGGCAGATGCCCAACCTACTGAGCCACCAGGCATCCCTAGTTTCACTTTTTTAAATAGGTAATTTTAGTACTTTTGAATGTACGAGGTTAATTGAGACTTATTTTGTATTTTGTTAATGGCTGTATTCTGTGCCTCTTCACCTTCAGTCATACCTCCCAGATACAATTTTAACTTTATGGTCTCTGTTATTTTGAATTTCAGTTTCTAATTTCTATATTTATTTCACAAATATGTATTTATAGTCCTAAGTTTGGTTACATAACTTCAGAGAGTATCTTCTGATTTTTTATAATGCAAGTATTTGTCATCTAATATTCCTCTTTCCATCTTGAGGGTTTTTATAGTATTATTTTTAGATTTTCTACTAATTATCTTTTAATCTATGAATAGAACACTTAAACCTTTTATCATATCATCAAATTAGAAAGTATTTCTACAGACTATGCCATATAAAAAAATACTAGCATTCCTATCCCTCTATCCATACTTCTCCAACACTAGGCAATTCTCTTCTTCCCCTTTATCTTTCCTTTCAATTTGTCAATTGTGCAAAGATTCTTTTTTTGGTCCAATAAACATAATTAAGACTTGTTAGTTTTTTTTGTCATTGATTTGAAATACTGAAAACCATTAGCAGGATTTTAACTATTTTGGATTCACTTTTCTTCCCTGTTGTTCCAATGGCCATTACTTCTCATTTGATAAAAACTATTCCTGGACTCATATTCAGATAAATTCCTTTATTGTCTTAACCTATCAATTGTTTAGGGTCATACTACATTTCATTGCACTTTATAATGGAACCTTGGATGCCCTTAGTGTTTTTGATTTTCTTACTGCTTTTATTTTATTTTTTTTCTTGAGAGAAAAAAAAATTCCTTTTTCAAATATTAGTTACCAGTTAGCAATCATTTTTTAGCTTCATATTCACTCTTTCATTTGAAGACTCTATATAATTTTTTAAAGATGTGTGACTTAGATCTATGTAGAACTGTCTTTATGAAAGTAGACCCTTTCTGGACATCACCCTGTAGCTTATTTTCACTGTACTTGTAAGTTAACTCCATTTGTTTTTATATCTCACATCTTCTCTTGTTTTTCACCTTCATGTTTTTCTGGCACAAACCCACATGTTTCTGTGAATCTTCTTGTCTGAGAAATATTTACTTTGGTATTAGTTCTTTGACTGGTGTAAGATTTATAGTTAAAATAACTTTCTCACAAATTTGAAAGCATTGCCTTCTAGAAACTTGTTTTATGATGCAGTATCTGATGTCACCATGATACTCAATATTTTATAGATTAACTTTGTTTTTCCAGGAACTTTTAGCACTTTTTCTTGATGTTTTGAGGTCTTATGATGGCATGTTTAGGTACATATTTTTAAAAAATTCCCCTCACTTACCAGTTTAGATTTTTATCTCTACATGTGTGTCTCTCATGTTCTGGGGCATTTTACTATTTCTTGATAACTTCTTCCCCTCCCTTTATTCTGCTCTTTATATCTAAATATTATAATTGTTTTGTGTTGTGTTTCTTTGACCAATCCTATATTTACCAGATCTTTTACATCTTACTCTTTTTTTAATTTAATTATGTTTTTTAATCTCCAGTTATTGTACTTAATATTTTTGTGTTTGTGGGTATATACTTAATTGAATTTTTGATATTTTCAATTTTAATGAGTTTTATTTCATAGTGTAGCTTAAAATTTGACTTGGTTGAGAAACCTCACCTCCTCTCTGGAAGCATTATTCCTTTTCTCCATGATTCTAAATATATAGCACTTAATTCCTACTTCTAGACAAATATTTTTATGGACTGAATTCTGCCCTCCAATTCATATGTTGAAGCCTGACCCCAAATGTGAAAGTATCTAGAGAAAGAGTCAATAAGAGGTAATTAAGATTAAGTGAGGTCGGGACACCTGGGTGGCTCAGTGGGTTAAAGTCTCTGCCTTCAGTTCAAGTCATGATCTCAGGGTCCTGGGATCGAGCCCCGCGTGGGGCTCTCTGCTCAGCAGGGAGCCTGCTTCCCCTACTTTCTCTGCCTACTTGTGATCTCTCTGTCAAATAAATAAAATCTTAAAAAAAAAAAAAAGATTAAGTGAGGTCGTAAGGGTAGGCTCTAATCCAATATGACTGTGGCCCTGTAAGAAGAGGGAGAGATCTTTTTCTCTCTGCCATATGCAATCACAGCAGGAAACCAGCTGCCTGTAAATCAGGGAAAGAGCCTTCACCGGAACCCATGATGGTACCCTGAACTTGGCCTTCCACCCTCCAGAAGTGTGAGAAAGTAACATTTTCGTTGTTTAAGTCACTAAGTCTATGGTATTTTGTTATGGCACATTTACCTGGTTAACATAAATACCTATCTTTTTTAGTTTGTTTTGATCATGATAACATCAAAAACATCCGTTTATTGATTTGTAAAGCCACACCTCTCCTAATAAGTTTTTTGGCCTGAAGAAAAAGGATACTCTTTCTGTCTATAATTATATCATGCAGTATACTACTTAGTCAATATTCACTAAATAGAATATTTTGGATTGATTTTGTTGGCCAAGTGTGATGTGTGATAGCTTTTTTTGGTCAAATCTTAAGACATGCTATAGTCAGGTGATGAAAGGCCATGCCATAGTCATAAATAAACCTAGAAATTCACTTCTGCAACATTACCTGAGCCCAGTGCAGGTTAGGCAGCTTATGCTTATTTTACAACAAGAAAATCAGAGACTAAGCTACTTCTGTCTCACAACTTTGCCACCTTACACTCCTTTGTTTATACCTGTGCTGAGGACAGAGAAAGCTGGAGGAAGATACATGCACATGTTTTTGTCATGACCAAAAAGACACATCAATTCTGTTCATTCTCCACAATAAAATTGAATCATTTGACTCTATCTAGATTCATGGGACCCAGGAAATGGATACTGGGTAAGCAATAAACTGCTTATGCCAAGTGTCTTCTATAATATGTTGAGAGTTGAGTTTAATAACCATCATGTCTACTTTCTGAAGAATTTGCCAACAAATCTACTAGAACAGTGGTTTACCAGTGAGCAAGAAGATCTTGTGATTTCTCTTCCCTTTAAGTTAATTCTTATGAGTTTTAGTGTAATATATATCTTCTATAATTAGTGAAAAAGTAATCTTACAGAATTTGTCTAAGGTATCAGTTAATTAAATATAAAAATGGAAGAAACAGAGCAGCAACTATAAATGTCTCTGTTATTGTACAGTAAGAACAAAATAACCATCAAACATCCCATACAGTTATATCTGTTTATCTAGTAGAAACATTATTCCTAGAAAAATTATATGATATTTAATTGCTCAACATATCCAATACTATTTTATTATCTTAGATAGTTAAGTGCATGTAGTCATTTGGACAAATATAAGTTAAAAGAATTTACTCTAGAGGTGCCTGGGTGGCTCAGCCTGTTAAGCATCTGCCTTCGGCTCCGGTCATGATCCTAGGGTCCTGGATTGAACCTCACATCTGGCTCCCTGCTCAGCGGGAAGCCCGCTTCTCTCTCTCCTCCGCACTCGTGCTCACTGTCGCTATCTCTCTCTCTCCCAAATAAATAAATAAAATCTTAAAAAAAAAGAATTTATTCTGAAGGAAGAATACAAATTACTTTAAGGTAGTTTTCTAAATTAGTAGCTCACACTGGTGGTATTCATTAGACAATTATTTCGTGTTTACTTTATCAGTTATGATACTATTTAATTAATGATAAAACCTGAAAATTTCAAATTAACCTCTTAACAAATGAAAAAAATGAAATCAAGTTAACATGATTGATAGAAAATAAACAAACTGATTTGAAACCTGAAGTTCAAAGAAAAGTCCACTAATAATTAAATGTTTGAGTTAAGGTCTCAAGAATGGTTAAGAATTAACTGCAGTAAAGGGAAAGAAAAGTATGACCAACAAACGGGACAGGTCGGTACTAAGGTTCTGTATCAGAAGGAAAGCAATGAACATGTCAAACATTAAAAGAAGGCAAGGCTGATTAAGAGGCAGCAAGGTGGGGAGAGGTGGGCAGGTGAGGCTGGAATGGCTTTCCACATTTGGCATCCTTATAGGATGCCAAATAAATACATAATAATTAGTTTCACTTTATCATCTACTCACACATTTCATCAGCATTGTTCTAGCAATTTATTGTGATACAGATTTCTGAGGATAAGGAGACAATAAAAAGGAATTTTTGTTTATATGTTTGTTTGTTTGTTTTACCCTGAGGAGGGGCTCGCATTAAATCTTTTCTATAACAAACTCATTAATCTGCATGCTACAAATTAGGCACTTTGAATTCTATCTTGTATCATGTCCTTCCTACTAACTGCCACAATGTCAGCAGAGTTCTCTAAGGCTACTCTGTACAGACCTTGCTTTGTAACCACCTTCCATGTGTCTCTACTGGACACTTACTGTGTCTCAGAGTTGTGTTCATTGCTCACACTTTGGTATATCCTTCCCCACTGGATCAGCATAGGCCTAGCCGACACAAAGATGTCCAGTGAAGTAGAAATTTAGTAAACCGTTTTCTACATTCATCGGCCTTTCTCTGGAGTCACTTCTTTTCTGCCGTGTAGCAATGGATTTGAACATTTTTAGCCCCACTATGATATCTCAGGCCAAGGAAATAAAAGGTACAGATCAATATATGGAGCTTATCTTTAATGGAATTGCAAGCTCTTTAACAAGACAACTCACTGGCCGGACTGATGTGAGATTATTGGACATGTATGGAGAAAATGGGGGAAAGGTTTTACTCTGAAGTCATTTAAGCCACCTATGTTTTTTCTGGAGAGCTTCAGATAAATAATCATGCGTAAGTTATAAACTATCATGCAACCGTACCATCTTAAGCTGTCCTTGATATTTTTATAGAAGCTTTGTAGCTAGTCAGTTTCCAATTATTCACAGCATGTATTTCACAACTTTTTCTTCTAACAATCTATATACTAGAACAAATTGGTTTCTAAAATCCAGATTTGTGTGTGTGTGTGGTTGCTGTTGCTATTGCAATTTCATTGACTCTAGCAGCAGGTAAGTTGGTTACCTCTTAAAATGACTTTCTAAGGGAGAAAAACCTAAAAAAGGAAAAGAAAAGAAAACTAAAATGGCAATGAGTTTGCAATGTTGTCCTTCTTAAGTCTGCAAAATGATCACTACAACTATTTCCTCTCTGAACACTGCAGAATAGAGAGGTCTGTCAAGACATAAATCCACCAGGGGTGTCTGAGTAGCTCAGTTAATTAAGCGTCTGACTCTTGATTTTGGTTCAGCTCATGATTTCAGGGTTGTGAGATTGAGCCTCATGTGGGGCTCTGGGTGGGTGTGAAGACTGCTTATGATTCTCTCTCTCTCCCTCTCCTCCCCACCCCCAATTTAAAAAAAAAAAAAAAAAGATATACATCCACCAATAAACCAGTAGTCCTGGGTATTACTTAATAGCTAATGCCATTAATGTAATATCACTCAATATTCATTCAATTATCATTATCTGAATTTGATATGTGTCAGGTATTGGGCTAGGTAGATAGCTAGAATATAGAGATACTGCTTTAACTTGGCTCCAGAGCAGAAAGTCTGAGATGGTAATTCTTGTTCAAGTAATTTATAAGCTAATTACTTTGGATAAAGAGAGGGAGGAAAGCAGGATATGGCAGTAGAAAACAGCTGAGGAGCTATAAACTAACTTCAGCCTGTCCCAGTGGAAACCTAGACCATGGACTGTACCACAGAGTTGATTCGACTTTACGCAAGGAAAAGTCCTATCTCATCAAGTTAGTCCCTTTGGCTGTGGGCTTTGAAAGAGAGTGGGTGAGGGGCAGTACTCTCTCTCAGGCATGACAGCTCTAGTTTAACTGAGGGCACTTATCTGGAAAAAAGTAACAATAAGCCTTCAGCAGCCAAGTCTCACAGTGGCTGGAGGGCACATGCATTGGCCTGGAAAAGCAATCTGCATAGGGTAACACCACTATACACCACAGAAGCTTCTGTTCTGATCACCACAGGACAGCAAGAGACTTTAACTGAACCACATTGAATAATTACTCAGCGTTACAAGGTGGAAGAATACCCTATACCAACAAGAAAACAAATACATATTTAAAAGAAAACAAAAAGTTACCATTAGCATTTTTTGAAGATTCTCTTTAAAAAAAGTCCTTTGAACTCTCATAACCAATATCAAATTTTGGCTACTGGCTTAGTTGTTTCACTATTTAAATAGTTTATTACACATTTGCTTTCCTTTAAAATGTGCTAGTAAATATACACATTTTACCAATTTATTCCCTAATTTTTACTATCTGACTTCCATTAATAATTTAGCAAACACAAATGAACTCTAAAACTCCAATATATTTCAATGGAGATTAAGATATATCTTAATCTTAAAGGAGAAATCATAACTAGTTTTTCCTCTCACATCACTTTCCAACTTTTTCATGTCTTATTAGCACGTTTTTGATCCCAGTCTTAAATAGTATCACTTTTTACTTTGATATATCTGTACCACTGAGACAGTCAGCTCCAAGAAGGAGCAGTTTCTGATTCTTTATGTTTTCTGAATGGACTGGTGCTTTGAATACAGGAAATGCTCAATAAATGTGTGTTGAATTGATGAATAGACAGTGACGTTACATTTTATGAGGTGGTCAGTTCATCAAGATAGCAAGAAAAGCAACAATTCCATAAAATTAAAATTATCCTTGAAAAGCTTATAAAACTCCTATTAAGAAATATATATGTTTTGTGTATATATTCCTGTGTCAGCTCTTCTAATTCCATTTACTCAATATTTTTTATGCTTCTCAATTATTCTTCAATTTCTTCCTCCAGGATAGTGCTGATTTGTCATGACTTACTTAAAGATCACTTACACAACACACTTAACTCTTTCTAACGGTCAGGAAACCCTGAAACAATCTTTATATGTACTTGCTGTAAATTTTGATAGTCTGCATTGGTTGTTTAATTTATTAACTATTTAATAGGTGTAAGGCAATAGGGGCATATCCCATGCATAAAAATAAATTTGCATAAGATAAATACATTAATTATACAATTTCATTGTATTGCTTCTCAAGCGAAACATAATTAGCTCATCAACTTAAAAAAAGGGGTCCATCTCCCATTGGTTTTATTAAAACTTCCAAATTCCCTCATATCTTATTTTTTTCACATTAATGCATCATCTTAAAAAGCATCGAGTAAGTGGTTTCTCTTAGACCTTTACACTATAGTCACGCCCAAGAGCCACAGCATAGTAGCCAAATTAGCATGTACCCATTTGCTCCCTTAATGGCGGTTTGCTTTTCTATATGCACACTATCACACTGTTGTGTTTACAGGATTGCTTCCAGCAGCTAATTATTGTAAACAACATAATGCTATATGGTACTGACAAGAGTAAATATGATAATGACCATGCATACTCATCATAGCTTCATCTTTGGAAAACTATTTCAGAAAGTAAGCAATTGATGATAGTTGGAATACAAAGCAAGGGAGAGGGGGAAAATTTGATTACTAGGTTTTAGAGGTTTCAATTTGCTGAAAAAGTAAATCTCTAACATAATGACATGCAAGAATGTGGAAGAAAAGGCTCCATTACCACTTGGACAGCTGTTTACATTTTCTTCCATCTGGAGCACAAGTGAAAAGAATAAAATTTTGTTTGATTGGAGAGACCCAGGTCAGGGAATTAAAAATGCAACAAAATTCCCCCTAAAGCAGCAGGGTCCACAAACTGATTTCCCCTAAGCCAACACAAATTTCTCTCTTTCGCAAAGCAATCAGCAATGTGGACATTGAATAAGATGGAGATTTTCCAACTGTTGTTTTCCCCTTTGCCCAACCTCCATTGTCATGTATTGTTTCCTTCTGAGGTACCATTTCAACCAGAAGTCCCACTTCCATGTAGTAGGATCAAACAAGAGGGCATTCTCAACCATAGGGAGAAAATGATGTAAGTTTTAGAAAATTTTAACAGATATTCTTTGTCCAATCATATACAGTAAGATAGACACTGATTTCTGGTAAGTAACTTAAAACAAAATTGCATTAGCAGAGATACACAAACCATACAAAGAGAAACTGCTCTATGGCAAAACAGATTGGGGACACAGATTGAGGTTTCTCTAAGGCTTACTTACCATAAAGACATAACATCTACAATTAATTCCAAAATAATAAACAAACATATAAAATAAAGAGTTAACTTTATGAATGATCTGAACATTTGACCTGAGAAGAAAGACTTTACTGATAAACAAAATGACAAAGAAGCTTCTAGCTGAGGAATAAAGTATCTCTATGATGTTTCCATATTGTATTACAAATGTCTCAGAGTATTTGTATACCCATTACTCTGGTCTCATTTCATAATACAGTAAAATGAATTAAATACAGTTTGAAATTTATATAGTAATTATATATATAAAAATGTAAGTGCATTACTTCTGCAGTGAAAAATAGAAATATATAATACTTTTTGGCTTTTCACGTTTACTTTTATTTTTAAAAAAGATTTATTTATTTAATTTAGACCTGGGGGAAGACTGAGGGGGAGGAGAGAGAGAATGTCAAGCAGACTTCCTGCTGAGCACAGAGCCTGGCCTGGGGCTCAATTCCACAACCTTCAGATCATGACCTGAGCCAAAATCAAGACTTGGGACACTTAATGACTGAGCCTCTCAGGTGCCCCTGTATTCTTTGACTTTTAATTCAATTATTCTGTCATTTTCAGTCTTCTTCTTTTACATAAATATACCTGGGTATATTTAGACCTCTATTATTTTTCTATTGCTGTTGTAACAAACTGCCACAAACTCCGCAGTTTACAATAATATGGATTTATTAACTTCCAGTTTTAGAAGCCAAAAGTCCAAAATCAAGTTTTGTTGGGAAGGCTGCATTGTCTATGGAAGTTTTGAGAAAGAACACATTTCTTTGCCTTTTTCAGCTTCTCGCATTCCTTGACTCTTGACTCTTGCCTTGTCTTTCTCCAACTTCTGTTTTCAGGGTCACAACTCCCACTGCCAGCTCTGATCTTCCCGCCCCACTCTTATAAGCACACTTGTCTTTAAGAGGACCCTTTAAGAGGTTCACTCATGTAATATAGGAAAATCTTTCCATCCATCTCAAGATTCTTTACTTAATCACAACTGAAAGTCCCTTTTAGCAAGCAAGCCAACATACTGACAGGTTTGGGGGATTATGACATGGACATTTCTGGGGGGGAGGCATTATTTAGCCTATTGCAACACCTTATAATTTAAGTATGAACTGATTGTTTCCCATATCCTATTATGCCATGTAAATTTCACATTGATTTTTGCTTATTACTCATCTTTCATTTTTAAAGTGCTTAACAATTTTATATTACAGTGTTTTATTTCTATGCTATAATAATAAAACCTCATGCAGGTTTGCCAGTCCATTTTATAAAATTGTCATTTAAAATTATTTGCCTTTCACAAAAATAGTAAGTCATTTTATAATGCTTTTCACACAGAATATACACAATACATACATGTATATTTATCATTATCTTTATCATTTATCTTAAAAAAGCAAATTTTCTCTTGGAGGTGTTTTTTTCAAGTGTGATGACCGATTTCTTGCAGTTTAGAGAAAAATTAAATTGCTATGTGCTAGAAACTATATTTCTGTAATTTTAAATTATCGGAATAAAACTCTAAAGGTAGGTATTCTTATGTCCAGTTCAAGAACGACAAAACTGAGACTCAGAATGAATTGGTAAATTCTCCAAGACTATGCAGGTGATGGATTATGGGCTTACTCTCTAAATCCAGAAACTGGTCAAAAGGTAGACTATAGTAGAAGTAGAAAGTAGAAAATAGAAAATAGAAAATAGAAAATTCCATTGTGCAGGTAATATCATTGATATAGTTTTAAGTAATGGTTATTTTAAAATATTGTATGTATTCTAGTCTGGCTTTTGGGTTCTATTATTAAAACAAGGGTATAATAAGTGAAAAGCATCATAACATGAAGTAAACTTCAAGTTCCCACGGACATCTGAGAAATTATCTGCTCCTTTGTCATTTTTCTTTTCTCTGCCTTCAAAGGTTGTTTTCATATGTTACTTTCTCTAGGAGGCTGTCCCACACCTACTCATCCTTGCACAAAGTTAGTTGTCATTGATTCTGTGCACTTCCTTTTTTTTTTTTGGACTTAAAATAGATATTTCAGAACGTTCTATCCTAAAACAGCAGAATATACATTTACACATTCTTTTCAAGTGCACACAGAACATTCTCCATAACAGATCACAGGTTAGGTCACAAAAGAGCCTTCAATAAATACAAAAAATTTGAAATCATGCTATGTGTCCTTTCTGACCACAATGCTATGAAACCAGAAATCAACCATAAGAAAAAATTTGGAAAGACATAGGGTTTTATTTATTTTTTATTATTATTATTTTTGTATCCAGTTTTGATTTAAATTCTAGTTAATCATAGCTCTGCCTTCCATCATCTTCCCACTGAGCAGTCAGTGTGGTTCTTTCTCTTTATCCTCTGCTATAAGCTCAGGGAAAGAAGGGCCTTGCCTATCTGGTTTAAAGGCTGCATCACCATACCCTAGGGCTTGGATACTAGAATACATCTCATAGGCACTAAATTCTGGTAGGTACTAGATATATAACTGATAACAGAATGAATGAACAAATAGGTTAATGAAATGTGAGTTTTACAGGAATTTTGAGAATGACTGCTGGAGCTTTATGTTTGATTAATATTTGATGGTGTCTTAATTTTTCTTTTCACTTTCAATATATATTCAACATACTCCTCACATAATGCTGCATTGTATTTAAACCTGTTCAGTTGGATTAATACTCCTAAAAACTTAGATTGAGAAAAAAAACAAAAAGTCTTACCTTTGGCAGTATTTCTTACAAGAATGATAACAGTGTAGAGATGAAAAGCACATCTGTGGGACCTGTTCAACAGACACAGCAAGGATGTAAAACATGCACTTTAACAACTGTATGTACTCAGAGGAAGATAAGTAGCAATTTTTGTTAGAAAATAACAGATTGTTTTATGAAAGTGACCAATTAATTGATTTTAGTTCTTCTAATTTTTAAATTAATATTTATGCGTCTCTCGAAGTAGAAACAAGCACACTATGTAAAGGTACCACCATTTGTGTGTTTACAGGAATCTTTCCTTCACTGACTTTGATAAAGTTACAAATTCTTACTCTAAACCAAACATTAAGCCAAAATTAATCTTTTTTTTTAAATCCATGTTTTCATATATAGAATTTGCTCAAGGCAAGGTATACCTGCAGAGGCAAAAGCCATTTTAATTTTAAAGACGAAAAACAGATAAAAGGCATTTTTTTAGGAGATGAAAAATTACAGATTATTCACAATTGATGACTACAATGCAAACAACCTACTAGGTTTTCTTGCTCCCTGAGGAGATCAGTGGTATTCTTCTTCCCATTAGAAAAACCCACTTGTCAGAAGAGAATTAAAACTAAATCTAGTAGAAACTCCATGCCCACATGTTTTTATGTAACAAAATCTCAGTATCCTTAAAATAAATTGGTGGTTTTTCCTTTATCAAGCTTTTATTTCAAGAAGCTTGGTTAAAATTTTATCTGAATTTGCACTCAAACCAAATGATGGCCCAGGATTTCTGAACCTCATACTGTTGACATTTGAGTGGTAGGAGAGCATCCTTGGTCTCCACTCATTAGATGCAAGGTGTAATCAAAAAGTGTCTCCAAATACTGCCAGATGTCCTCTGAGGATGAGGGGGGCAGCAAATTTACACCTTGTCAAGAACTACTAACCTAGACAAATGGAAGAACCAAACAGAATCAATGCTGTGTCAGTTAAACAGAGAGACATATTCTCTCATATTTCTGTATGATACAGAGTGAAGCACCTCATTCAGTAATGATCAGGGTCACTGCTTGTGTCCTAAACTGTGGATTTTATGCTTAACTTTGAAAACCCAAGGTATACATTATACATGGAAACTGGGCAGAGGGCACATACCGAACTTGCCCTGGAAACAGAACTCACCCATTTGATTATTTCTACTGCTGAGATTTATGACTTGAGAGTCCAAACCTCCCCCCTTCATTCCAACCCTTACTTATGATGGCCACACTAGTTACTCCAGTATAAGAATGAAGTGAATTCAGCCATTTTGACCCTACAGCATATAGCTCCTGGCTTTTCTCAACAAATTCCAAAGGCTGCTGAACTGTAACTGCTGGAGTATTAGTCAGAAACTTACACAGAGAAGGAACAAAAACAACAGGAATACACACTCTGAATTAAAAAGTATATAATATATGCCCCTCTCCTTTAATGTTACACAACCTACAAATACGCACACACACACACACACACACACACACACACAAACACACTGTGACTTGAACTTTCTTTCTCCCTATGATTCTATTAAATTGAGTTGTTTATTTATGCTGGGGCCTAGTGTCCCCACTGAATTGAAGGAATGGCTTTCTCCTTGTGTGTCTAGTTCTTGCATTTAGGCTGCTGCTTAAATGGTGGCAAATATATTAGCCTTTCAAATTTCTTGTCTCCTAGGTGAGGGGCTGCTTATTCTTCAGTGACTATTTCCACCAGAAAGGAGAGCTCCATAAGGAATAACATTGCAAAGCTTCTGGCTTTTGTTTTGTTTCCTTTGTAAGTAAACAGGAGTTGGAAGGCAATATTTACCAAAGGGATTTCAAGTAGGATCTCAAGAAATAAGATTCTCTGGATCTTCTTACCTTGTTCAAGGTCAGACAGTGCGTATGTGTGCAAAATACTATCAAAAGTTACCAGAAGTAAACAGCCTGCAATTGTTAACTAATTTGCTAAAATAGAAGGATAACTGGATTATGGATTAATTATGCATAGAGCCTGGATTATGAGTTTTTGGTCTGATTTGTCAAGTTTATCTGGTTCTCTCAATTTAATAAAGCAAAACATGTCTACTGCTCCCTTGTAGTAGCCTGGTAGGGTCCATTTGTTTGGGTACAGTGAGAATGAGGCCAAAATTCTGCCAAAACACTTCAGAGGGCAAGTTAAGCTCAAACAAAAGAATTAGTAGTATTCTACTCACCTCCTTAAATCTCCTACTTTGCCCATGAAAGTGTAGAGTATCGATTTTTTTTTCTTGAGGGCCGACAAAAATTCATAATATTCAATCGAGATCTTTACAATTTATCTGTTTTTGGATACATGTTGCTTCACAACTTATTTCAAACTCTATAATGGCTTCACCCTCAATGTGTGGGTTACACTGATCCCCTAAACACTACGCAATGGCAATTATCGGACACTTTGAGGTTATCTTGTGAAATAAAGTGTGTATTCAATATTACAAAGGAGTTTCAGTCTAGCTAATGATGCACATTAGCCTATCATTTCCAATTTCAAAGAAATCAATGGCTTACTTACATCACCTCATTTATTCCTCACAGCAACTAAATGGGGTAAATGCTGTTAACCCCATTGCGGCATGGATGAGGAAACTGAGTCTTCGTTTCATAAATTGCACATGGCATGGAGCTGGCCCTGGTTTATACAGCTTCAATATGTAGAACTGAGACTCAGAACTATGCTTATCTGAAATTAAAACCATACTCTCATCTACGAATCCCTTCCTTTCTTTTCAAACTATCTTTTGATTCCATTTGAAAGTAGGTCAGTGTGACTAGTTTTTTATTAAAAAAAACTTTCACAGTCATTAATAGAAGAGTTCTATATTCAAGTATTAATTTTCACCTAAAAATGATTTTATAAAGAAAATCAGTAAATTCAATTTGCATAAAAGAGTTTCATACTTGCATTAGACATGTTCCTGTGGATAGCTGAAAAGACCAATGTTTGTAATTTATTCCCATTGAACAAAAATTTATTGAGTGAGTGCTAGAGACAAGGCAACAAACATCATGAGGCCATAAGAATGCGGTTTATAGTCTACCAGCGAACAGAGGGAAGGGAGAATGAGATAATTCTAATATAAGAAATCAAAACATTACTCTGAGATTTTTCATGAAAATATTAGACAACATAAAAGTTTAGTTTTACTTTGTTTCTCAGTAATCTTAGAGAGGGAAAAAACCTTTCTAATTATGATACCAAATATAAAATCCATAAAAGAAAAATTGATACATTTAGCTACATAAAAACAAATTCTGCATGACCAAGAAAAATTCAAAAGCAAATTACATACTTGGATAAAAACATTTAGTATTTACAGATAAGAATCTAATATAAGGAGTCTTAAAACTCAGGAAGAAGAAGATATATGATATACGTACAATGTTATTCATTACGGTATTATTTATAATAGCAAAAGTGTTGGAAATATGTGCTCATCACTGGTTACATATATATGTTACATGTATACTATATCATTATGCATCCATTTAAAAAACAATTTTTTAAAGGAACATAAAGACATTCTTGAAGATATTGTAAAGAATTTAAGGTAGGGCCCAAAATAGAATTTATCTTAAGCTAACAAAAGTATGTGTTCTTGTGTATGTATATTCCTTCTTTATTAGGTTAGGATACCAGAAACTCAAAGCAGTGTTTGCCTATACTAGGATCTAGGGAACTAGGAGACAGAGCTGGGAGGGATACTTTTCACAGTTACATGTGAACTCATTATCTAGTCAAATTTTAAATTTTTTGGAAAGGAGTATCTTGCAGAAGACTATGGGGAGGCTCCCAAGCAGTAATCATAAAGATCTGAATAGAAAATTGGGAGATAACTGACATGGCAGGCAAGAGAATCAGTTCATCTTGGGACACACTGAACACACTGAGTTTCAGAATAGGTGAATTTGTCATGCTGAGGCATAAGTACCAAGAGTACTGTGGCAGAGAGTTAGCAATGTGGGTCTAGGATTTTGAGAATGTTTAGCTTCACATTGTTCCAAACCTATAGCACTAAGCTACTTATAGCCCTTTCTAATACCCAACCTAGGTCTTGAGTACCTCAGCCTAAATCATAAATCCTACCTCATTCTGCTGTCTGAGACAGGAATTCTGATGAGGATGCTGGAGTCAAGTGACCACTAAAGAACTGTGTAAGGCTGGAGTGCCTGGGTGGCTCAGCTGGTTAAACATCTGAATTTTGGTTTTTGCTCAATCATGATCTCAGGATCCTGGGATCGAGCTCTGCAGTGGGCTCCCTGCTCAGTGGGGAGTCTGCCTGACATTGTCTCTCTCCCTCTCCCTCTGCCTCTCTCCCTACTCTCTCTCTCTTAAATAAATAAATAAATAAATAAATAAATAAATAAATAAATAAACAAACAAACAAATAAATAAATAAATAAAATCCTTAAAAAAATTGTGTGAGTTTCATAGACCTCAAAATTGAAGTTACAGGATAGTAAGACCATAAGCCAGGTGTAATGTCATACTGTATAATGTTCCTTTTATTTTTTTCACCGTGTTTCTTAGTATCTGTGGACATTGGCTGCATTGGCTTATATTAAGTTTTTCGTCCTTCCTCTGGAATCAGTACATTGATGTTTCAGCCCAATTCTTCTCCATGGGCCAAAGTTAGAGAGAATAAGTGAGTTAAAAGAAAGTATCTCAATTCTGGGACCATTTTGTTATTCAAAACAGAGATGATCTCTTTCACTAGGGGTACTGGCTAAGACAAAAATGTGTAAGCCTATAATTTGGGGGTCAACTATATAGAGTGAGTGAGCTGTTGTAGAATGAAGTCAACACCAAGTGTGTGTGCATCTATGTGTACAAGAAAGGGAAAAATCCAGGTTACATCATCTGAGTTCCTGAATCAAAGCTAAAGTCCCTCTAAAATTTTATTTCTTAAGCTGAAACGTCTGTCAGTCTATATCCATCATCACCACTCTATCCCTTAAGCATTCTCAGTTGAAGTTTTATTATTTAAAAGAAATCTCACTTGCACATTATACTTGACAATATGGTAGGTATAATTATAAAACTCCATGATCCAAATTCTTTCTCTATTTCAGGTAAGACCCAATCTCATAAAATATGTAAACACTGAGTATATAGTTTTTTGTCAAAAGTTCTAATGGGCTCAATAAACACTTGTTGACTGATGGCTCTAATGTCTCTATTTCAATATACAATTGACCCTTGAATAACATAGCTCTGAACTGTGCAGGTCCCCTCACATGTGGATTTTTAAAGTATAAATAGAGCACAGTACTATAAATGAATTTTCTCTTCCTTATGATTTTCTTAATAATGTTTTATTTTCTCTAGCTTATGGCAAAAATACAGTATATAAGACATACAACATTAAAAAGTATGTGTTAATCTATTGTTTGTTATCAGTAAAGCTTCAGATCCACAGTAAGCTATTAGTAGTTTTGGTGGGAGGAAAAAGTTATATACAGTTTTTTGACTGTGTAGGAGGAAGTGGGTGCCCCTAACCTCCATGTTTTTCAAGGGTCAACTGCACTTCAACAAATGTGTTGAGTTACTACTATAGTCATGGCTTTGCTTCACTGAAATGAGGATTCTGATATATGCAAAGCATAGAGTCAGTTAACAGGCTTTATAAGGCTGAATACAAGATTCCAGTGCTTTCATTTTGATATGAGACAGGAAATCTATTAATAAGAAGCCAAATTTCTTGTAACCTTATTTCACTAATAACCTCTAGTTTCATCTTTCTGCAATATGTATTTTGAGTTTCTCTTTAGCTTTAGAAGAGAACAATCTGCAATCTTCTATAAACAAAGTATAAACAACATTTAAATTGAAGTGAAAATAACAGTGTATTTTAGGACTCATGGATCAGATCTATGTAGCTTACAACTTAACTTTATAAAGCATATACCGAATATATTACAAATAACATATTGTTATGTTTGGTTTTTCCCAGAAAACAATAAATAAAATCTATGTCTAAAGGCATTTACATATTAGTAGTGGCTGAAATTTTATAGATGCAGCTTTACTGCAAAAGAAAAAGCAGTTATTTTGGGGTCTCTATAGCTATAAACCTGTACATAGATTTTTACAGTGCTGAGTAAGCTTGGATAAAATTAAAGCATAAAATTTCCCCACATGACTACTCTAGTTATCTTTGGGAATATTATTCATTTGAGGATTTTTATTTCAAATAGCAAATGTATGGAAGTACTTAATTTTTCTCTTTTGCTTGATGTAGACCAAATTAATGAAACTAATATAACAAGCAGACAGAAATTGTCAAAGACACTTGTAAGACATTTTGCATAGAAATGTCCTTGTGTTTTGACATTCTGATTTCTTGTTTTTTGACAGGGCTATAATTTGCTTTAAGAATTGTTTTAATCAGTTACCAAATGCTTCTTATGCTGTGCTGGATGGAAGTAATTGAATTTTGTAAAGGAATAGCTGAGGAGCTGGGGTATGATTAAAAAATTTTTTTTCATTGACCCTTCTTGCTTTCAAACCCAGGGTCTAATTAAAAACAATGTTTCCTAAACGAGGTTATCATCAAAGATAGTTTTAGAAAAGTGTTACAGTTTTTGGTAACACTGTCGTTGTCTTCAACGAGAGGCCTAATGTCTACAATGACCAAAATCAGTAATTAAACATCTCACAGCTAGCCCATGTTTAAGCTGCAGTTTCTGAGAGCTTATAAATCCATGAAAATAAATCTCTCTGGGGCCATCTCAACGCCAGAAAGATAGCTTTAAATGAGCTATAGAACTGAACCTTGCTCTTTGCCTGAAGTGTGTGGTGCTTTGCAGAATGTCTATTTATAGAACTACTTTAAATACGATCATGACCTCTTCTTTTAAAAAATATATGTATTTTTCACTTTTTTTTTCCATTTAACTTTGAGATGAAAGCCATCTTCCTTTAGTTCTGAGATTCTATTTACATAAGGCAGGACTGTATGTTAAAGAAAACAGAACACACCTGAAAAAAACTGTGAAACACCAAATCATAATCTATTTCTAGAATTTTTATAATGCAAACAGGACTTAGAAATTTAAAGAATAAGACAAACATTATTGGGGAGAAACTTTTTCTTTTGCCTGCCCAGTATCCATGATCTTTTTTATTAGTGATAACTCAATTCTCCTTTGCAAAATCATTCCTCCCCTGACCCTGACAGTACACAGTCCATTTTCTCCTAGTTCCTACCATCTAGTTTTCTGGAAATCATTGGTTATTTGCTCCTTCCAAAGCCTGGATTTCTAGCGTCCCCTTCAAGTCTGTCAGGTACCCCAGGTCCTTTGAATTAAGTCATTTTTGGGTGGTGAGAACTCAAGTTGGTTTATGTAGCTTGTTCTCAAAGAATCCTTGCTGACTTTGGCTCATTAGATGGAAGCTCAGTTAGGACAAGAATGTGTCTATCATTGTTTTATGCACTAGTGTCTGAAACACAGTAAGTGCTCAAATAATATTCGTAGAATTAATGAATAAAACTTAGAGGAATGCAGTGACATGTTAGGTTTCACAGGCAGATTATTTCAGAACCTATGTTAGAGATTAAATTCCCGTTGATAAAAAAAAAAATCCCTTCGATATTTCCTTCCATTATTTCCTCCCAATTAACAGCCTTCTCTTAAACCATGCATGCTCTGCTCCAGCTTTTCAGAAGGAAGGGCTGCTTACATTACTGGTTTTTAACATGTGTACCATTTCTGTAATATGGTCAATTTATACTATTCTGATATTTCTGGTGTTTTATGTGAGCATAAAAGTATTCCAGGAATACCACTGGATGACACATTTATTAAAGTAATAATCCTTTAAATTCTCTTAAAGTCATAAATTAAAAATCATGACATGAAATTGAAGACAGATTGTGACCAAGTATTTTCTCATTCATATTCATTCAACACAGTGTACTGTATACCGGATAGGAAAAGAAAAACAAAAACAAAACAAAGATTATGCAGTTTAGGTAAGAATACAGATAGAACATGAATAACTCCTTGGCTTAAAAGTTTATTTTCTAAGGAGCAAAATCAAAGTCTTGAACATATCCTGTAAGATTGCCCACTCTCTAGTCTTATTGTTCCTTTTACACCTCAAGTCCCATCTGCTCTGAATAACCAGAGCTTTTCCCTACATTTCCATTTTACCATCCATTCTCCATATACACCGAAATCTCAAAGAAATTTGAGATGTCATATGGCTTTCTTCTCCTCTGAAGCCATCTCATGGGTTTTTTATTAACATCCTTTGAGGGGTGTCTGGGTGGCTCACTTGGTTAAAGGGACTGACTCTTGGTTTTGGCTGAGGTCATGATCTCATGGATCATGATCTCATGGGTTGTGAGATGGACCCTGGGTGGGGCTCTGCACACATTGAGAAGACTGCTTGAAGATTTTCTCCCTCTGCCCCTCCCCCACTCCACAAGCACACGCTCTCTCTCTTTAATAAATAAATAAATCTTTAATATTATCCTTTGAGACCCAGAGGAAACATTAACTCCTTCATGAGCAATATTTCAGATGACTCAGATATACTTATGTCTCCATTCTTATCTCTTAAAATATGTTCTATAAAAATCCATTCTAGTATTAAATACATTTGGTCATAATTATTTTTACATGTTTATCTCTCCCAATATTCTACAAGCTCTTCAATGATAAGAAATGGGTCTTGTTCATTTATTTCTCTGCATGCTAACTGATACATTGTAAATTCAACATATATTTGACGAATAGGAGCATAAATCAATAGAGACAAGATTAAAAGTGAGAACAAAACTCCCAGGCCAGCTCCTCTTTCCATTGCACCAGGCTGACTTTATCCATGACAGACAGGCCAACAGATACTATATTATGATCTAACTGTAAATTGAAATGATTTCCTCTAATTTTAAATATATCTATGAGTAAATTGTGTAAGACTAGAAAGGAGGACAAACAATAATTATTCTGATGGTTTAGGCTATACATTTGTTAATTCAAATATCTATGTTTCAGACTGTATTCTTTTAGTTAGGAATACCCAATTATTTCACTTCTTCACTTCATTTTGGATACATGTGAACCTTAAGCTCCTAATATTGTGGTTTATATTCACTCATTTCCAAATGTAAATGTATTTCAAACTAAATAAATAAATAAATCTCAACCCTCAAGCTTTGCTTTGATTGGGTAATACGAAATAAAAAGTTATTTTATTTATATATGTGTGTGTGTGTGTGTGTGTGTGTATATATATATATATATATATATATATATATGGGCAAAGCCAGTTTTATTTTTTAAAGTATACTTGATATATAATGTTACATTAGTTTCACATGTACAACATAAGTGATTTGACAAATTTATCTGTTATCCTATGCTCACCGCAAGTGTAGCTACCGTCTGTCACCACACAATGCTATTACAATACCACTGACTATTTCCTATGCTGCATCTTTCATTCCTGGAAATAAACACAGCTTGTGACCCTGGTTGACTGGGTAATTGGTACTGTGTAGACCTTGTCTGTGTTTCTTTGCTAGTGTATCTTCATCCTTGAGCCACAGTTTCTATTAGACTTAATTATGCTCCCTGCTACTTTAAATCGAGGGTATCCTCAAAATGAGGATTGTGTCTATTAAATTTAATTACTTCCCTCTGTGGATCAAGTGCCTAGGATGCTGCTATTAAAAGGAGGCTGTTATTATGAGAGGCTGCTCGCGAACTGGAACATACATTTGTAAAACAACTCTCAATTTCATAGTGTCATGGTTCCAACCAGCTGTGTTCCTTGCATGAGTTCATTCTTTTTTAGTAAACATGCCTAATGAAATAAAATACCCCAAGTGGATATGCACACATCTTTTTTTTTTCCCCTCTGCGTGTCCTCTAAACATTGATCATTTACTTCTACTTGATTGGTATTTCTTCAGGGAAATGGCATATCTATTCGACCACATTGTGGCTAATAGTTACTGTACATGAACCTTGAGGCTATATATGCTTTTGCAATAATTAATTTATTAGCAATATCCCTAAGGGTGTTGTAATAGAAACAGAAAGGTGATGGAAAGAGGAAAAACACAACAGAGAATTATGCCAGCTGTGTATCAAGATCTATTATTACAGAGTTAACTCAGATAATTGAACTCTAGGGGATATCATCACTTGAATTTTCATTTTAGAATTGCCCCAACTTAATTCCATGGATCTTCAGATTCATTTATGAGCAACCTTAATACTGATGATTTATCTATGAACCTCAAGCAGAGTGCCTGGGTAGCTCAGCTGGTTAAGCGTCAGCCTTCCCTCAGGTCATGATCCCAGGGTCCCAGAGGTGCTTCTTCCTCTCCTCCCTGCTCCTGTTCTCTCTCGCTATCTCTGTCGCTAACTCTGTCTCTCAAATAAATAAATAATCTTTAAAAAATTAAAATAAATAAAAATAAAGAACCTCAAGCAACATTAGAAAAAGGAAACAAATACATTAACTGTTTTCTATTAATAAGAACACTAACTTAGAGTTAGAATACCTATGTGCAAGTCTCTGCTGCCATCTACTAGCTGGGTGACTTTGGGTAAATTGCTTTGATTAAAAATAAGGTGATAATTATAATCCATGCCTTACTTACCTTCTGAGGTTATAAGAATAATGAGATAAGAATTTTCATATTAAATTTCCATGTTAAAATTAAGAAATCACTATTCATAGAAATATATAATTCAAAACAGAAATTAAAAAAAAAAAAAAAAAACAGCAAAGAGAAGCCAAGATATTTGGCACATTCAATGGAACATGCCCAGTCCATAAACACGCTTTGTCTACATGATTTTGAACTGGTTTGACTGAATTTTTGGCCCAACAGATAGAATGCTTTGGCATCCTGAGGATATCATTTAAAATAGCAATTATTTTCTCACCTTTTATTACCTTCTTCCAGACAATAGTATAGGCCAGAACACTAATTTTCAAAAGCAGTTTTCATCATACAAGAAATAGGTGACCAAATTACTTGTCAGTTCTCGAATAAGTATTTTTATATAATCTAGATATTTAATTGAACTGTGCTCAATTATCCATTCCTACAATCCAATCATATGTCCATGTTCTTCTGGTGCCTTTTGCCAGCACTTTAAAAAATTTTGTTATATTGAGATAACTCTGAATTATAACTTATAATTATAAGTTAAAATGACAAGGCCGTTAATCTCTGACCTTGGACAACTAGAAAGAAATTTTCTGTACCCTATAAGGAAGTATTGAAGGACCTATTTACTAAACAATAAAAAAACTATGGTAAAGTAGAAAGGGTATGAGAAAAAAGAAAAACCTGTCCCATGAAAGAGAGATTCTCTAATTCTGCATAGCTCTTGAGAACGCAACGGACATCAGGTGTTGACAATTTTAAAATACATACATACATACAGTAATAATGGCCACAATGACTAATATTTATTCAGTACTTATAAGTCCCAGGCACTTCGCTAAATATTTTATATACATGTTTTAATTAAGTCCTTTGAACAACCTTACCAACTAGGACAATTATGTACCCCAACTTTACAAATGAGAAAACTGAGACAGAGAAATTGAGTAAATTGCACAATATCACATACCAAAACTCAAATTCAGGGCTACCTGACATCAGAATCTACTCTTAATCTCTTTACTACATTGCAGAAAAGGCAAAATTCAACTCAATATAACTTTACCTGAGCTCTCCAACAACAGAATGAGCCTGTCAGTAGAAGTAATTTCTATTCACTGAAAATGAGCTTGATAGAATAACAAGCTTGATGTTATGCTATGGATGATGGAGAAATGAAATCCAGAGCTGCAAAGTAGCTTTTTCACTATCGTAAAGTGGTTAGAAGCAGAGGTGGGATGGGTGATCTCCTGTTCCCCACTCAAGTGATCTCTTCACTGTGCACACAATGGTTTTTCAATGTGATGCTGGAGGAGAAACTTTGATGATGTTGTAGAGGTGTTTCAGCAAGAAATAGTTCCTTGGACTGTGTTAGCTAGCTTTCTTATCCTTATTGTTATAATTGACACTAGTTCCCTAGATATAGGGATGAACAATAGGACTTGGTAATTGTTATAACTTATTCCCCAGACAAATGTGATTGGCCCAAAAGATGGACAAATGAGAGACCTTCGTTGGTATTAATCCATGGGTTTTAGGGACACCATGTGCTTTTCCAATGAAGCCACTGATATGTAATTGCCGATTTATGTTCAAAAGGAAACTGCTCTAGCACATGAAAAGAAACACATGAGAGGTCAAAAGAATCCTGAAGCCATTAAACCCTGGGTTCTAAGTTTTAAATCCAACAGTCTTTTGTTTCTTTTCAATTTTATGAATTACCCTATATCCTTCCTTGACTATACGAGTCAATTAATTTCTCTTTTGTTTAAGTTAGTAAGAATTGGGTTTCATTTTCTTGCAAGCAGAAGTCAGAAGCCTAACTACTCAAGATGGGGAGGGTGAACTCTATTTCCCTTAAGGTGTCTTTTTGAATCAAGTCACTGTGAGTCACCAATCCTTATGTTCGATACATTCAGTCATTTAACACCACTGCCTATTTACCACCAATTCATGAAAGCACCCAGCAAGTCCATCTGAGCCTCTTTTGTGAAGTCAAGTGAAAACCTCTCCAACATATAACCCTGTTTCCAAATGGCAAAATGGAGAGAAAGTCTAAAAATGAATCCCAATTTTCCTAAAATGTTTAGCTTTCCTTATGGGAATTAAAAACACTGTAGCTAGAAAGCTTTCTTTAGTACTACTAAAAAGAGGCACTTGAATGAAGTATTTTATGAGAAAAATCTTGTTTACTCACAGTGAAACTCCTCTGTGACCTTATGCACTAAGTTATTTCTTCCCAAGCACTTGTTTATTATCATGTAGTCATGGGAGCTAACATGAGTATTTGTTGTGCCTAAAGTGTAATTGTAATTCTCTTACTGTTTCTCAGAAACAAGTCTTTGGAATTAGGAAGCCAATGGTAAATGCAGTCGAAAGAGATGAGCCCTTTCAAAATCATTGCAAAATTTCTTGCTCAGGACACTCAGTGACTTTGGGGAACAGTTTGTGGATAGGCTGATGACCAGCAACTCTTGTAAAGGTGACAATGACCAAAACAAGGAAACACAGACTATGACAATACACCTAAAAAGATCACTGTAGTGTGATTAAATTAATTAAATGATTATTAAATATAAAATTATTATTAAATATTATTAAAATATCATTAAATATAAAATTATTAAACTTTTAATGTTGCCTACCAATTAAAAAATATATGTTGCTAATTCTACATCATTTTTCACATTGAATTGAAAAGAATGATGTGGTAGTGAGAAGGTTGTCATTAGGGTCAGGAAAAACCAGCAAATGTATTTGAGTCATGACATATTACATTATTATCTTTTATGTTGAATTGTGATCACTTTGTCGCATAAGTTTAAAATGAATCAAAGTCTTTTTATCGCTAATCATTCTTAGAAGCAAGGAAAACAGGAATTTCTAGGAGCTGTCAAGATACTCAAGAAATGACCATCTTTAGACCACTTTCCAGTTGATGAAATGGAAATTTTTCAAGGTCAAAGTACTGAAGAAGCACCTAAGTAGATGCCTCTATTACATGTGATGTGCTTACCTAACTGTCTGTAACTTCAAATCACTGACTTTATATCAAGACTTGCCAACATTGGAGTGACCTTATGGAGGTCAGAGCATAGTGGGAATTATTGAATGGATTGATTACGTATCAGGTGTATTGTGAGATAATGCCTAATTTTCTTAACTTCCAATTAGACAATAAATAGAGAGAAATCACAACATACTAAACACTCAGTATTTCTCTATTCAGTCTTCGAAATATAGGTAGTCATGTAAAAACTACTAAGTTATTTCAAACTGTGATTTGGGGATAAAATTCTTTTTTCAGTTGGTTACCACACCAAAATGACTCTCCTCTGTAAGTGATTAAAACTTAATTTTTAAAGAAAATTCTGTAAACTGGGAAAAAAATTAAAAACTATTCTATGCTTTTCACATCTCCCTCAGGATTTAGTAATTAAAAACAATATTCAGAACCAACATATCAGCTTCACTTTTCATGTGAATTCACAGCCTTAAAATAGTGATGCCCTTTCAAGAAAACACTATTCAAAATGACAAGGGCAGGGCATCACTAGGCAAAGAACCATTAATTTTCAACCTTTTGTCCCTTTTCTAATGTTTTGTGAAAAATATGGTAGTAACAGATAATTTATCTACCTCATTCTAAACTATTCCTCACCAAGCAATCTACCCTTTTGGGCATCTTACTTTTCTGCAACTTCACACTTTTGCATATATTTGATGCATACAGCCTCCTTTGACTTTAAACAGAGATTCGTCTTTTTAAAAATGGAAAAGCCAAAGCCAGCAAAAAACTATGGACTTGGCTAAGAACAGAATTCAACAAAAATTGAGTCAAAATTGGGGTGCCTGGGTGGCTCGGTCTGTTAAGCATCTGCCTTCAGCTCAGGTCGTGATTCCAGGGTCCTGGGATCGAGTCCCGCATCCTGGCTCCCTGCTCCGGGGGGGGGGGGGGGGGACGGCTCTCTCTCTCCCTCTGCCTCTGTCTCTCTCTCTCTGTCTCTATCTGTGTCTCATGAATAAATAAATTCTTTAAAAAAATTGAGTCAAAGTTAAGAAAAATGATGAAAATATACACACCTAAGTAACTTCAATTTGAATTATTAGGATGATCCAATTTTGTCCTTATGTGGTTGCTTCCCAATTTATCCATTTTGATGACTACAAACATGCTATTTTCTGGTACAGTTTTATGAAATATCAAAGGATAAAGTAGGTTATTGTACATATTGGGAATTTTGTTAATCTTTGAGGATGCTTAAGGGATAATGAATGTTTTCCTTGGTATACAGCTGTATCACCACCATCATCTTTGTCCTCGTTGTCATCATCATCATCATCATCATCCATTCACTAGTTACTATATAGCAAGCCCTATGCTCAGCACTTTACATATATTATCTTCTTAATCTAACACAGAAATAGGAAAAAGACATGGTAGCAACTTCATAAGGTACATAGTAATGTCATCTGAACTTTGCATATGAAGTAAAGAGAAGTAAATAAATGCTCATATAGAACTAGTATAGAACCCAAGATTTGAACCCAAGTAGTTTGAGAGTCTTGCTTTCAATCCAATTTCTTAATTCAGTTCCAGGAAGCTTTATGTGAAAATATTTTTTTTATGTAACATTCTTCACTAGTACATGAATTATATGCTACTCTAAGACTGAAGATTACTAAAACCTAAAAGATTCTCAACAGTCTTGAGAGTTTCTTGAGGACAGGGCTTCATTCCTTTTTTTTTTTTTTTATTTGACAAAGAGAGAGAGATCACAAGCAGACAGAGAGGCAGGCAGAGAGAGAGGGGGAAGCAGGCTCCCTGCCGAGGAGAGAGCCCGACACAGGGCTCAATCCCAGGACCCCGCGACCATGACCCGAGCCGAAGGCAGAGGCTTTAACCCACCGAGCCACTCAGGTGCCCCAGGACAGGGCTTCATTCTTAGCATCATTTACAGTAACCAAGCACATGCAATGGTTCTAAGTAATTTTTGATTAATATTTTATGAAAGTAAACAATATGGTTTAAAGAATTAAATAGTTCTGTCTAGAATAAACATTATAATTTCCTGTTACCCTCATCTCAATCTTGGAAGAGGAAACTTTCTTCTGGATCTTGCTTCTATCTTCCAAATACCATGCTTATATTGCTGTCTCTCAATGGATATCTGAAGATTGATATTTATAAAATTTTGTATTTTGGCAGGTGAGGATTTTAGCTCTCCTACTCTCTATCTTTCCACCTCTATTCTCGAAATGTTGTATCATAATCTTTGCTTAATGCCATATTCAGTGTTTTAATTATCATAACAATGTGAAAATTGTTCACTATTGAGTCATAATATACTACGATAACTCTTATTATTCCTTTTGTTTTTCCTGGAATTAGGATTGCTCATTTTTTTTTGAAAACCCCAAATGTATTTTTGAAAAACAGCTGGATAAACTGGCAAAAGTCAGTCTGTTGAAATTTCAAGATGGTATAAAAATGCTTCTAGGACATAGTCAGCATTTGCACGTTCACTTCATCTCCATTCAGATGAATTTCAGCTTCCAAAAGGCACACCACTCAAAAGCACTCATTCATCATTTGCAAACTTTGATCAGGAGGTACTAAAACAATGGACGGAGTTCTTAAAAATTTACTTTAAAAAAATAGATGATGCTGAAATTCTGGACCTGAGGATCTCTAGTACTTGAACAAATCCACAGATGGAACTGAAGGTAGGTGAAGACTTCAGTTTTGGTTATCTCCAACTTTTCTGTGAGGACGTATATTCCATTAAAGCTTAGGCTTGTAGCCACACTGTTCCTTTTGTATGTATTTTCAAGTTTTATGGTTGAAAATCTGGCCAACCAGTAGCCCAAACAGCTGAATTAGCCATAATTCAGAGGCTCAGATGGTGCAGCCACAGGGACCTGGCTCTCATTCACCCCTAAGCCATCTCTCGGTAATGACTTCCATGTCTAGAGACTGGGGAAGGATTTTACGTGAGCAGCAATTAATCCACTCTAACAGTCCTTGTGCTTGATGCCAGATTTCTTCCTGTGCCTACCCAAGCAATCTCCAATGTAGAACCACTCTTAGCTCAAAAAAAAAAAAGGCCAACTTCTAAAATCTTTTAAGCATTGCTCATTTTTATTGCTTAAGAGTCATTGAATCTTTTGCCAAGACTTCCCACACCCTCCAATAGATCTGAAACTTCTCTCAACATAGTATTCATATAATCAGAATTGTCAAAAAATGTCAATTTCATTTTTTTTTCTAAATCTTTTGTAGATATTTCTTCTGGAGTCACTTTCTTACTGCTCCATATTATACTAGTATCTCTTATCAAAGCCTGCAGTACAGATACCACAGGTTTTTCTTTGACTTCATCTTGTGAATTATCTTGAGAACTCTTTTGTGATAGATCCTCTGCTCCCTAGATTCAAAGCCTACCCTTTCGTACTTTCTCATTACTTTTGAAGAGCTTCCTACGTCAGATTCCCATAGAACAGTGATGAGAGAAAATTTTTTGAGACACTGAATATCTCAAAACATCATTATTCTACCTTCCTACTGAATTTATAAATCTAAATTTAGTCGTACCATTTATTAGAATAAGTGAATAAAAAAATGAATAAATAAAACATCATTTCTCTATGAATATTGAAGACACTGGATCCAATTATCTTCTAGCTTCAATGTGAATGCTGAAGAGTTTCTTGCCAGGCTGACTTTCAATTCTTTATATAAAACTTTCCTATTATTAATATCTGGAAAATTTCAGAATCTTCTTTTTATAACCAATATTTTGACAAAAAATGACCCAAAAAATGAAAAAAAAAAAAAAAAACCATATGCCACAGAGTAGATCTTTTTTATTTCCTTTTTTTTTTTTTTTTTTTTTTTTGGTGGGCCCTTTCAAGATGGAGACTTATTACTTCAGTTCCATGATTTTTTTCCTATATTATTTATTTGGTAATTACCCATTATTTTGTCTGTTGCCTATTTTTGGAATAACATTTGGAAGAATATTGGAGTGCCTGACTCACTCAATTTTCTTGTATGTTCTCCACTATTATCCATTCCTATCTCCCTAGTTTCCAAGAGAATTACAGAATTTATATCTTATAAAATTGTACAGACTTTTTTTTCTAATTTTTTTTTTTATTTTTTATGTATTTATTTGACAGAGAGAGAGATCACAGGTAGGCAGAGAGGCAGGCAGAGGGAGGGGGAAGCAGGTTCCCTGCTGAGCAGAGAGCCCGATGTGGGGCTCGATCCCAGGACCCTGAGCCCATGGCCCGAGCCGAAGGCAGAGGCCCCAACCCACTGAGCCACCCAGGCACCCCTGAAATTGTACAGATGTTTTAAATTTTATTTAATCATTTGTTTATTTTCTAACATCCTTATCTTGCTCTCTAATTTTAATTTGTATAGTTTTTATAAAGCTTCCTCTGCTCTTATTCTGAGATTTCTCTGTGGTTACTAATTATATATATATATATATATTTTTTTTTTCTTTTTTTTCTTTTCCTTTTTTAGGTATTCTACCTTCTGCCATCTTGGTCATCCTGAGTTAGGGTGTTTTTTTGTTTGTTTGTTTTAATTTATACATTTTATCATCTTCCAACCTGGAGAGGTTCTTCAACTGTGGCTATTTGTTTATATCTCATTTGGTACTTCCTAATATCAATATTTAGCTGTCTCTTCTCTGGAGTGATTCAGTTCAGTCAAAAAAAGGATGCTCATATATCTTTTACTGAAGATCACAAACTTCTATGCCAGCTTTATGAAAACTCTTTCTGGAAGGAAAAGAGAGCTCAAGCCCCATAGGTCATTAAGTACCATCCCACCTTCTGGAGATCTGAGTTGGGAGTAGCTAATTTAATTACTTCAGAGATTAGATCTCCTATTTCCTGGGATATAGGTTTACCCACTTGACTATGAATAATGGAAGGGGCAATCTTGGGTTCTTCTTGATCTATATACAAACTTTACTCTATATCGCTTTGAAGCATATCCACCATCAACCTCAAGTAACCTTTTTTCAGTCATCAGTGCCTTCAAATTTACAGTCTTCCAAGAGTTCTGTGGAGTATGTCAGCTTCCACCTTGTTAGCATTTCCCTCATCTACTATGGAGATTTGACATTTTCTTCTGCCCTGTTTATTCTATTACCATGCTTTCAACTCTTTATCTTTTTATATTGTGATTTAGAGATATTGATTTATCTTAGATTCATTAAGGCCAGAATATGGATCTCTGTTTCATGTACTTCTTACAGTATAAGGGGGAAAAGAGCCTAAAAATTTCTCTACCACCTTAAAACTAAAAGCCTGCTAAATATAAGATGACTTTTATAAATGAATACACAGATTAATGAGCAATTAAAAATATCAGTAGAACTGTTTGTCTGTTGGTCATTGTATATGTGCCTCAAATACTTGTTGGAACTGAGTATAAAACCACAAGAAGATAGTAGAATCAGCCTGATTATATTTTCCCTTTCCAATAAAGCTTCTCTCCTTTCTAATTTTACGGAAGATGCTGAAATTGACCAGCGGGTGTGGAAAACTCCAGTGGGAAATTTTAAATAAAGGAATTTATGGCTAAATAAACATAGCACTTAAATTTAAATATATCTAAGAGCTCGGCTATTATTCTTAAGTACCTCAGCCATCTCCCCTAAATCCATCCATCTAATTATTCAGAATGTAAGGAGATGCCACTGCTTACTCCACTATGTTCAGTGGATAAATGATTATATCTATGAATACAAAATGTTGCTTTACAATCCACATCATATTCTCAGGAATTTACTAAAAAAATTTGGGTGACTCAAGCAATCATATTTGCTAACTGACAACAACTGCTGATTGGTCCTTCATAACAGAATTTTGTGTTAAGTTTTTCAAAATTTGAGAAAGGGTACCTACGATAATTTTATGTGGCATACAACGAAAACAGTCAAATATTATGGAAAGTAAAATATAATGAAAAAAGTAAAAGACTTTATAACTGATTATATAAAACAATCTGTTTTTTATAGTTGATAACATAAAACAATAATTAGCACATGAAAACTATAATATGAATACCATGTTTAGGAACTACTCAGGTTTGGAGAGTGCAAATTAAGCAGATGTTAAAACTTTATAGGCACATATAGAGCTCAAACATGCTCTTCAATGTTTTAAAACTTTAGTAACTTCTACCATAACTATTTAACATTGTAGTATACATAATTGGTCATTTAATGTTGAATTCTCTAAAATATCACCAGACCGCCCGTTAATAAGTCAAAACCAACTTTTTAGAACACACAGTAAATGAGAACACTAACTTGACAGAATCTTACCAGTTCCTTAGAAGAGGAAAGTCATAAGTTAGGTATTTACAAATATCTGGGGTCTAATTCAAATGTTTTAAGGCAAGTTCTTCAGGGCAATAATTGCGATAAGGCAAAATTTTAAGATAATAGTTAAGACTTGATGGACGTATCTAGGCAAGGTCCTTTAAATGATTCTTGCTATGTAAACCGTTATTCAATAAGTAAACAGGTTGCTCAGGTAAATAAACTTTTGTTTCAGATAAACTGATTTTCAAGACCTTCCGGAATAAAATAATATTTGTATGTAGTTTTACATTTCTTAGACAAAGTTTTTCTGAAAAACACAATTAAGGCATCATAGCCTAAATGGCCTAAATTCTTTTCTTTCCTAGATAAACCTTCCTCAATACAAAACTAAGTAATGGTGACACGGTGGTTTCAGTTGTACTTCTCCTTAAAACAATGTGCTTTTGGGTTGGATGGCCTTATCCCAACCTCTAACAGATACGTTCTGATTTTTCTCTATTACTATGATGCCCTTTGGGCCAAAGAATAGAGAGGGAGGAGTGGCATCAGCAAAATGGCACCTCAGGCCTCACTCCTCTAACTGGAATGCTGAAATCCAAGGAAAACTGTCAGAAGCAACTTTGTCAGAACCCTGCAAAGGAGTCAAAGGTTTATAGCACCCAAGCAAACACTGATGTTAACGTAGTAGAAAAGCTTTGTGGTATTTTTACTTGTACTTATTCCATGCCCTCATGGGCATGGCATCACTCTTTCAGAGGGAAACCTACACTCCCAGTGTGGAATTGATCCCTCATCTGGCAAGAGTAGAGAAGCCCTTAATCACAAATTATCACATATGTCCACTCTAAGGTGTCTATGGGTTATCTGAATGAGTGATACAAGGCATTCATCTTTGTTTGACCTAGCTCAGAAGTCAGGCTGGAAGAGTAGTAGGGATTCATAAAAAACACTGAAAAGTGAACTAACAAACCACAGATATCTGGGACAAAGGATTATAGTCAAAACATACAATAGCCTACCTAAAGTCCAGAAGAAAAAGCTGAGGAGAAGGTCTTTGAGAAATTAGGAAGTTGCATGCATGGGAAGTTAGAAAGTCAATTTTGAAAGTTTTCCCAGGGTAAGATGGATGCTCAGAAAGACTGGCAAAGACCTTTAACTTTTATGTTAAGCTGGACCATAGGCTAAGTGCAACCCTGGCTAAGTGATGAGAGAGTACCTTGATAGAGAACAAAGATGCAAACACTATAACAGGTATTTTGACCTCTTTTTTGTTTTGGCACTTAACACAATTTAAACAATATTTGTTTTAGCATTTAACACAACCACTGCCAAAACACCTGAACACAACCTAAGAAAAAGACACTATAGTGATCACATACAACAAGGAATATAGTAATTTCAAATATACTTTGGGAAAATCAGTAAACAGACTACTATAAACATCAACAAATTTAAAAAACAAAGCAAAATAAAACAGTAAAGTAGGCAATGAGGAGAATTTATGTATCTATAGTTATGGCATTATAACATTCAAATGTCTACAGAAAAGAAAACCAACCAAAAAGCTTGTACATCTATGGCCAACTGATTTTCAACAAGGATGTCAAGACCATTCAATGAAGAAAGAAGGGTCTTTTCAAAAAAATTGTGCTGGAAAAACTATATTTTCATGCAAAAGTCAAATTGGACCCTACACCATATATAAGAATGAACACAAAATAGATCTAAATGTAGGCATTATACAACTCCTGGAGGATGAAAAGGCTAAATCGCTATAACCCTGGATTTGGTAAAGGAGTCTTAGATATTACACCTAAAACATAAGCAACCAAATGAGGACATTAAATATAAATAAGAATTCATTAAAAATTTTTTTAAAAAAGTTTGTGATTCAAATAATACTATCAAGGCAGTGAAAGTAGAACTCCCAAAAGAAAGAAAATATTTGGAACTCTGTCTTAAAATTGGGACAGGATAGTGTCAAAATTGGGAAAACCACAGTTTTGGAACTATCCTTTGCTACCTGTAAGGATTTATTCACTTCATTTTGTCTATCTGGGCTAGAGTTTCTTCAAAACTATTTCCCCTTTTAACCTAATATTTTATCACTTTGTAATTGTAAGTGATAAAATTTCCTATAGTTCCGTAACCTTTGACATGTATAATTAAAATATCATTTTGGATGTTTTTCTGCCTGTCACTTTTGGGATGGTGATGCTAAATCTCTTCTTTATTCTGCTAATTATATCCCATAATGGATCACAATTATGGTTGTAATTTTCACAGTAAGCTCATCTTTAGTAGTTTCTTTCCCACCCACCCCTGTGGGAGTACCAGTGTATCAGCAACATTTTACCACTTGGAATAACTTCTTTGTTGCTAGATTTTGAGATTGTCTTTCTTCCTTTCCTTGTTCCTTTTCTTATTCCTTCTCTACTCTTCCCTTTCCTTCCCCCCTTCCCTACCCTTCCTTCTCCTTTTTAGATGGGCAATGCCATCTAAATTATCTGCCTTGTTATATATTATCCAGAATTTCTAGATAGTGTTGGGGGAGGGAGGATCATTTCACATCAGTTCAGCTTCCATATTACTAAAAGCTCATTTGTATCTATATATTATTATGGGAGCTGAGGTTTGCATTCGTATTGGGGAATAGATGTGTTTACAGCTAAATCAACTTTTTTTTTCATCATAACTAGATTACATTATAAAATTTAATCTATTCTACTTAAATTAGAAGATTTTAAAATAAGCAGGGAAAGCTATTTTTCATGGTACTTTGACTCTCTTTAGTCACTTATAATTCAGCATGTAATTTCTAAAAAGATTTTATTCATTTATTTGAGAGAGAGCTAGTGAGAGAGAGAGTACACAAGCTGGGGGGAGGGGAATGGGAGAGGGAAAAGCAGACTCTCCACTGAGCAGGGAACCCAATGTGGGGCTCTATCCCAGGACCCTGGGATCATGACCTGAGCTGAAGTAGACACTTAACTGACTGAGCCACCCAGGTGCCCCTGGCATGTAATTTTTTATTAAAATCCAAACATTTTAAAATATCGAAATATTGTTAAGAAAATTCACGATCCCAGAACACATGATGTAATGAGCACTGGGTATTATATAAGACTGATGATCACTGACCTCTACCTCTGAAACTAATAATACATTATATGGTCATTATTTGAGTTTAAATTTAAAACATCTTTTAAAAAGTAAGAAAAAAAGAAAGAAAATTCACAATCCCATTTAAGGGTATATATTTTCACTTAGTTATGTAATATGTTTTCTTGTCAAATGTGATTTATTTTTATATAATTAAATAGATTTTCATTTCAACATAAAGCATTTTTTGAAAATCATCAACATGTGTAAATGTAAATCTCCTTAAAATTTGAAAATAATTATGCTAAAGTACTAATTTTGACTGACTTTCAGAAGTTCAAGAGTTCAGAAAATAAAGTAGGTCAAGTGTTAGTCATATTTTTGCACTTGGCAAATGGGAGTGGCACATGAACATACTAATATTTCACTGATTTCTATGTTCTCAATTACACTTGATCATTACCTTTTGGTTTGTAATTAATAGACATTTGTCCTTCAGAACTTACCTTAAACATTACTTCATATTGGGAAACTTCTATGACCCCTTAAATTGAGTTATGACACATATTTATACCTGATCATAGTGTATATTACACTTTACTAGAGTTAAGTTTAACATCTTTTTTCCACCACCCTGTAAGTTTTCTGAGGGCAGTAACTGTGTAATCCAGTTTCTCTCTGTATCTTCAACTATTAAACTCTTAAAATCTGGAAGATGTTCAAGAAATAGGTACTGAATGTAGGAATGGATAAATAAACAGATACATATTCAGAACTATTCCTACACATAATTTCAAGATACATTATGTTAAAAGGTTCAAAAAAACCCCCATGTAATTAAATTAGAATAACTGCAACTTTCAAATGCTGATCAAACGTATTCTCTGTAACCAGGAACCTGACTGACAGCAAAGACGATAACTATTTTAAACACTCTAATCTACCTTTTATTGTGCCAAGGCTGCTCATCTTCTTTTGTATTAACCTTTATGCTTGGATCTCAATTTCCTTTTATATAAAGTGAGGAAAATGCACTGGAATGATGATCTCTAGGAACAAGTTGAACTTAATATACTAATCCAGGCTTTTTATGTTTGAGTTTTCTGTTTTCTACAATGAATCTTGTTATTTTCCTCCTAATATCCCAGATAGAACTTTAGTACTTCTTTAGGAATTCCTGCATTCCAAATAAATACTTAAAAAAAAAAAGTAATAGCAGTAGGTCTTAATCTTATGTTTCTCTTATTCCAGGAAAAAACATTTGATTGATTTGATTGAAAAAACTTGATTGATTGATTCAGCTTCTTTGAGTACCTACAAAGGACCTGCTATGTAGGCAGCAGAAAAGGATATCCTGATACTTTTAATACTTATTTTATAAGCTAGAGCCCTAAATTTCCTTTTTGCTATGAAATCTTACTACTCTGTCAAAGTTTCTCAGAAAGACATTAATTCTGTTCACTTTTGTAGACCTTATTTTGCCCCATCTTATAACATTTATATGGTTTCTGAATCTGTTTTCTATTATTTCCATTGTTGCAAGTTTTCAGCAATTTTCTAGTCTATTTATTTAAACACCTCTTTTGAATATAGCCAAAAGAAATATGATGTAACCTATAAATTAGAATTTACTTAGAAAATATAACAATTTCCAGCCAGGATTTTACTGGTATATTAATTTCTGTTGTAGTCTCAAATAACTGGGTTATAAATATGCACATACCATTCAACCCTGCCCCCCTTTCATGTTTAGTAATACTTTAAATAGCTTTTTCAGGGCCTGGTTTATTCATTTGATTAAATAAATCTGTAAGGTACAGTTGCAAATCACCAATGAATCTATGATATTACATTAAAAGAGAAAGAGCAGAAAATTTCTGTTTATACACTCCTGGGAACTAGTATATTACTTCTGTAATATTCTTTGTAGCTAAAATTAATACCTGGACACTTTAGAGTTATTTAGTGCTATATAAATCAGCATTTGAATCTTATTAGTAATTCTATCCCTATTTTTTTTTAATTACAGTTGTTTCAGTATGGTACAAAATACTTCAAGTTTAATTTGAATATTAAAGAGTTTTATGGCAGCATTTTGGCTGCTTCTTGGAGTGAGTTCCATTGGCATTGCAGTCTTAAGTTTCAAAGGGCTTTTTAAGAAAGTGATTAACTATTTTGCTGTGGTGCTATATAATGTATGACTCCCATTATTTCAGTGTTACATGGGCTCTAGTGTTGGATTATTTCTTTTTCATTTAGTTCCCAGGCTCTTTTTACTATGCTGTTTCTTAATCTAAAAAAATAAAAATTAAAACAAACTAGTTTTGGATGATATATGAAATGTATGACCATATATGGATTTAAGAACTGAAAGCTGAAATGTTTAACTCTAAAATTTAGAGAGGTATAAAGAATCTTAACATTTTAAAGTTTAAAGGGACTTTAAAAATCATCTTGTTCAATCAATACAATTCCACTTTGAGTCTCGTGTTTTGATATATCCTGTTGACCATATAAATGATAATTTATGAACTAATTATTAATACACTTCCAATATTTTATTCATTGAAGTTGTGTATACCTAAAATTCAAAAATTGTGATTAGTATATAATAATTATTGGAACAAAGAATTTTATCCCAAAGCACATGAAACTTGATTTTTTAGGTAAGGTTTGTGCTTCATTATTAAAAAAGTAATTTTTTTAATAATAAAAAAATCCTGCATCTATTACTACTGTCAAGAATTTCATTTCATAAAGAACAAAAGGCTAGAGTAAGTAGTCTTCATTACCATGGGTTTGTCATCCAGATAATTGTTACCTTAGGAAACTCAGTCCAGGGGCCTGTATAAAACAAGGACTATCATAAAGATTCAAAGCTTGGGTCATTACTAGTATTTAAGTTCTTAATATTGTAAACTATTGTTTTATCCTCCAAATTTTGTGCAATGCTTGGCATATGATAGGCGTCCAATGCAGGTTTCTTGAAAAACTGAATTAAACAAATAAAACAAAAAGGGGGTGCCTGGGTGGCACAGTCATTAGGCATCTGCCTTCGGCTCGGGTCGTGATCTCAGAGTCCTGAGATCGAGCCCCACATCGGGCTCCCTGCTCGGTGGGAAGCCTGCTTCTCCCTCTCCCACTCCCCCTGCTTTGTGTTCCCTCCCTCGCTGTGTCTCTCTCTGTCAAATAAATAAATAAAATCTTTAAGAAAAAAATAATAAAACAAAAAGAACTTTTGTATTGTGTTCTGAGTGGAAATTTGAGGTATCTGTGTTCTCACATTGGGAATGGAAAAGGACAATATTAGAAACCTAGATCAAAGGGAATTTTAAAATAATTTAGTCTGACTTCCTCCTTTTTCAGTTCCAAGTTACTGATGTCATGTGATCAAGATCAAAGAGCTGGCTAACCAATGACATTGTCAGATATTGAACTCAAGGCTTCAAGGTGGGATGGAAATAATTTTGCTGACTTTGTTCTTTACCTATAGTCAAGGAAGACTGCTATATTCATACACAAAAAAGGTGGGGAAAAAAAAAAAAGGTGGAATCCCCTACCCAAGCATCAATGCCTAAGGATCCTTGTTTTATACATTCTGCTTCTATTCAGTTCAGCTTCAAGCCATGAGAAAGGTTGTTAGCAACCCTGATAGAAAAGGTTACAGTTGAATTTCTTGATCATGGTATTTTTAATGCTTCAAGTAATATCATTCAGCAGACAGCTGAGGTGATATTGATTTTACTAAAGAGAAAAAATTCTCCATACAGCATTTCTGAATCATTTGGTGGCAGACTGACCGTTAGTTATGGTTTGTATCTATTAGATCTAACTCTGGTCAAATGGCAATGTAGGTGCAGCAGTTGACCTATCTATCAAGGATGATGTGGGACATTTTTTAATGTAACAACTGACCTAGTTTGAGCCACAAAACCGAAAATTGGGTATCTATGCAGTGGATCTTCTAGTTATGAGGAGGTATCTTTGGTGGGGATTTGAAGCTAAGAACATAAAATGGTAGATCATTCTGCTAACTGCTAGTTGGTACCACTTATGCTATTGTAGCCAAAAGATAAAGGAACCATAAATAGTTATTTTTAAACACTAATAGGGAAGGTCCTACTCAATCAAGCTCAATTAGTCAGAAATGGAAAACTTCAGGTATTCTGCATCTTTATGGTTCATTTCTCATGTGTCTAGAAACATGTTTTATAGACACATATGTATACGATAAGAGATGTTTCTCTAAAACTGTAATATTTTTTTCTCCAATCTCCTTGGTAAGAAAGAATAAAAAAAACCCACATTGACTACCAACCACTCCACAACATTCCAGAAATGTGATTCTGGATAAGTCATGTATTAACTCATTTGTCATGTCAGAGGGGTGAAATATATGATCATAGGTACCTTAGTATCAATATCTATATGTCAGATTCAGTAAAACGTCTGTAACCTTAACTTTAACCTTAACCGTCACTTAACTATTATAAAATCTTAAATAAGTTATCTTCATTTTGTTGATATGGAAACTAAAGCTCAGCTAGAATTTGTTACTTATCTAAATTATGACAGAGCCACACTGAATGCTGGTGGTTGTGCTTCCAAAGACCATGCTACTTTTACTATATACTACTGATGTCCTGTGATAAAGAACACTTGTGTTTTATTAAGTTTTTGAATGTATACTATGGAATGGCATCCTTGGATATCTATGCCAAAGTAAGCTAAATAACTCAGTGATTTTGTCTAATTTACAAATGGAAAATAGGATTCAAAGCAAATAACATTTGCAAAGATAAAAATTTAACAGAATATAATCTCTATTATGCTCCATAATCTTAGAGTTATTTTCAAAATGACTATGGGTGTGTGTGTGTTTGGGGGCTCTGAAGGCTTCTATGCGATAATCCTTGTTTCAAACAAGATTTCTGTGATTTCTAATTGCAAAATTATCTTGCTTTGGCAGGCTTCCTTAAGTTTTCCCTATGATCTCCGTCACACAATGTCTCCTCAAAGAAATTACGTTAGAAAAATCTTCCTCACAATAATAATGTTAGTTAACACTGACAGTTCCATTTTGTTTTTAAATCAGCATCAATTTTCCCTTTATTTAAAGTTAAAAAGAAAATAATATTTATGTAGTGTAAGTAGTGTTTAAAGCTTCCAAATCCAGGCTTTTAATTATTAATGTCCCAATGGTCTTTTCAATTGACTTGAAGTTGTACAATTACCTAAAATTTATTTATGTATAATTAAGATTGTCAATTTTTAGTTTATTTTGTAATTAGATATCTCTGATTGCACAAATGTATGCATGCAGACACATTACTATGGAATCCAAGTTAGACGGATCTGTGGTTTCAAAGGGATAATTTTAAGTTATTCACAAATGCTATTGGCCTAAACTTTAGCAGGCCAGACCTACAAAACAGTCCTAGAATTAGGGAGATTCTCAATCATAAAGAGAATCTCAGAACTAATCAGATTTTTACTGACATACAAATCAGATATATATTCCTTTTATATGACCCAAGAGAAAGAAATATTAGATTCACTGATTATGTTGCAAGATGATTAATCTTTTGATTGATCTGGCTGAAAGATGCAACTGGAAAGTATTTTCAGAATCATGCAAAATGTTGGCATATCTGGAACTTATGTTCCTTTGAAGATTCTCTTTCTAAGCAATATTTCTTACTTTGTTTAAACATACAAGTAAGAACAGACAAAGTGTGATTCCACACCCACGCTATCATCCCTGGAAAGTTTCCCTTTAAGTGCAACTGTCTATGAACGTGCAAAGAGGGTGAGAGTTTTGCAGTCATATTATTCAAAGAAACCTGTATGACATTCAGAAGACAGCAAATTGAAAGAAAAAACACTGAATTTAAGACGACATTAAAAATGAACAAGATACATTGGTCCTTCCAACAGGGTTACTGGAAACCTCTCTTTTCAATAATAACTGTACAGATAAAAGAAAAAATATCTTAAAGAATATTGTTTTAATCTAAATGGAAAGACTGCAAAGCATGCAATTATAAGTGTGTAAAAAGTCTGGAAGTGAAAAAGTCAAAATAATGAGAGATTCTTGTAATACCTAGTGTCACAAAGTTGCAGTTCTGTCAGAAGTTTTAGTCTCAAGAGGTATCTTGGAAAGGAAAAAAAAGCCTCAGGAAATAATAACTAGAACTTGGCAAAGAAAGCTCCTTTATGAGAAGTGCCTGCAGGGCAGAAGTAATTGGAAGCAGAGGTTTCCTTTGCCCTGACAGGTGCCCCTTGGTTCCACCAGGAGTGGACTCCCTAAAAGACCCAAAATAGAGTATAATAAAAAATCATCTGGGGATGATCTCAGTATTGTATTTGGACAGAGGGAAAAGTGAGGAGAGATATTAACGTGAATGGACATTCAAATCATGTCCACCGTGGAGCTAGGAGACAATTATTGGGGTAGTTCAGGCCAAAACATGCTTTAGCCTGAAGTATCCAGTGGGTACTTCCTTGGAACTGAGATAATTGTTTCCATGTTCTCATCCATTTTTTTTGGGGTGCTGAGCTGGTTGGAGAAACATTAGTGCTTAGTGGAAGTAAACTTCTCTGTCGGTGGCAGTGCAAACAGTGCCTTTGGGAATTCATTTCATCTATTGCAAAGTTCAACCCATAAGAGCATAACTAAAAATACAGAAAAATCAAGTGGAAAAGAATGTGTGATATCAGCTACTACCCTTCCAGGACAAATGCTGTTTTAGCTGCCAAGACAGAACCAAAAATTTGAATCAAGCAAAAGTCTGAATGCTTTAATAATTTATTTAAAAAAAAAACTAGTATGAAAACTTTAATATCTTATTATATATTGAAGAAGTTTGAAATTGTCTAACTATTTATCAATCCATCCATTCATCCATCCCAGGTAGATAGCTTTGGAGAGAAAAACAGAGAACGATCCAAATAGTTGTTTCATGAACATATTCACAGTAAGGAGCATTGCCTATTTTTAAAAGTTAACGTTGATGTGAGATGTTGAAGAAAGCAACTGAGGTTCACTCTGTTCCTCAGTCATGAACAACTGAGGCTCATAATAATCTTATAACATGGAAATTACAAAAAAATTATTTTATACTATTCATCTTAGAACTTTGCTGCTCTAAAACTAACTTGGTAGAGTAATGCTTGAAAAATTTTACATTTAGGGTGGGTCAAAGGATAATTTGGAGAGGCTTTACTGTGACAGCACAGTTATGTTTGAAACTCTATTTCCCAGAATCCCCTTCGCTAGATGGTTACAGGTTACAAACGAGGAACTCTTGTGAGATTTTGATGGTGTACGTGAAATTGTGACTATAGAAAGTAATAGCTTTCTATAGCTTATCCTACTCTGATGCAGTCCTTAGGTAATCTTTTTCTCATCATCCACCCCGAGTCTACTACTTTTCCCAACTAAAGGCCTGTTGACCACAGTGGCCCCAGGTCTATCACCAGATGCTTGGCTGCATAACCAGAGGAGCCACAGCTTTCCATTGCTCTCCCTCCCTTGCTTTCATTACATGCTGTAGAGAAAAAAGTACTGGATTAGGAAGTCAGCAGGCCTCCATTCGTATCCAGGATTTGCCATAGTTTCATGACCTTGGGCAATCACTTATTTTCTTTGTGCCTCAGTTTCCTCAGTTATACAATAAAGAGATTAGACTAGAGATACTCTCTGGCCTTTTACAGGTCTAAAAATTGATCTGTGTCTTTACTAGCCTTTTATTACAATTTCCCTTGCGCAGGAGGTGAAACAAGTAAATGACTTCATTACCTCCTTGGGTATGCAGGCATGCTTGGGCGCAAAAAGCCTGTGCATCTCGAAATCAATTTAGTGTTCCATGTTTCACTTCCACTCTGATAGACAAAACACTCGAAATTCTGCTATAAGAAATTTATTTTACTGTTCTTGTACTTTTTTTAATGTATGAAAACAAAATGAATATGAGTAAATTCTTCCAAATAGGAAGGAAATAATTACATTCTGAGCATAGGGAAACATTAATGTGGTGGTTTTCTAAATTTTTAGTTATTTCAAACAAATATAAATTATGCCACAGTTCAATCTGTATGTTCTGAGTTAAAATAGCAAAAAAAGAGTTCTAAGGAGAGATTTAGAATAAGGACAGGTTGGACTATTTTCTCATTTGGAGTAAAGTTGAGAGATAAAAGTAAAAAAGAGATTCCAAAGTGTTCTTACGAGTCAGGAAAGAAAGAAATCAATTGGAAATTCATTAAAATTAATTATCAATTAATTATTACAATAAACAAAACACTAAAATAATCTCTCAAAAATACTTCTAAAGAGATCTTGTATATTGCACTTTGTAATCGTCGAATAATATGAAGGCCATTGTACATCGGTTTGATTGTAATAAGCTCACAAGATTTGCAAATAGTATTCAGGCAAGTGATCCTTAGTTCAGCTCATAGCTTAGTACCATGCTCTTTCATCTTTCTGTAATCATATTTAGCTTATCAGTTATTTCAAATCATTTAGGAAAAAATGAAGTATCTAACCATCCATTCATTTGTTTGATGGTTAATGTGGAATCACTTACTATGTACTGAACATGTGCGAGGGATTCACTTAATGCATTTTCCCATTTAATCTTTATAGGAACTAAACTAGGTAATATTATTTGCATTCTGCAGATGAAGAAATCAAGACTAAGAAAATTCAAGGAGTTGCCAGGGAGCACAAACCTAGAGCACCAAAGATTTGAAGGCCAATGGGGCTGATTGCAAAATCCATACTTAACATTTACAGTATATCAGCTCTTATGTATAAGCACAAATAGCACTGAATTTTAACAGTTTATAAGTCTCCTACTCATGGAAGTAGAAAATGAGTCCAGTGAAGTTAAGTGACTTGCCCTTGTAGTCAGAGGCTATGATGCATTCAAAAGACTGGAGATACTTGTGTGTAGATACAGATAGAGTTCAACTGGGAAGGGCAGCATCCATTGTACTTTCTCAAGGTCTCTTCTTTTAACCTCTATTATTTCAAATGACTAGCTTCTTGCTGTTTTGTATACATAGTCTAAAAGTGTTGTTAAATATAGAACTCTAATGAAAGGAATATTCCATCTAAAATCAGAAAAAGAAACCAGATGGCCCTTCATATTCGTTCAAAACAGCCAAATGATCTTTATATTTTCCTAAGTTTATAGAATAATTCTAAGTAAAAGTTTGTGGCCATTTGTTTTTATTTTGTATCGATATCATTATCAGTCATTTTTGTTATTTTTCTCAGTGGGGAGTCTGCTTCAGTATTAGGAAGCTAACAACTTCTATTATTGTTAAAATTTTTTAGCGAGAAAAAAATTGAACAAGTGGTTGCATTGACAATTACTATTTTTTTAAAGTACAATATATTATAGTATGATAATATATTCTGTTACATTCCTAGTTGTGTCTGACACTTGTAAAACCTTTCAGGTTGAATCTACATTTGAATCATTTGGGCTCAGTTTTAGCTAAATATGGAAATCTTACAAACAGAAGATAAACATTAAAATTACATTTTAAACTTCAATCATTTAGTAAGTATAATTTATTCCCACCTCATTTATTCCAATCATTAACATCTAATATAAATTAAAATCGGGATACTTTTCTTTATAAAATATAAAGCTTTAATTACTTATAATATTAGCACTCTATCCCTTTATCTCCACATGTCTCATCTCAAACCATTCATATTTTTGGAATTGTTGAATATATAGCATTTATCTAACTTATAAATCAACTGTGAACTTTTTTGAGGGATTTTCTCTGATACTTCGAAAACATTCTAATTTCTGCTCTGGTAGTCTATTAAAAATATGCCCTCAATTGTTTAGAGGGAACTTACCTCAATAAAATAAAGGACGTATATGACAAGCCCTCAGCTAACATCATACTTAATGGTGAAAACCTGAAAGCTCTTTCTCTAAGATCATGAACAAGATAAGGACATCCACTCTAATCCACTGTTTTATTCGTTATAGTACTGTTAGTCCTAGCCACAGTCATCAGACAAGAAAAAATAAATAAAAGGCATTGAAGTTGGTAAAGGGGAACTAAAATCATCACTATTTGCAGATGACGTGATACTACCTATAGAAAACCCTAAACACTTAACCAAAAACTGTTAGAATAAATTAATTCAGTAAGGCTGCAGGATACAAAATAATATACATAAATCTGTTGTGTTTCTATATACCAATAGCAAAGTAGCAGAAAGATAACTTGAGAAAACAATCCCATTTACAATTATATAAAAAAATAAAATAAAATACAGGCACCTGGGTGGCTCAGTCAGTTAAGCATCAGACTCTTGATTTTGGCTCAGGTCATGACCTCAAGGTTCTGGGATCCAGTGGTGCACAGGGCTCTACACTCAGTGGGGAGTCTGCTTTAGGATTCCCTCTTTCCCCCTGCCATTCTCCCCACTTGTGCATGCATGTCTCTCTCTGTCTCTCTCTCTTTCTAAAATAAATAAATAAATCTTAAAAAAAAAATAAAATACCTAGGAATAAATTTAGCCAAGGAGATGAAAGACCTGTACACTGAAAATTTTAAGACAATGATGAAAGAAACTGAAAAGGACATAAATAGATGGAGAGATATTCCATGCTCATGAACTGGAAGAATTAATACTGTTAAAATATCATACTACTCAAAGCAAACTATAGACTGAATGCAATCCCTATTAAAATGCCAACAGCATTTTTCACAGATCTGGCCAATTAATATATTACAAAGACGCAAGTGAGTACATTGGGGAAAAGATAATCCCTTCAAAAATATGATGGGAAAATTAGACAACTACATGCAAAATGGTGAAACTGGACCACTTTCTTACACCACACACAAAAAGAAACTCAAAGTGGGTTAAAGACCTAAATGTAGTACCTGAAATGATACAACTCTTAAAAGGAAACATAGGCAATAATCTCTCAGACATCAGCCTTAGAAAATTTTTCTGGCTATCATCTCAGGCAAGGAAAACAAAAGCAAAAGTAAACTATTGGGACTACTTCAAACTAAAAAATTCCAGCACAGTGAAGGATACCATCAACGAAATGAAAAGGCAATTTACTGAATGGAAGAAAACAGTTGCAAATGATGTATTGATAAGGTGCTAATTTCCAAAATATATAAAGAACTCATACAACTCATCAACAAAAAATATAATCTGATTTAAAAATGGGCTGAATATAAGTTTTTCCAAGGAATACACACAGATAGCCAACAAACATTTGAAGAGATACTCAACACCAGAAATCACCTGCGAAATGCAAATCAAAACTACAATGAGTTATCACCTCACACCAGTCAGAATGGCTAGTAAGAAATAACAAGTTTTGGTGAGGATGTGGAGAAAAGGGAACCCTCATACATTGTTGGTGGGAATGTAAATTGGTTAAGCCAGTATGGACCACAGTGCAGAAGTTCTTCAAAATATTAAAAACAGAAATACCATTCAATCCAGGAATTTCACTTTTGGGAATTTACCCCCAAAAGTGAAAATGCTAATTCGAAAAGGTATATGCACACCTATGTTTATTGCAGCACTATTGATGATAGCCAAGATATAGAAGCAACCTAATAGATGAATGGTTAAAGAAGAGGTGGTATATATACAATGGAGTACTATTCAGCCATAAAAAAGACTGAAATCTTGCCATTTGCAACAACATGGATGGACCCAGAGCATTTCATGCTAACCGAAGTGTCACACAGAGAAAGATAAATATCATATGATTTCACTTATAATGTAGAATCTTAAAAAATGAACAAACAAAACATTCATAAATATAGAAGACAAATTGGTGGTTACAAGAAGAGACGGGGTAGGGAGATGGGCAAAATAGATGAAGGGGATTAAGAGGCACAAAATTCCAGTAAGAGAATAAATAAATCATGGGGATGAAAAGTATATAGTACAGAATGAAGTCAATAATATTGGAATAACATTTCATGGTGACAGTAGTAACTAAATTCATTGCCATATGCAATGTAAAGAATTGTTGATTCACTATGTTGTACACCTGAAACTATTATCACATTGTATGTCAACTATACTTCAATTAAAAAAAATGTCCCCAAGTCATCATCTATTCCTATATCCAAGCCCTCTGCAATGTGACTTTATAGCTCTTCTCATCATGAGTAGAATATGTTTTTCTACTCCTTGGATCCAGGATGGTGTGTGAATTGTTTTGTCAAATAAATGCAATGTATGTGAAACTGTGCCAATTCTAAGGCCCTGCATGCTACTGCTTGCTCTCTTGATATGCTGCTATTACCATGAAAACAAGCTCTGGATAATCTGCTGGATAATGAAAGACACAAGGTCTAGTCATTGTGCCAGATGACTGCCAGCCAAACATCAGACATGAATGAGGTCCATCCTAGGACACCTAGCCCCCAGTTCATATGCCAGCTGAGCACAGATGCATGAGTGGACCCTGCCAAGATGATCTCAGCCTGGCCCAGATCAGTAGAACCACCCAGCTTATCCACAGATGTAAGAGCAATGATATATACATATTAATTTGAACTATTAACATTAAGGATGGTTTCTTATACAATAATATATGATAAACCTTTCTTTGTTGATGTCAAGCACACATTCTTCCTTCCTTGCAATTAACATTCCTTACATGTGATTTTAATCTGTAATCATTTCAGCATATCTTGAATACTCAAACTATTTTAAACACAATATAAGAAGAGCCATGTGTAGATGCAGCAGCAAGAGGAGGAGAGAGAGGAGGAGGAGAAAAAAGAGCAGAGCCGTGTTGTCTAAAAGTAAAACCAATTTACTTTTTCATATTTTTAATCCTCCACAAAGTACCTATAAGAGATTTCACAGGGTAAAGGAAAGAATTGTGGAATAAGCATCCATCAGGCTAATTGCTAGTACAGGTTGTTTCACATAAGTGACCTTGAGAAAGCTTCTTAACCTCTCTGAACCTTCTAAAATTTTAAGCCCAGCGTGTTAGCTCCTATACCATGCTTTAGAGAGAATAGCATCTGGACGCTATCCTTCTGCTTTGATGACAAAGCCAGAGAACGTGCACTTTTATTTTCCATTTTACATCATGGGCCCAGATTTGAAAGGCTTACTCACTCCAAAATCTCTTGGACATCTCTATCACTTTGTACCACATTAGCATTTCAAATTGTTTTTCTTTCCAGCAGCTCTTGCCTTTGCCAATATGCTGAACAGAATAAAATGTAAATAAACAATTTTTTTGGTAAGGAATGTAAATAATATTAATATATTACTTGCACACCTGGGCAAATGGTAAACCAATTGTCTCCTCTTGGGTTAAAGATTGCTTATATACCTGGGTAATTTCACTCACTACTTCAATCCAAAGGCTTACAACCATGATAGACTTTAACTGAAAGAAACATACTATTCTGAGGACGTCTGAAATATGCATATGTTGATATTAAAAGTACTGATATAAAATAAGCAGCAAAAAATCACCTGATAACTATCTAATCAGTAGTGATTCTACTCGGTTTTGAGAGAATTTTACAGGTATCACAAATCTCATCATGCTTTTGCTTGGCTTCATTTAATTATGACTATTTGCAGATTGCAAATAATCATATACATAGAGTTGGATCTAAATAGCAGATTGCAGATACAAATGATATACTTCATAAACAGTGAGTTAGCGATAGAGCTGGATTATAAATCTCTTAGAAGAAAAATACTTTCATGCCTTAAGATTAGCTAAACAAAAAATTAAAAAAAAATGTTTGGCTCTCACAATTCTGGAGTACTTGATTTTTGGAACATTGCACTTGGTTTGAAACCAGGGTAATTAGCCAGGTTTGGAGAAGTGTCTGTGAATAGAGTACATGTTTGTGGTCATTTGGAATGCATAGGGATCTATCATTGAATGGGAGCTCTTGTGTTTATTCTTCAGGAAATATGGACTATAGATATACAAATGAACTTACAATATTATTAGAAACCTATGAATGATACTTGACAGTTATTAGATTGGTTTGATTCCATCAATTCAGCTTGTTAAACACAGATATGTTTTAAAATTTTATGCATTCCTCATACTGCATAGATGGCTTTTCAAAGCTGTGTTGACCTAAAGAGCACTGGCATGGTATAAATTTTCATTCATATTATTTAGGGCTTAGGCAACAAGAGTAACCAACTAGTTTGGTTTGTGATTCTCACTGAATTCATTCATTCCAGGTAGGCAGGGTCTAATTCTTTCATTTAGAGACTCTAACATGACTTAGAGATTGCCTTAGGTAGGAGAAAAATCTTATTGACTTGTAGTGCTCTACTGGATATAACTCTTGCATCCACTGGGAAACCAAAATGTACTTATTAAACTACTCTGGATCTACAGCAATATATGTTGATAATTGAGATACAGTTTTACCAATAACACCGTATTTCATTGATTCTAGTATGCATATTTTTCATAACTTAACATCTCTGAAAGAGAGATGCATCAGAATCAGAAAATCTTAAAATTACTGTTGGCTAGACAGCATTCATGAGATGGTTGCTTGAATACATGCAATTTTTTTGGTTTGTTTTTTGGTGGTATCCCTGGATACCAGAAACCCTTTGACATCTAAATTATTAAACTACTTCGGATCAATAGGAAAGAACTATGAATTCTAGACATTGTCTGAAAATCTTCTATTGCTATCACCTGCTAAAGTTAGGAAAGCAATAAAACTTGAAAAACCAGTGTCACTGCTTATAAAAGAATGCTAGAGGTAGCAGTGAAGTAGTATTTTAAGAAATACTGTCCCCTATCCCAATGCCTTGGATAGTACAGAAGACAATATGGTATGGAAAACCACTGACATTAACAACTCTTGAGTTGAAAAGTGATTAAAAAGTATTGGATTTTAATGTTAAGACATTTTAGGAGCAACTTAAGTGTGTTCAAAGTTGTTTCCCTTTTTGCATACATACAAGCATTATTTTTTTTTAATTATCTGAACAGTTTCTAAATGATCCTACTAGGGCACCTGGGTGGCTCAGATGGTTAAGCAACTGCCTTCAGTTCAGGTCATGATCTCCAGGTCCTGGGCTAGAGCCTGGCATTGGGCTCCCAGCTTAGCAGGGAGTGTGCTTCTGCCTCTCCCCCAGCTTGTGCTCTGTCTCTGTCTCTGTCTCTCTGTCTCTCTGTCTCTCTCTCAAATGAATAAATAAAAAATAAATAAAATAAATAAATCTTAAAAAAATAAAAATAAATTATTTTGTTTTTAAATTTTGACAGAGAGAGAGAGATCACAAGTAGGCAGAGAGGCAAGCAGAGAGAGGGGGGAAGCAGGCTCCCTGCTGAGCAGAGAGCTGGATGTGGGGCTCGATCCCAAGACCCTGAGATTATGACCTGAGCCGAAGGCAGAGGCTTTAACACACTGAGCCACCCAGGCACCCCAAAATAAATGATCTTAATAAGTACAGATTTTAGTGAGAAGATCTAATGAAATAATAGAGCATTGTATCATAGTTGATTCTGAAGCAGTCTTTTTAAAATTTACCCAAAAAATGATGTCTTTTTTTTTTAAAGATTTTATTTATTTGAGAGAGAGAGAGAGAGCGAGAGAGAGAGAGAGAGAGAGAGAGACAAAGAAAGAATAAGCCAGGGAGAGGCAAAGAAGCTGGCTTCCCAGGGAGCCTGATGTGGGACTTGATTCCAGGACTCTGGGATCATGACCTGAGCCAAAGGCAGACACTTAACTGACTAAGCCACCCAGGTGCCCAAATGATGTGTCTTTTAATGACATCTTACATTAATAATTAGGGTGTTATCGATTTGAGAAATCATATTAACATTTATACTTTAGGAATATAAGTTTGGTGTTAACCTGACCATAAATTGGACATGGAAGACGCAAGCATGCTGTAATAAACCAAATGATATATTCTATGAAAAGAAAATTATTAGTCAAAGTCATTATTGGACATTGTAAAAATACTGTTTATGACAATAAGAGTCTACTACAGAATTTTATTTGGTTATTTTTTAGATATGTAACATTATATTTTATGGTTTCCCTATTCACTAGAAATTTACCAAATTACTTGTTATTTTAAAAATAGGCTTCATTTTTTAAAGCAGGTATAGGTTCACAGAAAAATTGAAAGGAAGGTACACGTATTTTCCAAATATGATGCTCCCACACATGCATAGCCTCTCCATTAACTATCACCCACCAGAGTAGTACAGTTGTTACAGTTGAATTATAGTGACACAGATTATCACTTAAAGTCCATTGTTTAGAATTCATTCTGGTGTTGAACATTCTATGGGTTTGGACAAGTGTATAAAAACATGTATCTACCACTACTGTGTCACAGTGAGTAGTTTCACTGTCCTAAAAGTCCTCTGTGCCTATTTCTTCCCCCCTCCTCCCAACCTCTAGCTATCAATGACCTGTTTACTATCTCTATAGTTTTGCTTTTTCTAGATGCTATATAATTGAAATCACACAGTATTTATAGTGTTGAATAAAATTCCATATTTTGGATGTCCTACATTTTATTTATCCCTTCATCTACTGAAGGGCATCTTGGTTGCTTCCAAGTTTTGTCAGGTGTGAATCAAGCGTCTATAAACATTTGTGTACAGGTTTTGGTATAGACAAAATTTTTAACCCCTTTGGGTAAACACTAAGGAGCATAGTTGCTGAATCATATGATAAGATTATGTTTAGTTTTGTAAGAAAACACCAAATTATCTTCCAAGGTGGTGGTACCATTTTGCATTCCCACTAGCAATGAACTAGAGTTCTTGCTGCTCCATATCCTCACCAGTATTGGGTGCTGTCAGCATTCTAGGTTTTGGCCATTCTCATAGGTGTATACTGATAACTTGTTATTGTTTTAATTTACGTATCCCTAATGATGTAATGTGGAGCATGATGTGGAGCATGTCTTTGTCCCATTTCCCAATTGAGTTGTTTCTTTTCTGTTAAGTTTTAAGAGTTCTTTGTATATTTTAGGAAATAGTTTTTTTAGCATATATATCTTTTACCAATATTTTCTTCCAATCTATGCCTAGTCTTTTCATTCTTTTGACTATATCCTATATCTGTTATTATTACTAGTTTTCTTAATTTCCAATATCTAGAGTACTCATGCTTTGGTTTCTTCTGTTATGTTATCAGTTTCTTCATCTATCTGGATATCTTTCATTCTGCACTGGAATGTACTTGAAATAATATTTGTAAAAATTATTTGTGAACTTGGATGATGTTATATTCTTCAAGAGAAGATTTTTATTTGCTTCTGTTAGGCACCAGGGCACTATCGATCCTTGATCTTAGCAAGAAAAAACAAAATCTAGTAAGTAGTTATTATATGCCAACCATTCTTCAGGATGATGGAATGTGGTAGTAAAGTAAGTAGACAGAGTCCTCGTCCTCATGAAATTATATTCTACTTCAAATTTATTAAACTTAGAATATAGGGAAAACTTGTTTCATTTTTGCTATTTATACCAATAGTCACATTATTCTGGCATAAAAATCTTCAATTCCCGTTAAGTGACTACTTTGACATATTATAAATATTTCTTAATGGAACTATAAATTATGAGTCCCTTCGTATAGCCCCTATATAGTAAAGGTGTTTTGTGGACATAGGTGAGGGAAAAATTAGAATAAATAAAGATGAGTTGCTTCAAAAATAACTTTATTCCCTGATGAAAATATAGTAGGTAACCAATTATTTTATAAGACTAATGCCTTGAATTGACCCTCTAGATTGAATATTAAGTTATATAATACGTATATTTATAGAGAGACTATATTGTTCTTTCTTTGAAATATGAATTTGATTTTTTTTATGGTAAGCAACTCAAAGAAGAAAAACAGTAAATGTCTCAGTTGCCTTTAATATATCTACCCAACTTTTTTGTTGTTATGTTTACAAATACACAGAATTTGGTAATTTTTCAAATAGCTTCTTTCCAAGAGCAATACAGTTACAAAAAAAAAAAATCCAAAATTCTCTGGCACTAGAGAAATAATTTTGAAATGCACATAATAGCAAGTCTTTTGAATAAAACTTCTTTATTGCCTAAGACATAATTGTCTAGACATATTACCATTTTTAAAAAAGATTTTATTTATTTATTTGACAGAGAGCACAAGCAGGGGAAGTGGCAGGCAGAGGAAGAAGCAGGCTCCCTTGCCACTGAGCAGGGAGTCCAATGCCGGACTCCATCCCAGGACCCCGGGATCATGTCCAGAGCCAAAGGCAGATGCTTAACCAACTGAGCCACCCAGGTGCCCGACATATTACCATTTTTATTCTAAAAAGTTTAGTTGAAACTATGCTCCTTGTGTATCTATTCAAATCTTTTTTTTAATTTTATTTATTTATTTGAGAGAAACAGACAGACAGAAATAGCATCAGAGAGCACAAGCGGGAAGAAGAGAGAGAAGTAGGTTCCCTATTGAGCAGTGAGCCCAATGATGCATGCGGGGGCTCAATTTCAGGATCTTGGATTCATGACCAGAGCTGAAGGCAGATGCTTAATCAACTGAGCCACCCAGGTGCCCCGTATCTACTGAAATCTATCAGTGAAATCATGATTGTAAACTTACAGCATAATAAACAAACTTTAAACAGTGCCTAGATTTCAGCAAAGCATTTTATATTATAATCCCATTTGATACATATATAACTTTTAAACAGACCATGCTGATGTTATGTATGCCATTTTATAGATGAAGAAACAGAGGCTCAAAGAAGTTACTTCCTAGAGCTTACGTGGTATAGCAGTGTTGGAGTTAAAATCGCCAAACTTCTGATTCCTAGTTTCATTTGTTTCTTATACTTCTTTACTGAATATATTCTGCAGACCACCATTCTGAGAGATGTATTATTGAACACATTTTAGTGCCTTTATGATGAATATATTTGAAAAATGCCAATTACTGCAGATTCATAATGTATGTCAGCATATCAAAAATCTCTGAAAGGTCCATTGGTACTATTTAACTTTGTTTAATGTACCCTTTCTCACATCTGCTTATGCATGTAATTCTTCTTCTTGAGACATATATTCATATTCTGTGTAAAAGTGTTCTGCAAAATATATTACCCAAAAAGCAATAGTGCATCATATTCTATTGCTGGTCTTATCTTTTATCCATTGTTTGTTTGTTTGTTTGTTTTTTTGGTAGACCAAAAGCACTTTATGGGATTCTAAGATGGTACTATGCAGTTTCTACTCTCAAATTGTCTTCAACATTCCTAAAAGGTAAATAACTTCACTGACCTGAAACATTTCACAAATTACATTATGTCATGATGGACACAGCCAGTAAGTGATGTGGTTTCTGAGAAAATGGGAAGATGGAGTGATCAACAGGGACAAAACTTTCTCGAGTATGGTCTCACGGGGAAGCCTGTGCTAAAAGAGTACTGAACTGATTTCTAATTGTGCTTCCCCTTCTCTTGGAGAACTGCATTCATTTAACATCTCCAGATTTTTTTCCCCCTCATTCTTCTATAAACTATTATTTGACTAGATCATTAGTTTTCAAACTGTACTGGACAAAGTTCTTGAGAGATTATGGCAGCAAGGAGGTTGGGAGAAGTTTTGTGTCACTCAGTTCTCTTCAGATTCACCCAGAAACACTCCCCTGCTTTTGATATTGGTCTTTCCCACCAGATTTCACATGAACAATGGGCTTGCAGGACAAAACTGACTTTGAAAACAGTTCCTTTGGAAGACCAGTTTCTTTTCCTTTTGATATTAAAGAATCTTAATCTAGGGATAACTGAGAATGAAAAATATGACCTATATTAAATTTTAAATAAATAACCAATCTGTATACAGTATTTATTTATACTTTTCTTAAAATATTTATAAGAATGATCTCATCAGCTGACAAACAAAATTTCTTAACTAATCATTTCAGAAGACCATTGGTCACTCAGAATTTGAATCTTGAAATCCATCACTATTTCTCAGTTATATGCAATTACTGACAAAGCAAAACTGCACAGTATTCATTTATTGCTCAATATAACATTATATGGTGAGGAGGTTCAGGACATGCCCCCCCCCACTAATGTGCCACTTTGGCATGTGGAATATTTTGAGCTGAAGGCACTTGAGACCATGTGGGCTTAAAAGAAACTTCTGTCCCTTCCTTAATTACAAAGAAGAATCTAAATTGGGATTTAGATTTAATTGGGGTTTAGAATAAGGATTTCCCACAATAAGAATTATTAATAGAGATAATTTTATCTGAGTGACCCACCTGTATGGTAGGTCAAACATCTAGTTACCGAATATCTGCTCTTCTTATTGCCCTGTCAAGTGTATTCAACTCCTCTGAAGTCCTAGATCGCAAACCCCTTCTTCTTAGTGCAGAATGGCATGTAAACCTCCTTTTGCCTGACTATCTTGGAATTTCCATTTCTATGTGGATTCCCAGTACATACACCTATTAAATTTGGTTTTCTCCTGTTAATCTATCTCATGTCAATTTGATTCTTAGTCCAGCTAGAAGGACCTCTGAGGCAACAGGAATTCTTGCTTCCTGACAGTGCTAATTTAGAAAGCAGTCTTTCTATATTTAGGTTTCTGGAATTGCTGGTCAATCATTAGCAGAAAGGTTGAACACTAAAGGGAAATTAATTTGATTATTAATAAAGATTCATTTAAAGTACAGCATGTATTTCTCTTACGAACATGGATTTATAGCAGTGTCAGAAACAAAGACATTTGAGCTTTGGAAGAAGAGTCAAGATGGGGAGGGGTTTCATTTTTCAAAGACTATTTAGATATCCAGTTGTCCTTCTCTTGGGGTGACAAAGATTTCCAAAAGGGGACATTTTAAGATGAAATAAGATGTGTTCATTCCTTTCCATTTCAACAATGACTCTGACAAAAATTATATCTAAATTGTTTTTCCTGAAATAAACCAGACTCCAACCATCACATTCTGTGGGATTTATCAGGCAGGTCAATAAAGCTAAGTAGGAGTAGATTGCCTTTTGGAGATATATTAATGGGCTTCTACCACATAATGGTTCTCTAATTACTTGCCTGAATGTACCTTCAAAAATTAAACAATTTATCCCCTACCTCCTTAGGGACTCAAATATTGGGGATTTTTCATTCCCATGTCCAGCGTGCTTAGGATGAACTTTCAATAAGGTGACGGTGGATAAAAAGTATACAAACTTACTTCTTCAAAATGCCTTCATTAAAAACAAATTGTTGAGTTCTTAAAGTACCATGAATAAGATATTTGGTCTGTAGATATATAAAGCTATAGAAATAATGTTAGCAGCTTTTAGTTAGGTTTCCCTAAAACTAATTTATTTAGTTTTATTTATTGCGGTTCCCATCACAATTTTTCCTTAGTCAATATACATGGGGAATATTTTTAAAAGTAAAATTATCCCACCACAAGATGGCTCACGTATCCTCCCTTTTTGATTTCACAACTATATGGATTTATCAATAGTCAATTGAAACCAACACTGAAACGGGTTTGATAGGTACACAGTTAGACACAGACTAATTCTATACATGTCACCAGGTTTAAAATGAACTATTCCCATTTTATACAGATAGCAAACTGTATGACAGTTAATTTTATGGTTCCAGCAATGAAACTTATGATCTGTGCATCTCTGAAGCCATTCACTTACTTTGTCTGAACTTCAGTTGCTTAATCTACAGAAAGGCTTATATTAGAAAACCCAGGTGAGAAGAGGAGCAAGATGGCGGAGGAGTAAGAGGCAGAGATAGTGTCTGATCCCAGAAGTTCAGCTAGATAGTTATCAAACCACTCTAAACAACTACAAACTTAGCAGGAAATAGAAGAGAAGACAAACAGCACCTCTAGGAACAGATAATCGACCATTTTCCGGAAGGTAGGACATGCAGAAAAGTGAATCCAAAGCGATGGGAAGATAGACCACGGGGGGAGGGGCCGGCTCCTGGCAGCCGCAGAGCAGCGGAGCACAAAATCGGAACTTTTAGAAATCTGCTCAACTGAGGGACGTCGCTCCAGAGGCTAAGCGGGGGGTGGAGCCCTCGTGGGGACAGCGTGGTTTCAGGACTCGTGGGGTCACAGAAAGACCGGGGGTGTCTGAGGGTGGCAGAGCTGCCAGATATCAGAACGGGGAAGCCAACGGCAGAGACCGAGCCGAACAGTGAGCTACCAGCTCGGGCTTACCTTGAACCGTGATCCCGGCACAGTCGGGCTGCTGCTCTTCGAGCAGAGACCCCACAAGGGGCAGATCCGAGGAGACCCCCTCCTTCCTCCTCTGGGAGGAGCGGTGCGGTAGTTCTCGGCAGGAATCTGCTGGGTTTGGAGACTCCAAACGGCCATGTGCCAGAGACAGAAACGCTCGGTCACAGGCCGGGTGAGCTCGGAGCGCGGCCGGAGACCAGGGAGACGGGAGGGACGGACTGCTTTTCTCTGAGGGCGCACTGAGGAGTGGGGCCCCGGGCTCTCGGCTCCTACAGGCCGGAGACTGGGAGGCCGCTATTTTCATTCCCCTCCTCCAAAGCGGTACGGAAGGCGTTCAGGGAACAAAAGCTACAAGAGCAAACCCGAGCAGATTGCTTAGCCCGGCCCCTGGCAAGGGCGGTGCAATTCCCCCTCGGGCAAAGACATTTGAGAATCACAGCAACAGGCCCCTCCCCCAGAAGATCAACAAGAACATCCAGCCAAGATCAAGTTCACCAATAAAAGAAAATGGCGGAACTACTCAGATAGGAAAAAGCAACACATAGAATTCATGGCTTTTTCTTCCAATGACCCTTTAGTCTTTCAGAGTTAAATTCTTTAAATTTTAATTTTTTCTTACTGTATTTTTTTTATTTTGTTTATATTTTTATTTTTCCTCTTTCTTATTTTAACGTTTTTTAACTAGTATCTAATCAACACCTTTTTAAAAATCTTTTCTAATTTTCACTGTTACAGATTTTATCCCCTCATTGTATTTAACCTTATTTTTTGTATACATATAGGTTTTTTTTTTTT
>CM052898.1:36663086-36753139 GCA_028534135.1 Potos flavus | reverse complement strand
CCCAGAAATAGACCCCCAACTCTACGGCCAACTAATCTTTGACAAGGCAGGAAAGAATATTCAATGGAAAAAAGACAACTCTTCAACAAATGGTGTTGGGAAAATTGGAAAGCCACATGCAGGAGAATGAAACTGGACCATTTCCTTACACCACACACAAAAATAGACTCAAAATGGATGAAAGACCTCAATGTGAGACAGGAATCCATCAAAATCCTTGAGGAGAACACAGGCAGCAACCTCTTCAACCTCAGCTGCAGCAACTTTTTCCTAGAAACATCGCCAAAGGCAAGGGAAGCAAGGGCAAAAATGAACTATTGGGACTTCACCAAGATCAAAAGCTTTTGCACAGCAAAGGAAACAGTCAACAAAACCAAAAGACAACCGACAGAATGGGAAAAGATATTTGCAAATGACAGATATCAGATATATCTGATAATATCAGATAAAGGGCTAGTATCCAAAATCTATAAAGAACTTATTGAACTCAACACTCAAAGAAGAAATAATCTAATCAAGAAATGGACATAAGATATGAATAGACATTTCTCCAAAGAAGACACATCCAAATGGCCAACAGATACATGAAAAAGTGCTCAACATCACTCAGCATCAGGGAAATACAAATCAAAACCACTGTGAGATACCACATCACACCTCAGAATGGCTAAAATTAACAAGTCAGGAAACTATAGGGGTTGGTGAGGATGCGGAGAGAAGGGAACCCTCCTACACTGTTGGTAGGAATGCAAGCTGGTGCAGCCACTCTGGAAAACAGTATGGAGGTTCCTCAAAAAGTTGAAAATAGAGCTACCCTATGACCTGTAATTGCACTACTGGGTATTTACCCTAAAGATACAAATGTAGTGATCCAAAGGGGCACGTGCACCCGAATATTTATAGCAGCAATGTCAACAATAGCCAAACTATAGATGTCCATCAACAGATGAATGGATAAAGAAGAGGTGGTACACACACACACACACACACACACACACACACACACACACACGGAATACTATGCAGCCATCAAAAAACGAAATCTTGCTATTTGCAACGAGTGGATGGAACTAGAGGATATTATGCTAAGTGAAATAAATCAATCAGAGAAAGACAATTATCATATGAACACAGTGATATGAGGAATTTGAGAAACAAGAAGGAGGATCACAGGGAAAAGGAGGAAAAATGAAACAAGATGAAACCAGAGAGGGAGACAAACTATAAGATACTCTTAATCTCAGGAAACAAACTGAGGGTTGCTGGAGGGGAGGGGAATGGGAGGGTTGGGTTGGCTGGGTGATGGACATTGGGGAGGGTATGTGCTATGGTGAGTGCTGTGAATTGTGTAAGACTGATGAATCACAGACCTGTACCACTGAAACAAATAATACATTATATGTTAATTAAAAAAAACAAAAACATCTGGATAATGTTGGTGTGTAGGTCAAAGGTACTATCAGAATATAAATGCCCACACAGGAAATACAGAGTTGGATTTCAGGGCAGATGGGCTGATTCACGCTATATCTAAACATTTGTATTGTTTCAGTGGTCTATATGGCCTAGTTCTTCTACACTGTTTTACTTCAAAGCTTATACAAGTGTATCTGTAGATTACTATGTAATTGTAATAAAGCACATAGAATGTCTTAATGATGATGGCATGATAATGGTGTTCCTGCTGATAACACTTATTGAGTTCTTACTATATTCTGTCTTTAAACTGAGTAAAATACTTCATAAGAGACAGTAAGTGTCTGTATGTGTGTATGTGTATAATTGTGTGTATGTGTGTATAATTAGTATTTAAAGAGAAATTTTCATGCACGTCATGTGAGGCAGAGGTGTGATTCAAATCGAGCGTTGACTAACTCAAGAGACAATGATTTTTAACTCCATCTTAAATTACAGGTATCTAATGAAAATGAGACACAAGGACATGCTTGCTCACAGAGAAATCATGTTACTTTCTGTGGTATCCCCTCACATGTAAAAAAAAAAAAAAAAAATAAATAAATACATACAACTGTTTTCCTCATAAACGTATGGTGGTCTCCCTCCATTCTCTGCGTTTGCACTTGTCTATTTGTCAGTTTACTTATTTTTTTCAAGAAAGTGCATTTAATTTAGACTTCTACTTCTGGTCATAATTTAATAACTGTTACTAAACTAGCCCTTCCACTATTCAAAGCTTTAAAATCTGACAAAATATATAAAGCAACTGCTTTCAGGCAGTGGGCAAAAGCAGCACAAGACTGTAGTGACTGAGAGGAGAAACTCGCTGGGTGAGCATTACGATAATCCATTCTCTGCCTGAGTATAATTGCATAACTACATTTCAGAGAGCTGTAATCCAAGAATAACTTAGGTGTCCAACTGAGCTGAAAAGGCAGACAAAGGAGTTTAGGCAGCGAAAGTGGTTAGAATCTGTAGGACAGAAGAACAGAGAGAAGGGCAGAGCAGAATGGGGATTACCTAAATTCACGGGAGGAGTCTCTGGCTTAGGATTGGGCTATACAAATGCAGGGTAGGAGTTTCAAAGGTTTATCAGATAATGTGAAGAAATTTCCTATGTAGACTTTGACAAGTTAAGGATGTACATTGTTCACCATAGAGAACCAATTAAAAAATAAAATGAGGAATAGCTATAAAGTCAATAAAGGCAATAAAATGGAATGCTAAAACAGATAATAATTTAAAAGAAAGACAAAAAGTCCAAAAGAGAAGCAAAACACTAAAATGGCAAATGGCAAACAAATAGTAAAATGATACACTTAAACTGAAGAGATCAATAATTATATTAAGTGTAAATATACTAAACAGTCCCAATTAATAGTCAGAAATTTGGTAGACTGGATAAAAATGAAGCAAAGATATCACATGCTATCACATAAAAAACTTATATGTAATATAAGTTACATACCTATATTAATATCAGACAACATGTATCTTATGGCCAAAAGTATTACAAGAGATAATAAGAGACAATACATTCCCTAAGAGAAGCAATTTACCAGCAAGGCATAACAATTACAAACATGCATATACCTGGGGCGCCTGGGTGGCTCAGTCATTAGGCGTATGCCTTCAGCTCAGGTCATGATCCCAGGGTCCTGGGATCTAGCCCCACGTAGGGCTCCCTGCTCTGCGGGAAGCCTGCTTCTCCTTCTCCTACTCCCCCTGCTTATGTTCCTGTTCTCACTATTTCTCTCTCTGTGTCAAATAAATAAATAAAATCTTTAAAAAAATGCATATGCCTAATAATAGGAATTAAAATGTATGATGCAAACACTGTCAGAAGAGGAAAAATAGACAAATACAAAATTATAGTCAGAGCTTGTTAACAGCCTTCTTTTAGTAATTGGACAAGGAGATGAAATAATAGGTGTATAGAAGATCTTAGCATAATCAACTCATTTGACCTAATTGGCATATACAGAACTCTAGACCCAATGACTGTGCAGTATACATCATTTTCAAATTCCCAGGAAACACTAACCAAGATAGATCATGCACTGGGTATAAAATGTCTCAGTAGATGTCAAAAGCTTAAAATCTCACAGAGTACATTATCTGAACACAACAGAATTAAAATACAAATCAACAATAAGATAATGAGAAACCCCCTTGCACATTTAGAAATTACATTTACACATTTCTTAATAATCCATAGGTCAATGAAAGGAAATAAGAAAATGCTCTGAGGAATGAAAATTAAAACTATGTATAAAATGCATAGATACCAAAATATCAAAAATATCACTAATGATGTTTAGAGTAAAATTTTACAACAAAAGATGCTTAGAAGGAAATCTAGAGCTTTAACTAGAAAGGGGTGGGGGGAAAGACCTAAAATTAATGATCTAAATTTTTACCAATGAAAGCTAAAAAAATTGAACAAATTAATAAGTATATAGGAAGAAATAAACAGAAGTAAGAACAGGAAGGAAGGAAGGAAGGAAGAGAGGGAGGGAGGGAGGGAGGGAGGGAGGGAGGGAGGGAGGGAGGAAGGAAGGAAAGAAGGAAGGAAGGAAGGAAGGAAGGAAGGAAGGGAGGAAGAAAATTAAGAAGGTAAAAGTTAGGGATGCCTTGGTGGCTCAGTCCTTAAGCATCTGCCTTCTGCTCAGGTCATGATCCCAGGGTCCTGGTATTTAGCCCTGCAGTGGGCTCTCCCTCTCCCATTCCCCTTGCTTGTATTCCCTCTCTCGCTGTCTCTCTGTCAAATAAATAAATAAAATATTAAAAAAAAAAAAGGCCGAAGTTTCTTTGAAAAGATCAGTATTATTGATAAAATCCTATCAGGACAAATAAAACAAATGACAGGAAATGCAAACTGCCGACATCAGAACTGGAATGCCTATAACCCTACAGAACCTACAAATATTGATACAAACATAAGGGAAACCAGTGAAAAAAAAATTATGCCAAGAAAATGAAAAGTTAAATGAAATGGAAAATTTGATAAAAAACCCAATATATCAAAATCGACTGATGAAAGATTAGAAAATCTGAATAGTCACATATTTGTTAAAAAAATTCAATATAGAATTTAAAAAAAGAAAAAAAAACAAAGCTTCTTATGAGAAAAATGTCAGATGTTAGTGCTATCACTGACAAATTATATAAGTATTACATAAATAATTTATAGCACTATTACATAAACTCTTTTAAAAAATAAAAGAGGTAAAACTTCCCAACCAATGCTGTAAGGACAATAGGTTTCTGATATCAAAAGCTAATGAAGCCATTTGAGAAAAAAAAAATTACTCTGCAGTATTCCACATGATCATAGACACAAAAATTTTCAATGGAATATTAAGAAATCAAATCCATCAAAATAAGAGGGGAAAAATACATCTTGACCAAGGTGGAGTTTTTAAATTTCAGGAATACAAGATTGGCTCCATATTCAAAAATCAATACAACTCACTAAATTTTAAGGATAAAGGATAAAAATTTTAAAAAGATAAAAATTTTGTGTTATCTTAGTAGATGCAAAGCATTTAAAAATTCAATACCTGGGGCGCCTGGGTGGCTCAGTGGGTTAAACCCTCTGCCTTCGGCTCAGGTCATGATCTCAGAGTCCTGAGATGGAGCCCTGCATCGGGCTTCTCTGCTCAGCGGGGAGCCTGCTTCCCCACCCCCTCTCTGCCTGCCTCTTTGTCTACTTGTGATCTCTCTCTGTCAAATAAATAAATAAAATCTTAAAAAAAAAAATTCAATACCTATCTATGATGAAAACTCTTAGCAAACTATAAATATCAGTAAATCTGACTTTCAAACGATATCTTTGAAAACCTACAGCTAGCATCACATATAGTGATGAAAAATCAAATATTTTCTCCTTAAGACCAACAATCTAGGAAAAATCTGCTTTCATCAATTTTATTCTACATGGTGCCAGATATCATATTTAGTGCAATAAGGTAATAATATTAACAATAAAAATGCACAAAGATAGAAAAAGAGGTAATAAAATAGTCCTTATTCAGAGATTACATGATAGTCCACATTATAAAATCTTGAGATTTGTACCAAAATTTCTTGTGGGAACTAAAAAGTAAATTTCAAGTCATAGAGTACAAGGTTAATATATAGAGATCAATTGTATTTCTATAAACTAGCACAAAATTACTGGAAAAATGAGTTTTAAAAATATTATTTATCACAGCATAAAAATTATAATAATTAGAAATCAATTTAATAAAAGGTATGAAAAACTCTTCAGTATAAACTGGGAAATATAGTTGAGAAATTCTTTAAAGAAATCCTCACACTATGGGGTGCCTGGGTGGCTCAGTTGTTAGGCATCTGCCTTCGGCTCAGGTCATGACATTGGGCTCTCTGCTCAGCGGGAAGCCTGCTTCTCCCTCTCCCATTCCCCCTGCTTGTGTTCCCTCTCTTGCTGTGTCTCTCTCTGTCAAATAAATAAATAAAATCTTAAAAAAAATCCTCACACTAAATAAATGGGCAGTTAAATCATCTTCATGGTTCAAAAGATTTCCCATTTTTAAAATTTTCATTCCCTTAAAAAAAAAAAATAAAAAAAATAAAACTTTCATTCTCCTTAAATAGATCTATAAACTTAAACCCATCCCAAATAAAATTCTAGGCTTTTTGTTTTTTAACTGACAAGTTGATTCTCAAATATATAGAAATGCCAAGCACCTAGAAGACCAAAAACTTATTTGAAAAAAAAAGAATAAAATTAAAGAACCTATCTATCTATCTTATCTGGTTTCAAGAGACACTATAAAGCTATTCTTTTTTTTAATAATTTTTTTTAAAAGATTTTATTTATTTATTTGACAGAGAGGAGAGAGATCACAAGCAGGCAGAGAGGCAGGCAGAGAGAGAGGGGGAAGCAGGCTCCCCGCTGAGATCCCCTGGGCTCGATCCCAGGACCCTGAGATCATGACCTGAGCCGAAGGCAGAGGCTTTAACCCACTGAGCCACCCAGGCGCCCCTATAAAGCTATTCTTATCAAGACAGTAGAGTATGACATAAAGGAAAACATAAAGTACAATGTAGTACTGGCACAAAGATCCCCAGAACAAAACTAAAGAATCCAGAAATGACCTACACTTAGGTGATTAATTGATTTTGGACAAAGGCACCAAGATAAATTTAAAATGACACAATAATCTATTGAACACATGGTCCTGGAACAAGTAGATATATATATGGGAAAATATATAAACCATGACCTCTATTAGTTTCCTGGGGCTGGTGCAATAATTTATCATAAAGTAGTAACTTAAACTGGTAGAAGTTTATACACTTGTAATTCTGGAGGCCTGAGTCTGAAATCCAGATGTCAGCAGGGTTAGTTCATTCTGGAAGCCCAGAGGGAGAATCCACCCCATGCCTCTTGTAGCCACATTTGCAGGCAACCCTTGCTGCTTATTGGCAACAGAACTCCAAACTTTGTTAGTGCTTTCACATGTCCTTCCCCTATGTGTCCAGGTCTTAAATCTTCTTTCTCTTATAAGGACACTAGTTACTGGATTTGGGTCCTACCCTAATTCCAGGATGATCTCATCTCAAGATTCTTAATTATCAGCAAAACCTCTCTTTTAAAAATTATGTCGCATCTGTAAGTACAGAAGGTTAGGACTAAGACATATCTTTTTGGGGCCACAATTACACCCACTATATAACCCCCGTCTCAAATCATGTACCAAAACTAATTAGAAATGAATTATAGATCTAAAAGTAAAAGCTAAGATTATTAAAAATCCAAGGAGACTAGAACATAAGAGAACATCTTTATGATCTTGGATCAGCAAAGTTTCCATAGGTAGTACACAAAAAAAGCTTGAAACGTGAAAGAAAAAAATGATAAATTGGCCTCCAAGAGAATAAAAATCTTCTGATCTCAAAACACAACAACAAGAAATTTTAAAGACAAGCCACATACTAGAAAAAAAAAATATTGTAACATATGTTTAAAAGGAATTGTCTATAAAATATTTAATAATTTCTTATATCTCATATGCACATGAAAATAAGCCCATAGAAAGAGGAATGATACTAGTAGTCATGAAGGAAATTCAAATTAAAACTACAATGACATATCACTTTATACCTGGAGGAATGGGGCTGTGAGGAGGACTCAATGAGAACTGTTGGTGACAACGTGGAGTAGAGCAACTGGAATTCCCACATATAGCTGCTGAAATGGCAATGTGGCATGACAACTTTGAACGGCAGTCTGGTTGTCTCTTAGGTACATGTTGCCTGTATGATTCACCAATTTCACACCTAAGTATCTACCCAAGGGGAATGAAAATGCATGTCCACATATAGGTATCCTCCACTTTTCAAAAGTTCATACTATGCCACCACCCATTTACGAAAGACTTACATTAGTACCTGTTTTTGCTAAATGAAAGAAATCCAAAGAGGATTTTGGCTTTTATGAAAAAAGGCAAAAAACAAAAATAGTGTTTAGTGTTTGTTTTGCTGTACATATCCTGAGCAGCAAGAGTGGCGCCACCAAGCTCCTTCCCTGGGAACTAAACTTAGCATTTCAACAACAAGCTGGCATAGCTTTGAACTGTGTCTGTGAGCATCTGTTCTTTATCTGGGTTTGTTTTTTGCATTCATTAACACGATGTGCCCTAACATATCAGAAAAGCCTGAGAGAGGTTATTTTGGGGGTCTTGGAATACTTAAAAAATTTTCCATATAAATTAATGGTAATTGCTTATTTACTTTATAAAATTTAGACTTATGAAAGTTTTCAAAGCAAAGCTCTTCAAAAGCAACGCTCTACATACTTTGAGATGGTGAGGGAAACCTGCAAAGACTTATACACAAATGCTGAAGTCCAAGATGAAGGTATTTGCAGAGTTGGTGTCTTCTCAGGCCTCTTTTCCTTGGCTTGCAGATGGCTGTCTTCACTGTGCGTCCTCATACTGTTACCCTTTCATCTGCGGTGTCTATATTTTAATTTCCTTTTTGTACAACGACTCCAGTCATTTTGGATTAAGGCCCACCCATATGACCTCATTTAACCTTAATTATCTTCTTAAAGGCCCTACCAAATACAGTCACATTAGAAGGTACTGGGAATTAGGACTTCAATATATGAATTTGAAGTGAAGGGCACAATTCAGTTCATAACAATGACTTGATGTTAAATTGATGAAATTGGCACAGAAAAGTCTATACTGCAGAAATCCATTTATATGGAATTCTGAAGGCATAAGTAACATAAAGTAATGAAAATTCCCTCAGTATTGCTTGAGGGATTGGATGATGGTGGTGGTGTGTATTGATTTCAATGGAGCCTACAAGAAGATGGTCATGTTCGATATCTTATTGTTGGTTACACAGGTGTACATATCTGTCTACCTTATGTGATTTTATTTTATAAATTATACCTCAACATTTTTGACCACAGGAAAGGATATTCAAATTTTAGTTTAGTAAACATTTAGCACTGTGTTAATGTCTGGGGATAACAGTGTTCTCCAAAAGTTATTGAGTCACCTATGTTAGGCCTACCTATGCTACTTGTAGGCTAATTTGACAGCTATGTTTGTCACTCCCATATTACAAATAAATTGAAGCTTAGACATGATACACAGGTAGGAAAGTGTTGATAACAACATTCAAACCCTGGCAGCATAATTCAGACTCGCATGTTCATAACCTACATTTGTTGCAAAGAATTCTAAATTGAATGGGTCATTTCTTTACCACTTGATTCCTATATGGATTTGGGTAGATTACGCTGATATTATATTTATTTTATTATTCATAAAATGGAAATGATAGCTATTTACTGGACAGGGCTCTTTCAAAATATGTTAAAGTTCTAAAGCATTTTCTCAAAAATATGTACCTTTGTTGAAATTAAATACAGTAGTTTTAAACTATGAACTTCAAAGAAAATGCGAGCAATTCAACTAGATGTTCAATTCTTTTTTTTTAAATAAGGAGTTTTTTCACCAAAAACTTAGAAATAATTTTATGTTTTCCTGATAATTTATAGGAAAATGCTGCTAATCTTGCCCATTTCCTAAAATTATTTTTATAATGAGAGCTAGAATAAAATGTATAAACTGATGCTTCTTTTAAAGGCAAAAATTATATCTACTAAAATTTCAAAACGTTACTATATCTGGCACAAAAATTATAAAACACATAAAACAACAAAAATTCAAGGGATTAATAACACTCAAAAGTAAACTTTAAAATGATATTGAATATAAGGAATATTTTGAGATGATAAAACAATTGCTGACTGCTGAACAAATACATAGAAATGTTTTCTCTATATACATATCTAAAATCATATATATCATTTGTGTGTGCATGTGTGTGTGTCTGTGTGTACATAGTGAGAATCTCTAGTCATAAATAAAAGGAGGAAAAACATAATTTTTGATAAAAGAAATATCAAAGAATTATTTAAGAGCAGATGTACTAAAGATTCTTCACCAATAAATCTTTTTAATTTTATCTAAGACTTTAATATATAGATTTTTTTCAAGTAAGGTGGTGGTGTTTATCACTACGTTTCATAATTTATATGTACTTTGTACATGCACATATATATATGAATGTTTTTAAATACTATTTTCCATGTTGCAACTATTCTTCGTGAACTGATTCAAGTTTTAAAATAGGAGAACCATGGGTGCCCGGGTGGCTCAGTTGTTAAGCGTCTGCCTTTGGCTCAGGTCATGATCCCAGGGTCCTGGGATCAAGGCCCACATCAGGCTCCCTGCTCGGCGGGAAGCCTACTTCTCCCTCTCCCACTCCCCTGCTTGTATTTCCTCTCTGGCTGTGTCTCTCTCTGTCAAATAAATAAATGAAATCTTTAAAAAAATAAAATAAAATAGGAGAACCGGGTTCTACACAATTAACACATTCTTTTTTCCTGCAAAGGTGTATTTGAGCATCTTGCAGTGTTGTACCTCCAGCCCCCATATTTTGTACATGAACACTGCTACGACAAAGAATTTCAAGAAAAAATATTTTGTTTTAAAAATGTGTAAAAGTATTATGCTATATTTATCTACACAAATTATTGAAGGCAATTCTGCCTAGGAGAATGGAATCATTTAACATAACCACTGTGCTTAAACCAGATATCTCTGGGTGGTACAGTTGGTTAAGTGTCTGATGTTAGCTCACGTTATGATCTCAGGGTCCTGGGATCAAGCCCCTATAGGGCTCTGCACTCAGGGAGGAGTCTGCTTCTCCCTCTACCTCTGCCCTCCCCCTTGTGCTTGCTCTCTCTCTCTCAAATAAATAAATAACATCTTTTACTTTATTTTTTTTTATTTGTCAGAGAGAGAGAGTGAGAGAGTAGCAGGCAGATGCGGGACTCGATCTCAGGACTCTGGGATCATGACCTGAGCCGAAGGCAGATGCTTAACCGACTGAGCCACCCAGGCATCCGGATAAATAAAATCTTTAAAAAAATAAAATAAAATGACCACTGTGCTTAAACCAAATATATATTTTTCCTTAAACTGATATCTCAATTTTCTTCTGTCTCTGAAGATAGATCATGTGGCCTCTGATACTGAGGAAATTAAATGTGTTTGTGCGTTTTCATTATTATTTTGTATTGATGAAAGGTTTAGCAGGAAGTTTAACTTGTTATTAAAAATGAAACTACAAAATTTTTTATTAAAAAATAAAACGATAAAAATGGAATGCTATGTTTTCAATACAAATGGTTAGGCTTCTCACTAGCCACTCATTTTTACTCATTTTCTAAGGAATGAAATAATGACTAGCAGTACTCACTATTCTGTGTTTCATCAAGAATGATAATGGTTTATATAATTTTTGCTTCGCACCTGGGTAGTAGTAATCATGCATTATATATTTTTATAAATAAATATGTCACCCATAGATGAATCTAAAAGAAAACCATGTCTTTATAAAATTCCTAAGTAGCTGATAAAATGGAATGTCTTCTTTTGACAGGCAACCTTATATGGGATTTTTCTAAATGTGCCCTTTGAAAAACATATCCTGCTGGTGCTTACAACTTTTTTTTTTGATCCGTGGTATCTTTTTTTAATGCACATCACAGAAAGTCATACCACACATCTGTTGCTTTTTCATATCTCCTTTTTGTAGACCAATTAATGTCTGTGTCCAACATGGAGTTACTCAGGGATGAGGGAATTCTAGAAAATTCTGATTAGTTTTCAATTTACAATTAGGATAAGAATAATCAGTTTGTGCCACTATAGAAACAACTGAAAAGGGAGGAGTGTGCACAGTACTGTGTAGGTATCAGGTGCCCAGAACTAAATATCTCGAATTCCATAATGGTATCAAGAGAGTGAACCACTTTTGGAGACAGCAGTCAAAGAGAAGAACCATTCACTTTAACATTGATGTACCGGTTACAAACTGTGCTCCTTCCCACCTGAAAGGCATGACAACCCTTGGAAACTCCCATGTCACTGCTCACTCACTTTGGCCCTAGTGATTATAAAACTAATTTTACTGGATGACTTGATTTGGTTATTCTTTTAGACAGCATCCTGCATTCTTGCTACTTTTAATGAGAAGATGAAAGATGCCTGAAAACACCTTCAGATTACCTTATTTTATAAACAAAGGAACGGACATACAATTTTTACAATATGAAACATGTATCATATATCCTTTTTATAAAAGTACCTCAGATATTCTCTTATTTCAAAATTACTGCTATAATTAGTGTGTTGATGAAAAGAACTGAGATGTTCATCTGCCACAAGAACAATCTTTGATTATGCTTTTGCAAACTGTATGAAAATAACAACAAAAACAATAAAACTCGATAAAACAATAATTTTAATACATTATCATCTCAGAGTTAATAGTTTCTTTAGCTTTGGCTTTTATCCCTCAAACTGTAGCAATGAAGAATTTTGTTGCTATGCTATTAAAAAAAAAAAAGATTACAGAAATCACTAGTGTCATCTGTTGGTGAAACTAAAAAATACAAGATATCCTAGAATTGGATTTCTTAAAAAAAAAACCAAAAAACCTGTTTATCATTCTTACGAGATCCACTGAAGAAGCATCCGTGGGATTATGAGGCTAACAGAATTGTTTTGTGCCTCATTTTATCATTTCTTCTCATTGAAAAAAATTTGTACTCTTAGCTCATGGTTAAGGAATGGTAAAACTGTTTTGCAAAATGAGTTAGAAATGTGAGACTGTCTTAGATAAATGGATATATATTTTATAGTAAATAGGGACGCTACTGCAGATTAACATAATAACAGTACCTCCCTCCCCTTTCTACTACTAGCTGTACTGACACAGTAGGATGCTCTCAACTTGGGCAAAGTAACATTTTTTTTTTTAAGATTTTATTTATTTATTTGACAAAGAGGACAGAGATCACAAGTAGGCAGAGAGAGAGGGGGAAGCAGGTTCCCTGCTGAGCAGAGAGCCCGATGTGGGGCTGATCCCAGGACCCTGAGATCACGACCTGAGCTGAAGGCAGAGGCTTTAACCCACTGAGCCACCCAGGCGCCCCAGGGGAAAGTAACATTAAGTACATTAAGTTTAGATTATGGGATGAAGAAAATTCAAAAATTTCTTTCAGTTGAGCATTAATTCCTATTACCCCACACAATCTAGCTCTTATCAAGTCCCTTCTTTCAAAAAATCCTACATGAATGAACAGCAGTGATTTAAAAATACAAAAAGCAAAGAGTCCCCAAGAAAACAAAACCAATGCTTCCTATTACAGGCTTCAAAAAGAGCTATAGTGGGGAGGGAAGGGAAAGACACACAACTAGAGCTGCTCCTTTCTGATGTACCAGGGTACTTATATTCTTGCCACTTAACGTGGTTTCCAAACAGTATTGCTGACAACTACTAAAGCTATTGTTAAAAATGCCGAATCTCAAGAGCCACTGAGATCTACCAAATTGGAGTCAATATTTAAATAAGATCCTCAGGTAATTTATAAGAATGTTAATCAGGGATCACATCACTTACTCTGGTGAAGTCGCACCATGCCATTAACTACACACTTTTACCCTCATTTTACCGATCAAGAAATAGATCCTCAGAGAATTTCTTTCCACTTACCCATGTGTCCCAAATATAGCTGGTCTCCAGGAAAGCATGGAGACTTTATTAGTGTACTTATCAGAAATGACATTTACCAGAAATTTTTGTTTGCGAAACTAATCACTTTTTTTTGGTTTTTATCATTTATTTGTGAACATTTTTTCCTCCTGTTACACAGAATAGAGGCTGTTTTATGCATCTGTATTCCTAGCCCCACATTTATCATGCTAAAAAATGTTTAACAATTTGAGAGTATGTATGTGTGTAATTGTATCAATATTCTCTGTAGCTTTGGGCAAATTTCTCAACTTCTATTAGTTGCAGAGTCATTATCCACAAATAATAATCTGGTAGTAGAATAGTGGTTCTCAATTCTAAAGGACCTTCAGCCCTTTTAGAGAAAAAAATACTTCATAATGTCTCCTTTATTATCCCAAAATTAAATTCACACACCGTATTGTCTATCTCTACACAAAATCTAGGAAAATGGAAAAGTTATATAATGCTCTACATTGATATAATGGAGAAACAAAAGGAAATCAAGTGATACATTTATCACTGTGTAACTGCATTAGTATGACTACACTAGATGATAAAATACAATAGTCAACCTGTTTCCACCTAATCCACCAGAATTACCATGAGTTTTGTAGGCATAAATGCAGAAAAGTAGTTGCATTGGCTGTTTATATATTAGTGATGTGATTTCAATCCCAAATGGCAAGCAACCCTTAGTGAAATTATGAGGAAAGCAAATTGATTTGATTTCTTGAGATGATATAATTTGACCAATTTAGACAAAATAGCACATTAAACTGACTGGACCAAACCTTAGTCTTAGTAGTTCTTCTCTCTGCCATCTACAGGCCCCTGGACTTTGACCCACCCTTGCATTTAGGCAAGGATAGGAACAGGAAACAAAGCCTCCTTCAAGGTACCTCCTCCAAATCCAATGACCTTCAGGGAAACACCCTGATTAACTGCTTTATCACACCACCTGCTCATTCCACTCCCCCTCTCCTAGTCTCTTCCAGCTTCATCTACTCCTCTTTATAAAAGAAGGGCCATTCTGCCTGATCTTTGAGACTTGCAGATCTTACCATCAAAGTATTCTCTGTATTGCAATAACCCTCCTCCTCCTATTACAATACTCTTTTTAAATAAAATCTCTCTTTACCTAAGTCTGAACTTTTTTTTTTTTTGACACAGTTCTAGAAATTCAGAAAGGTTCCTGGCTAGGGAAGATAACTATCCTTGAAAGGACCTCACACTGTGGTCATTTTTCATAGGCCTCTTCTGATATTATTAAAGGCAGCCTTCATAGCTGAATTTTAATAAATTTTCAGAAAAAGAGGAGTAAAATATAATAGGTCACACAGTCTCTATCCCACACCTTAGCAGTTGGGGCTAGAGTATAACTGGCAGGGTTGAATGCAAATATTTTGTGTTTAAAAGTAAAGCAGAATTATATAAAAGGTTCAGGTGATTATGAACAGATTTTTGAAAGTGTGTGAGTTATGAAAAGCTCTTTTCATTGTGTAAGACTTCTCCATGCACTGGCATCTCTAGTAATGCTGGCTACCAAATGCCATTAATATTCCCAGTCATTGTAATGACCAACCTATTCCCACCAAATTCCAAAATGCTGCCTAGAAAAACCATACTGACCCCCAAAAAGCAGTGCACTAGAAGATATCAACCCCTCTTTGCTTGGAAAAATTTCACAAGTCTAAATCATTGTAAAGAATAGGTACAACAATGGTCTGTGTGCAACAATGTATGTCCTTCATTAGTCTAAACCAATAAATCCCTGAAATACAGGGATGTGTTATGTATACCTCACCTCACTCCAGAAACATCCAAAGAAGTAACACTTTTTTTTAATCCTGTGATATATTTCCAAGGCTGGTGGATAAACAGGTCAACATAATCACTTTTTTAAAAATAGGAAGTTGAATCCTTTTAAAGACCGTAAATGTCTAAATTGTATACTTAAAATTATTTTAAATGTATTACAAAAGTGTATTATAGACAGAAGATCTAGTCATTAAGACTAATGGAAATCATTTGATGTTGTTCCCATTCATTTAGTCAGTCACATAGTATGTCAGTCACTCAAAAGATCATTGAATACTGATGATGCAGACAATATAGTCCTAAATAAGCTGGGAAATGCTCATGAAATTTAGATTTCATTGGGAGGACAAAGGTAAATAAAGGCGAACATATGCACACATACGCACACAAAACCATCAAAGAAACACATAAAAGAATAATAAAAGCTAAGGAGACAAATGAAATGGAGCACTGCTGGAGAAGAGTTTGCTGTTGCAGAGTGAGAGGCTAGAAGAAGCATTTCTAATGATATACCATGTAAGATACATCTGAATATTAGCAGAGAAGCAGATGTGTGAAGATTATGAAGAAAAGCCGGTCAGGCAAGATGGACAGTTTGTGCAGGGGCCAGGCAGAAAGAAGCCCCATGTAACAAGGAGGATGAGTTACAGGAAGTCAGAGAGATAGTGAGGGCTCAGATGGGAGGTTACTTAAAAATCATGCGTTTGTAAAAACCTAGCACTCTACGTTACTCAGAAAGCTCTGAAAGGAGGTGGTGTAGCCATCCATGCATCCATGCATCCATTCATGCATCCATGCATACATTTATCTATTCTTCCCTGCTTCCGTGCATTCATCTGCCCATCCATTCACACACATCTATTTGCTCATAAACATTTATCACATACTATGCTTTTTGTTGGTTTTCTTTTAAGTCATGAATATATTGATAAATAAATTCCCAATCACTGACTGCAAAGAATTCATGGTCTGATGGAAAACAGTTTACTTTGTAATTAAGAGAGAATCAGAGCCCCTCCTTCTGTCACTTTGTTGCCTGCTGGGAGTTTTGCCCAGGTGAGTTGTCAGCCCCTCAAAGTCACACAGTAATGACTGTGATGTCTGACAACAATCAAGCCCTTATCTTCAGATAACTCACAAGATAAAGCCTGTGACTGCTGCATCAAACCAGTCTAATGTGTCTCTCTCACTTTATGAGAACACATGCCTTTGGATATAGCTTTAGACGGAGACGCTGGTGGTGACGATAAATAGATGTATTACATTGTCTGCCTAAGTGTACAGATACACAAATAGATAAATTCAGTTGGGAAAAAGGCAGGCCTTGGGATATCAGCACCTCATCCCTGAGAAAGCTTATTACTAGTGCCTTGACAGAAGGAACCTCTTTACTTGTAACAAGGACCATGCCAGGTTGATTTGACAACTTCTGAAGTAAATATTTTAAAACCAGAACGGAAAAGAAACTACTTCACCTTGAATCCTTGTAAACCAAGGGAAGCTTGTCATATGACATTTTCCCCTTAGTGACTTTTTGCTGTAGTTCCCCTAAAGGCACAAACTATTAACTAGATTTGATGGCTTTATTATTTAGATTCTATTTTGAGGTAGACAAAATAGGGGGGGGAAAGAGTGAACTACACAGCATGCTCATTAACAGATAGATTTTTCTAACTGTTTCTTAAATGGAATTTCTGATTCATCTGACCTCTATTTTATTGCCTCCCGTATTTGCTGGAAAAAGGTTGAGGGCTTAGCATGATATCTTAACTGTGATGATTCTGCTGTAGAGAAAAAGTTAAAATGTCTTTAGCTGAGGAATGGAGAAGAGATTCACTAAAGATATCTTGCTGTGCAAATACAGAAATGTCTCACCCTATTCTTCCCCATCTTCTTATAGAAAAAAGAACAATCTCCTCAAACCTTCACCTCTAAAAATTGTCACTGTGTTATAAAATCCCATAGAAATGATGTAGTTGGGTCTTTCACTCAAGGTCAGTTCAGAAATGCTGGTATCTAAATAATAATACAGTTCAGGCTCCCTATACTTAGAAACAAAACAGTTAGGATTTACCCTTTCCCCCTGCAGTGTTCCTGAGATAAATCTTTCCAAGAGAATCAAGCTGTTGTTAAAAGCATGTCACCATTTTGGCTGGCTTGAGAGCTTAACAGCCTAAGGTCAGAGTTAAATAAAAGGTTGTCTGTAGTCAGACACAGAGGAAGAGGTGAGGTAAGGAAACTATTTCCTGAATCCTGTCAGAGTGGACATCCTCTGTACTGCAGAAACACTTTGGGGCTGAGGTATATTCATCTAAACCAAGTGTAAAAGGTTTTTATCATTTGAAACTAAAAGATTTCAACTAGAATACAACTCAAATAATTAGGCTTCAAAACTTACCTTCTTTAAAAAAAAAACCAAAAAACAAAAAACTTACCTTCTTAACAGCCAGTACTGTACTTTACCTGAAGTACACATGCATTGAGATACTAAATAAATACTATAGTGTTCTTTAAAGTCAGTAAGTCATGTCCTCAAATTTTATTTAATATGTAAGTATAATACATGTAATATGTATAAGGCTCTAATAGTGAGAACGGGAAGATTATTAAGATGCCCTTGACCTTGTAAATGGGGGATGAGGCTCCTGGCAGTATCTTTCTCTAGTATTGTTATGCACAACATACAAGTATCTATGTAGAATGAGAAGGTAAGACAGTGAATGTATGGTTCACAGTAGTCATGATTTTAACTGGTGCCTTCAAGTCACATCAGTCAGAGAAACATCCCAGGAGTTTTCAAGACTGTAATAAACCAAGTTCTCTGAGGAGAGTCTGAAGTGAAATGATGTGAGATAAGCTCCTCACTTATATAGACCTGCCCTTGGAGAAATCCAATTTCAAATGCTTGGGGACTCTATCCAAAGAAAATAGTCCAATAACATACCAGGAAATCTATAAATCCAAGATGTTAAATGTCAACCTACTGTTAGTTGGATATAAAAGCCTGGCAATTAATCTCTAGAAACAAGAGTTGCATGTGTTGGAAAATGATTACGGAGTGGAGCTGTTAATCAGATGTATTTGGCAGATAGCATGTTAGATTAACTAAAGAGCTGATAAAAATTATCAGAGCACCAGGCTACACTCAGGTTTATTAGCTTTCGTACCAGGGCACAGGGAGTCTAGTCTAAAAAAGAAAAAAAAAGGCCTTAGAAAGTGTGGATTTCTAGCATTCCAATATTATTCATAGAGATGTGGTTAGAGAAATAGCTAAGGAAAACCAAACTGTTGCTTCAGTACTCATGGAGGTACGTTAGTTTGGTGCCATTGGACATCACAGACTGCTCCCAGACCTCTGCAAAGAAGGAACTATTCTTGGTTCATAAGACAGAATTCTCAGGCCAGCATTCAAATTCCATCTAAACTACTCACTATGTAATTTTGGACAAACCATTTAACTTCTTTGAGCTTGTTTCTTTAGCTGTAGAATGAAAAAAAAAAAAAAATCACACTAACAGCTCCAAGAAAAATAACTATAATCTACCTCAAAACTATTTTGGGTACCGAGCAAACAAATAAATTAACATGTTTACTAAACTACTAGTTCCCTGCAGGAGGTAGTTATCATGTTTAACTTCCTGTCTCCTTCATTTCTTCATGTTTGATCATCACCATAAACACCTGCCCACTGGTTCATCTCTAACGCGGCTTCTTCTCCATCTTCATGCCCAAGCAGCCATGCTCCCCTTCCACACTAAATCTATGCTCTGAACCAAACGCCAATGGCTTTAAAATAAAACTTATCTACAATTTCCTTGACAGCTTTACATATGCCCTTTCCCCTCTTCCTTCACTTAAAAGCAACTTTTTGTAAAATAAACAAGGAAAACTTTTATTTAAGAACATAATTATCTTTTTTTCTTTTTCTCCTCCTTCATTAGACCCAAAACAAGGCTAGAATTTTTCTTGCCCCTCCTCCCTCCTCCACTTACTTGCTCAAGAAAAAAACTGCATAGGTTTTTAACTCTTCTGAGCTTCTTCAAAATTGGTAAAATATATCACAGGGCTTGGGGATGATTATATTAGGTAGCATTTTAATGGTTCTCTTTTGCCACTGCTCCTCCTATCCACTATCTGACTCTGATCTGGGACTGAGCTCTGCCGAAAGCTTCAGCGAGGATCCCTGGCCCATGGGCTTCTGGGTGGGACATGGGAGGGGCTGCTCGTCACTAAAATCTGAGCTGCCCCTCCCTTACCACTTCCCTGGCAGTAGCACCATTTCTAGTGGCAGTGTTTATCTATGGCTACTGCCTTAGATACTTAGAACTCTGCCTGATACTCCATCTTCCACAGTCTTCATCTGGACTCCCCACTCTGTCAGGCCTGAGTGGTATCAGCGTTTCATTTTTTTTATTTTTGTTAGACTTTCAGTACTTCACTAACCGCTAGTGATTCCCTTAACCCTTCCCACACTCTGTAAAAACGTTCATTTATAAAATTCTCTTTAGTTAAGCCCTTTTAATTAAGCCATCTTTCTTCTGCCAGTGTTGATTGATGTGTAAAACATTTAATACAGTGCCTGTCACGTAGCCAGCATTCAAGAAATATTGACTTTTTATGTGTAACAAAATAATATATAAAATGATGAAATGATTATTTAGTTTATTATTATTAATAATCTGTGTCAGTGTGTATACTCCTGAGAAACAACCCTGTATTAGTGTGTGTCTATTCCAAGATTTCCAAAGACAAAGAGCTCTGTACAACTTCATAAAGACCCGCTATTTTAAGTAGTTTGCCAGTAAACATAAGAGGATCAAACTTGTCAGTTTTTTTCAAAATTGAATTCAATGTTTCAACTCTTGTTTTAATTGGGGAATTTTGTTTTGTTAAGCTGAGTTTTGAGGTCTTTTATTTTGTCTGTTTTTTTTTCTGATGTAAACAATTTTAGTTGAAAAGACCCCTCAAGTTGCATGTGGTGGATTAAAGGCAATTTAAGAAGCAACAGAAAGAAACTAGGTTTTTAAGTGCATTATTATAGTTGAAAAGCATTTGCATGAAATCCTATCTCTCTTCTTTACAACAATGTGACCTTCAGTGAGAAAGTCACTATCTTGAGAATCATATGGTAAATAAGAATAATATGGACTCAACCTAAATGACTGAGTTGTGAATAGCAATTGAGTTAACATAGGTACAAAAAGGTAATTGCATAAGGTAATTCAGTTACAAACATTAACCAAGCACCCATGAGATAGGCCAGACACTTTGTAAGGTTTTAAGAGGATAAAGATGAATTGGCACAATCCCTGCTGGCTGGCTGTGGGCAACAATGTGTGTGGGGGGGTTACCCTCGGGTGGGGGCAATTAGTCAATAACTTGCATTAGTTTTCTGAAGCTGATTTAACAAAGCACCACAAACTGGCTTAAACAATAGGAATTTTTCTCACAGCTCTGGAGGATAGAAGTTTTAGGTCAGGGTATCATGCAGGCTGGTTCTTTCTGAGGCTGGGAGGGAAAGATCTCTTCCGGGCCCTTTCCCTTAGATAGTTGTTTTTCATCCATGTCACATTAAATTGCCTTCCCCCTATATGTGTCTGTGTCCAAATTTCCCCATTTCATAAGGGCACTAGTCATATTGGAGTAGGGTCTACTCTATTAACCTCTTAACTTGTTTACCTCTGAAAAGACTACTTTCCAAACAAGGTCACACTCAAACATACAGGGGGTTACAGCTTCAACATATAAGTTGTGGGGGTGGGGCACAATTCGACATATAACATAATAAATACAGAGTGACCATAGGCTGTGATAGAGGAAAGCACAGTGTACTTGGAGAGAATCAAGGTGAGATGTCGACCTGAAATTATTAAAATTGTCTTAAGCCTCACTTTTTAATTTCTCCCTGTATTTAATTAGGTCTAAGTCATTTTGTGTTTTCTCAATATCCAGGGCTTTTCTGAATTAATCTAACAAATATACAATCAATTCATTAATCTATAAGTCATTACATTATTTCCTTTCCAAGTAGTTCAGTGGGACTGAGGCCAGGATTCAAATCCCTGTTAAGGCACTAACTAGCTAGGTAACCTTGGGCAAACCAGTTAACTGCTCTGGGCCTCTGTTTTTCTACTTATGAAGCAAGGGTTCAGGTAGTAAGCTTACTAAGATATCTTTTAAGCCCTTATATTCTGAGGTTCTAATTTATTGTATGGATGCTGCTGCATACCAACAAAGACCCCTTTCTTTTTGAAGAGTTCAGCTCTACTAAATTGGGTAATAAGTTTACCAAATTCTATATTTAAAAATGCACAGGTTGTACTGAGTATTTACTTTATGCATTTAGAGATAAAATGTTAATATGAAATTTTTAATCTTCTGGGAGGAGATATTCAATTAGAGTGTGCGTTGTTTCAACTTTCAGTATCTGGCTCTATTTAAGTGAAAAATAAAGTGACTTAGTTACATTAACTTAGGGCCTTCAAACACATCTGCCATTTTATTTGGATACTTTAGGCAGAAATTTATTTCCAAGAACTATCTGGTACTTTGTTTTGATTTTCTACTTTATGGTATATACTTGTTCTTGAAGGGGTCCAGAATATGCCACTGTGGCATAAGGATTATTTTGAGCTTAAGGCATTAGAGATTCAACAGATACAGGAAGAGGTTTCTGTGTACTCACCTTACCTGCCTAAAAGCAGAGACTTCTAGAAAAACTCAACTGTTATAAATAAAACCTCCCTTAAGGAAGGATTCCCATACCAAGGAAAAAGAGTGACTCTTGTCAGGGAGAATGCATAAACAGACCTTATTAAAACAAGGCTGCCTTCCATTAGTTCCCCCTGTATATTTCTCATTCTCTGCCATTTATTTTCCCTTGAAATCCTAACCCTCTCCCCCTGTTAAGCTGGTATATAAACCCCAAATTCAAACTGCTTCTTTGAGTTAGATTTTGTATTCTCCCTGAGAGGTGTACCTAAGTGAATAAACTTTGTCTTTTTTCTTGCTAATCTGTCCTTTGTCGGTTTAATTTGCAAGTACTCACCTCCCAAAACCAATTACATGAGAGGGTAGAGGAAAAGTATTTTCTCCCCTATATTCTCCGCAATCAAACTGACAATTTAGGAAGAAGCTGACAGATAAATATATTTAATTAGTTAATCTAATGGCTAGAGTGGGGATAGTTCAAAGTCATGCTTTTAAAAGTAGAAGAATGCACAGTCCTCATATTGGTTATTTGAGAGACTATTATAGAAAAAGAAATGTTGCCTATCTTAGTAAAACAAGTGTGGGACATGAACATCATAGCACGTTCTTCCTGGCCACAACTCTGAGATGCTCCCAGAAGAGATACTGCTGGTGCAGTTACGGTGATAACAAATCAGCATCTTCAGTGGAGTAGGGCAATGCTGCCTTGGGGAGCACTCCCTTCTGGTGATAATCCCACACATTACACTGAAATATATATTAGCATTTCAGCAGGTTCAGTGATATAGGTGTTCAAATGTCCCCCTACTGTGAGTCCGCATAATGCCCTCAGAAACACAAGTTACAGCCCCAGCTTGTGTTAACTCACACCAAATTGCACATTTGGAGAATCCAATTTCTTTCAGAATTCGAAGAAGCAGAAGGAACTGTGACTACCTGATGAAAACCATGCTGAGTAATAAAACACCAAATCCCTATATAAAGTTTGTGTGTGGAATACTTTTGCAAGTTCACAGTATGGATGGGGCTCTATGAGCAGCCAGATATTAATACAGAGATGGTTATGAGGGAGACAGACTGATCAAGCAGAGCCAGAGTGAAGGTCACTAGAGGGGGTGTTTCTGCTCCTGCTCTGTTCATTTGCCAGGTGCACTTGGTGAGACCTGAAACTTCAATGGGGACCAAGCTAAGATGCATTCTGTCAAACTTGCCTCCACAATCTGTTCAGATATGAGCACATCATTTATCCGTGCTTTCCACAGTTATCTTTGTAGGGACTGCTGCCTATCAAGCACTATGCTAGGCACAGGAGACAGAGAAGTAAGCAAAACAGACCCAGTTTCTGTCATCCTGCAGCTTTTCACATGTAGGGGGACAAGTGAAGTATGCCCAGAAAATGAAGTAGAATGTAGAGTGGGTACAGCTGTCTGGCAGACCCAAAAAACTAAACCAGAAAATTAACATTTCACGATGGAATCAAAAGGGATCTGTTGAAGGAATTTAAAGAGTAGAATTTAAAGACTAAGAAAGCATATTTTGTCCTGCATTTCAGATCATTCCAGCAAGCCTTGTGAAGGGTGGCTTCACGGACATATGAAAATAAAGGAAACCTCATTTAAAATGGAGCCAGGAAGTTCCGAAGGTTGCCGCCATGCACGTATCACTTGTGGCAGCCAGCACAACCAGCAGAAAGAAGATGGGGTTATCTTGACAAGGGAGGGTGTTGAGAAACCACCACACCCTCAAGAGAAGAACTCTTGTTCTCCTCCAGTGAACTTTTGTTCAAAACAATCCTCCCCAATTCCTTCCTGAAACCTAATAAAAGCTGGCCTTCCCCTTGTCTCTTTGGACCCGCCTATAGTTTACCATAATCTCTATGTCCCAAATTGCAATTCCTCCACTACTCCCAAGTGAACTTGTTTTGCTAGTAAAAATAATTGTGTATTTTATTTTTAACGTTGACAAACAAAGCAAAAATCCATAATTTGCTTCCCATGAAAATTTGATATACAATGGCTAATAATGGATTTAACTTTTCTATGCCTTGATTTCCTCACATATGAAATAGGTCAGTTGTACCATATCAGAGGCTGGCAAACAATCACTCTAGGGCCAAATTTGGTAGGCTGTCTGTTTTTGTTATTGAAAATGTGTCCTGCTTATTCATTGTGCATGGTCTATGGCTGTTTCTGCCCTACAATGGAAGAGTTGAGGAGTGACAACAGAGACTATGTAGCCCAGAAAGCCTAAAGTATCTACTCTCTGACCTTTGCAGGAAAAAACAAAAAACAATAAGCCAAGCCCACCAGATAATCAGTTGGGTTTTTTCTATTCATAATATTATTTGAGTTCAATCAAATACTAAGTATCTATAACCATGACTCCCCCCTTTCTTTTTCAGGCATGCACTATTTCTAAACTAATAAATACATATACATAATAATTTGGAATGTTTCAGGTAACTGAGTATATTGGTTAACTGAGAGTCACACATGCTCAAAATATGTATTAGAAAATTTTCAAATACTTGGAAAACTTAAAACATTAAGCCTTAAATCTAGCCTTATGTGAGTTTAATATCTGAGGGTACAAATTATTTTGGGTGAGGTGAAATAATGAATATTTGGTATCATATACTAGAAAGTAGAGTATGTAAGACAAAGGATCAAATATAACATAAGAATGATGTCTTAGACATGATTTACTAAATCAGTCCCCCCATCTCCTTTTCTAATTACCATTCATTTAACTTCTAAAACATGTTGATGTTTTAATTGCTTGTATTATAGTGAATGTGATGACCAGACACACCTTTACAGAGTCATTGAAGGATAACAGAATTGCTTAGGGGCCTCCTCTCAGGGACTCACGGTTTATTGCTATTAATAATTGAAATACATCATATTTCTATAACACCTTTCATGGGAAGAATTCATTAGATCATTTATTCTCTCAACTTTTTACTTAAAATTTCATGGCTCATATCAAACAGTTCTTAGAAATATGGAGAAACAGATCATTTTTAGCTATGTTTTATCTATGGGGAAATTAAAGCCCAGAAACCACCATTTATTTTATTTTGCTTCTTTTTCTTTCTTATTTTTGTCACTTAGTGACAGAACTAGCTAAGTGCAGTGTATTCAGAATTGAGATCTTTTAGACTGGGATCTATCTCCTAAACTAGAACTGATATGACATTTCCTTAGATGGATTAAGGCAGTAAATGTTGAGATTAGAAAGTTGGCTTCTTTTCTGATTTACATGAAATTCTGAAGCTCTCCAAGCCAATTTCTGATAAAAGAAAGATGGATATAATGCCGATGTAGGTAAATCCCAGGGGTATTCCAAAAATGAGTGAGAACATAATGCTTCTAGTAACAAAATCTCAAAGCTTTATTGATTGCCTGCTTCGACACTATGCTTGCTGGGAATAAAGTTCTTCCTTTATGACAACTCAAGTCTTACAGGCTATTCTGAGCTTAGTTCAAATCTTTCTTTTTCCCTGAAGTACTACCAAGCCCCCCAGTCCTAGATAGTTTCAGGCTGATCTAGATAACATTAGCAAGTATTGAGTGTTTACTATGCTCCAGGCACTATATTATCTGATTCTAACAGCAATCCTAGGGAAGAAACTATTAATTTTATTATCCCTATTTCATAGATGAGAAGATTGACCTTGTACAATGCAGCAGAGAAAAAATGATTTTCCCTCTACTCTTCTAGGGTCTTGGCAGACACCCTCCCCCCAATTAAAAACAGATTAATAGGAGAGAAGCAAACAAGTTTAATAACATGTACACCTCCCATACACAAGAGAGATACCCAGGAAAACTGAGTAACTCTCTGAAATGGCCGAAGCTATCACCCTAATACCATCTCCAGTTAGAGACAAAATAAGATGTTGGAAGGGTTATGAGAGGTTTCCAGGAAAAACACAGTAAACCAGGATGTGGTTGTTAGGCAGATGTGTCAGTGCCTTCTACACTGATAAGAGTTTCTAGAGATTTAGTCCTCCTCCTCTTCCTGGCAGAGAGACACCCTAATAAATGGAGATTTCCCTTATAAATGTAAATGTCTCATAAAATGGTAACTTACACTGTTTTCAGAGCTATTTCTTTATCTGTTATTTCTTAAAAATAATTAGCCTAATCTGTATGCCAAAGAGGCATATCTTGGGGTGGCAAATTCTGTTCCCCTTCACCAGTAAGTGGTAGATAAGGATTTAAACCCCCCCCCCCCGGCACGCTGATTCCCAGGTCTCCGCTACTAATGGCTTATTCTATTCTGCTTCCTAACTCATTGGTCCCTTACACCTGCTCATTTGACGTTTTGTAAATAAGCCTTATACTTTTATTTTAATTTAAATAAAGCATCTGTGCCTTTTCTCCCCAAATAGTATACCATTTGAGGATAGTGACTGCCTTATCAGTATCTGGAAGCTAGATACATGTGTACAAATATCTCCCGAGTGATGTAAGTAAATGAATGTGTGAGTACCGGTGTGCCTGTGTCAAAGTCTAACGCAAATGTCAGAGGTTTTACAAAAGTAATTACGAGTCTTACCATCCTTAAAACTAGGAGTTTCTCCTCCCTTAAACACCAGTCTCTTGTTATGTGTGTCCCTCCAGGATTCTTTAAATTCTACCTACTACCACAGATACTTGAATATGTTTTAGCTCCCTTTTTTAAGTTATTAGCTTCCTGAGTTTAGGATCAAAGTCTTTTTTTTTTTTTTTTTTTTGTCTTTTATCTCTACTGGTTTTAACAAACTGACATAACATATGATCTACAAAATATAAGTCTCTGCTGGATAAATGAGTAATCATCAGTTGATTTTATGTGATTTGTTATTTTATTGTTTTAGTGATGCAAATCACAATCTTTACCTTTTATGATCAGATCTTTTTCTTAATCTAGAAAGTGTTCCAGATTGTGTAAGATCTAAAAGTCCAAATAACACTATAATTGGAGTTCTGCCTTCAATGCTTAACCTTGGGGCCTTCAGAAAGTTACACCTAAGTCATGAATTTGACTAGTTTATGGCAGCATAGTAATATCAAACTGAGGTCACCTTGAGGTCAGGAATACTCTCTTCTTCCTTTGAAATTCACACTATTATTATTTTTTTAATTAAATTACTCGATATAAGGAACACTTGGTCAAGTTTCGCCACATAACATATTGTATCTACAAGAAGAAATGAATTTTGCAAACTGGTGACAGACTAGAGAACCATATGTCCTTTTTCTTTTTCTTTAGTTTATATCTAGACATGCTTTCTTCTTCTTTCTGTTTGTTGTATTTTTTAAAGCTCTTCTGTCCTCTGCTTTCTGTAGAGTTCTAAACTTTTTTGTTGAACAATACTTCTAATCCACAATCGCAGTTTTTATTAACATGTTTTCAAGCAGAGTTTAATTTTAATTACTCAAAATACTCTGCTCTGACTTTCTAATAAAGATAATTTAAGAAGGGATAGGGATGTGATGCCTCAGTACATTACTTTTTATTAAGTTTTGCAAAGAAGTGTGAAGATTATTAATTATCGGGCTTTTAAGGTGGGAAACAGAAGTTTTGCCATGTTCAAAAACATCTACAAAAATTATCTTCAGAACTCATAAACTGTACTTTCTCTTCCACTGTTGATAAGGATCAGAGTAGATAACTCTGGGGTCAGGTTGTGGGCTCTACCAATTGTTCCATTAATAATAAAAGCTAACACTGATGGTGTACTTATTATGTTCCAGAACCATGTTTTATATCAATGACCTCATTTATTTGTTTATGTGCAATAACATGTTTAATTAAAGCAGAAATACCAGTAAGAGAGGAACAGAATCACAAAGGAAATAAGAGTAGAAGTACCCAGACTTGTTGAACTCATTTTAACTTCGATCAGTGAGAATACTTGCACATACAAAAGTCATGGATGGTTAGAATTTTGCAGGGAGGAAGTCTGTGCAATAAACTAATTCAATTGCTTCATTTAAAAAACTAGAACTGGTTCACCCAGTTGAAGTGATTTGCCTAAACATATTAGCAGCTGCGTCTGTTAATCTAAGGCTTTCAAAAATCCACCTCAAAACTTCATGGGTTGAATCAATCACACTCTGTTATATCTCATAATTGGGCAATCAGTGCTGGTTCAGTAGGACAATGCTTCTGCCTACTTCTGAGCCTGGAATGTTCTAGATGCTTCTTCATTCATATATGTGGTACCTCAGCCAGGATGGGTGGAACCACCGGGGGGATGGTCAATCATCTCTTCTTTTCTACTTCACCTTTGCATGTGGCTAGCCTGCGTTTCCTTGCAACATGGTATCTGGCTGCCAAGAGGGAAGATGCTGAAGCCCTGATCCTTTAAAAGGTAAGGCCTGGAACTATCATTTTAGCTACATTCTATTGGTTAAAGCAAATCACCAGTCCAATCTAGTCCGAGAAGAGGCAAAAAAGACTCCAACTTTTGCTATATACATCAGTCTGTCATTAAAGAAAATAATAGTGACCATCTTTCCAGACTATCACAATAGTACAGCTGAGAGGAACCACATTCCCCATTCTATTTGGTTTTAGCTCTGTCTCGAACCTATGTCTCTCCTCCTTGTATTTTCATAGCATTATACCTATTGGAGAAGATTAATAGAGTTTCTGATCTCTTCTGTGGCCTGAATCCTTGCACTAGATGTTTTGTTAGACCCATTATGCATACTACATAATTCTATGTTGATGTTTACTTACTCCTTAGTACTACCACCTCTCCTCTCCAGACCATACTTTTTAAAAAGTTACCTATCTTAGAAGTAAAGGGTGAGATGGACCTTGGAGAAAACTTAAGTCAGTTATTATTTACTGAGAGTTTTCTATCTGCCAACTGCTGCTGGCAGTGTGAAGACTACATACTGCTTTCTGGAAACCTCACCAAAAACGAGAGAGATGTGGTATGGCATTTTAGGGCCAAAAAGTTGAGGTCACTTACCAAAGGTTACACACTAGATGATAGAATGTGGAAAGGAATCCCAATCTCTCTATTTTCTGGACCGTGGCCTTTTCACATGGCAGGGTGATAAGAAAGTGGAGGCAGTTTACCCTTTCAAGAAGTTTGGCAATAAAATGAAGAGAAGGGAAGGTTTGTGGAGACAGAGAACAGAGAGAGGGAGAAAAGAGAAGGCAAGAAGAGGAGAGGAGAGGAGAGTATGCGAGAGTAGAGAGAACAGGAGAGAGAGAGAGTCCTAGGGTTTAAAAATACTTTAAGGGGCACCTGGGTGGCTCAGTGGGTTAAAGCCACTGCCTTCGCCCCAGGCCATGATCTTAGGGTCCTGGGATTGTGCCCCGATTCAGGCTCTCTGCTCAGCGGGGAGCCTGGTTCCCCCTCTCTCTCTGCCTGCCTCTCTGCCTACTTGTGATCTCTCTCTGTCAAATAAAGTCTTTAAAAAAAATAAGAAATAAAAATACTTTAAAATGATAGTGTTTTGGGTGTTAAGAAGGTTGAACACATCTGACAGCTAATTAGAGTCATTAGAGGATGACAGATAAAATATTCAAATAAGGAACCGGTTGTTGGAGGGAGCAATATCCCAGAGGAAACTAGAATTACATTGCTGCCTGGGCAGATGCTGCTAGGGCAGAACATGTTGGCCTTGGCAGTGAGGATGGGCATTTCCTCCTCAGACAGTGATGACAGAAGAGGATGAAGGAAGGTCTGAGGACTTTAGAGGAGGACAGGAAGAAAGGTGAGAGATTCTTTGAGTGATTAAAAATCTCACTGAATACCATTTCAGGGTAAGTATTCAAATACTGAATAAAAAAGCAAATGATGTTACCAAAAGCAAAGAAAAGTTCTGTATTGCTCCTTTAGAAAATTGGCAACTTCCAGAGAAAGGAGGAAAGAATAACCACAGCACAAGACATTTCTCTTTAAAACCTCTAATCTTTAATTTTGAAATAACCCCTAATATCAGAATAGGATGAGTAGTCAAATTAGAGCTGAATATTGTTGAGTGCTAAATTCTCCAATTACTTCCTGTCTTCTGAGATTTTCTAAGTAGAAGATTCAGTCTTCTCGATATTTGAAGCAATAAAACACATTCTGAAGATGTTATTAACATCCTTTATTTTGAGAACACTGAACAGGAAGAGGTCAAGTCCAAGAGGAAAAAAAAATGTCCATAGATCCTCAGTGTTACCCAAGCCTCTGCTGCCTTTTCAGTGTTTAGGCAATGCCTCAACCTTTCTTAAAGAAAAATCTATGGAATAGGTTGTAAAACGCTTTGCTTTTCCTCTTTTCAAAAAAGTTTCTTTTTAAAAAGAGCTGAGTATTTCATCAGGAAAGACCAAAAAATAAGCTTCAGGAAATCAGCCATAAAGGCATTAATGGGTCTCTATGAGAATGGCCTGCAGCAAAACTGAAGAGACGTCACCCACTGATCTTAACATTAGCTGACGTTAATTTTGAAGTAGTTATTGCTAATATGAATCATGTATAACAAATTAAATTATATTTATTTGCAATCTTTAAAATTCAAGGAGATGTTTTCTCCCTTTGATACAGACATCCAGACACCCACTGACACTAACCATGTATGTTTTTTCTAAGAGAGCGCAAGAAACACCTAACCACACGTAAACCATTTTTAGTGGGAAGAAGGAGTCTCATACCTTTTTTTATTCCTCAGGCCTAACTCTTTCATTTTACCAAATTTGAACACCAACAGTTTTTTTTTTTTTTTGAAAGTTAATGAGTGTCCTCCACCTTCTCAATCACCCTACAAAGTGCAGAATCAATATCGAGACTGTTGAGGGTATGTCCACAACACATTTTTCTTGGTATGAAAGAATTCAAGACAATATGACTAGTAGTTAAAGTCATGGAGTCTAGAAGTGGACTACCCAGATAAAAATGCCAGCATCACTACTTACTAGTAGTGTGATCCAGGACAAATTGATGATTATTGGTCTTACTTTCCTCAAGGAGAGGAAAGAGCTGTATCGTTGTCATGAATGTTAAATGAAAGTCATTATCAGAACATCCAGTACTATACTTTTTGTTTTATTATTTTATTATCTCAAGCACACCAAAGCCTATAGAGTTTAATCCATAGCTTATGTGAAATAATATAGCTGACTGAAAAATAAAAACAATAACCCTCGGTTTGGTCTATACAATACCATGTAGTTCAAATGTCACTTCTCTGATGAAGCTTCTCTTATTTAACATTGTTATCTGGTGGTGCCTGGGTGGCTCAATCAGTTAAGTGTCTGACTCCTGGATCCATCTCAGGTGATGATCTCAGTGTCATGGGATCGAGCCCTGCATTGGGCTCCATGCTCAGCATGGCGTCTGCTTGTCCTTTCCTCTCTGCTCTTTCCCCTGCTCTCTCTCTAAAATAAATAAATAATATAAAAAGGATAAAAAATAAAATAAAATGGATATCTGTACTCCTCCACCTTGACCCAGTGCTTACAAAATTCCCAATCTGTTCCATTTTTTTTCTACAACATTTATTTCCTAACCTGTACTATTTATTTATTCTATTTATATTCTTTCTCCTTCCACTAGAATATCAGGTCCTCAAGGACAGAGATTTATATTAGTTTTATTCCTTAATATATCCCAAGTGCCCAGAATAGTGCCTGGGATATAGTAAATTCTGTATAAATATTTGTAGAATGAAGGGAGGAATAAGAGAAGAAAGGATGGAAGTACAACAATCTTATCCAAAAAGGAAAAAAAGAGGGGCATGGGGATGGAGAGGAAAAATGAGTGTATCTTACATAAGGTTTAGACTATTTTAAGGAAATAGTAACATAATGAAAATGTTCTTTCTCTATGAGTACTTCATTAACCTTTTATAGCTTAAACTGTGATAATGAATTTAGAGTTTTTAATAGTAAAAATTTCTTCAACAGAAGAAAAAAATAGCTTTAATTATACATAAAAAATAAGCATAAAATCGAAGGCTTGAATAAGGCCAGGGGTTGCTTGTTCTGACTCATTTTGCTTACTTTTTTTTTTTAATTTTTTTATTTTATAGAAGCAGTTTTCTGTAAATAGGGGCCACAGATAGCCAGTAATCATCTCCCTCAGAAGTAGAACCCATAGAACAGAGTCAGCTCTTTGTAGTCCCAGAGCTAATCAGAGCCTACCTAGAACCCATTACCTCTGATTCTTAGTTGAGGGCATAAAATCAATCTTGCTTTATTAGCTCAATTACAGATGGGCTGACCCTCTTAGGGAGAACAAAATAAGATACTCAAGTTATTTAATTAGCACTTGTATCGAACAGAGGTAGAACCACTTGGCAGTGAGGGAGGGGAGGCACAAAACAATCCAATGTCTAAAACATCACCAACAATCCCAATAACCGGGTGGGCCAAAGTCAAACACCGTCCTCATTTCATCATTTGCAGTTGAGAAAGAAATTCATAAATATTCTAGGAACATGGTGCACAGAACCAACAATTAGGATAGGAGGGTTCTCTACTAGGGGTGATTAATTTATTCAGTTTCAGGAAATTATTATGTTATCTTCATGGGTGACAAAATCTAGATTGCATTTTTATGCAAATGATTTTGCATGCTACTTTCTCTACCTTCTCTCTTTTTTTCATGCCTCACCTCTCCTCATCTATGCTGTATATAAAAACATTACTTCCCTATATATATTGGGATATGGTGGGGGGTGGTTATTTGCATGGCACACCACCTACTAGTCCAGAATCCAGATATTTAGGGTGACCATGCATCCCAGTTTGCAGGGAGAGCCCCAGTGCATCAATATTCCCAGCATACTTATTAATAATACTCCTTTCATTATCAAAAGACTTTCAATGTGGATGATGAATACTGTAATCACCCTAAAGATATTAAAGTCCAGATACCAAGAGGGGGAGACAAAAAGTTCCAGAGAGGACACATCATAGTAAATCTATCTTCCTAGGCCACGCGTAGTACTATTATATACATTGGAGGATTCAAGACTAAAAACCAACATTCTCTCAAGGAGACTCTAGTCATCCATGCCCTGATTTACATCACTGCTACATCTCAAAAATATCATTCAATTCATGGGCCCCAAGATTTCACTATTATGTTTTTATATTAAAAACCTACCTTGCCAAAAAAAACCCTGATCTTCTAAAACCCTAAGATCTTTCTATCCAAACCTACTTGAACATTACTGAAAAGAAAATATTAACCAGGCATGACTTCCAACACTTGAATCAAGAGCTAATGTCCCTTTGCTCCATACCTCAACAACATTATTTATCCATGTCCAAAGCACAAAATATATTCTTAAAAGCATATTTGTAGGTATTTATATTATTATAATCATTTAAATATTGGTGGAAAATAAAAACTAAACTGTAATAGGGAAAATAAACCCATCAGTTGAACTAAAAAGATTTTTAAAATGTAAATAGACTATTTCCCCTATAGACTTTATGCCACTGGTTGGGGGGGGGGGGCAGTTTTATAGATTCCTGTAAGCCATACCAATTAAACTACCTTCTCCTTGTTTGATGATCTCTACCTTTCTGTTGAAAAATCATGATCACCTCTCCCTTTGGTGGCATATTAAAACATAATGAACAAACTAAAAATTTGTTCAAACGAGGTGAACATGCAGGCATAAGATCAGTCTATTGATTGTCATTTAGCTACTGTTTCACTCTCGGGCAGTGGAGAAATGACAAATTGAGGGCCATGAAATCATCAGCTTGCAGGATCATGTCATTTAAATGGGAGGATTACACAAGGCTTGTGTCTGCAGAAAATGACGCTCCTCTCAAATTATTATTCCAGCTACTCCAATGGCAGAAATGACCATCATCAATATGAGAAAATGTTCAGGATCACAGGAAATGCTGTCCTCCATTTCTCTTCCTTTCCGATACAGCTCTCTGCTCTCCAAAATGAGATAGCTGAGTAGTTGTTGGATCGTTTCCTAATGATTAAAGATGCTGCTCGTGTTACACCATACATTTTGTTGCTTGTATGTTGGGGTTCTAATAAAAGACAGATACCTCACTACAGGAGAAACATGTTTAGGCAATGCCCTTTTCCCAGAACCTGATTAAATCAGAATGCTTAAAAGAGTTTTGCTTTTAAGATACAAGTAGTTTGAGCCCTATTGGCACTGAGTTCAAACATTACAAGCAAAATATTAGTTTTGGGTCTGTGGTGTATTCATAGCCCTGAGTGTCTCCAACAAGCTTATCTGGAGGATTCTGTTTATGTGAAAGAAATTGCTACGATCAATCACTGTGTAGTAAGGGATCAAACAAAATGCTGAATCGAGAAATGTTTTCCATTGGCCCTGTTCAGCAAGAGACAGGACCACTACAAGTGAGTTGTTATATATTCTGCAAGAAAACTATAATTTATGTTCTAGATTTTTTTTTTCCGTTGTTTATATGAAACCTCGTGTTTCAGGATCATTTTCTTTTCCAGCTCAAATTACGTGGTCTCCACAGAGCAGAAGGCAATTTCAGTGCCCAACTTTGGCTGTTATGAGTATTTTAGAAGCTTATATTTTTTTTGAAATAAAAGAAAACCTCTGAAATTCTCAATGCACATTGCAGAAATGAATTCACTTTGTTTCTTCTCTAAAGCCACATGAGGGTGGCCAAAATCATTATCACCACTTCATAAGTACATTGAGAAATTGAGAGAACGTGTGGGTTATAGGAAGCGTTCAAAGAAATCGCAACAAAGAGAAAAAAAGAATTGAGTCCTAATTTCCGGGTATGATGATAAATCATATGGCCATATGTCCTTTCAAAATTTATTTCCATGTATCTCTTTATGATTTCACAGGGTAGAGCAGGCATTTGAAATTGCAGTGATTAACTTGGGCTCTTTACATAGGAATAGCAACAGGCAAACTTTTAATATTCTAATGTTATATTTATCCTTTCTTTTTCTTCAGTTCCCAGTCCCTGTTTAGTCAGATACTTATAAATTTGGAGCCAACTATTATGTCCCCTCACTTTCTGATGTTCCAATTAGACCTTGCAATGGCTTCCTAATCTGGTGCTCTTGTACATAAACTCGGGCTTCTCTATTGTAAAAGCCGCTGTTAAAAGACTCATTTTTAGAGCAATGCTCTGAGTAGGTCCTTCAACTGCTTGGAAGTTTCATGAACCTTTTCCTATAAAGTAAATGTCAAACTTCTTACCTAAACATTCCTCCACCATCTGGGTGACACTAACTTTTTTTTCCCCCTCCTTAAGTTTCCTTCCTCACTTCTTTCTTTCTCTTTTTTTTGGTTCTTTAATCAAACCTTACCCTCCAGACAAATACTCTTTATCAGGTAATTTTACTAATTTGTATTTGGGATCCCGAAAGCCATTTCTTGCTTCTGAACTTGCCTAGAACTTAATTTTTTAAGAGCATGGGATGTCATTCTTCAGGTCTCATCTTAACTGTACATACTCTATGAGGTTGTTTCCCATCTTTTTGACTGAAGACAAGAACCTTCTGGTCTTTCATACTCCCTTGGCCTACTGTCTGTTATCACACATAGCACCTTTTATAGCATATCCTAGGGTTTTATATGCATGATTTAGTGTCCCTGAGCCTGCCTGACTACAAGTTCTTCGAGAAGATCTTTGCCTTATCCACTTTGCCTTCTCACTGATAAATCGTGATATACATGTGGCAGGTACTCAGTATGGTTTGGTAAGTGAATTAAGAAAAGTATTTCATTTTTTCAATTCTGTTGAACTCATCAAAACTTATGGCAAGTTTCAGTCCTTCACTGAAATTCCTTCATTAAAAAATTAATAAAATGGTTTACGATAATGCAGGTTAATGAGTTAATGTTTTATTCTCACTTCGAGTGTCTGCATTTTAGAAAGAAGCTTCTTAGTGGCACTACTTTGGAGCTGACAGCTTTTATAACATGGACAGAAATACATTTTTCTCTTGCCCTGCTGACTCTTTATAATATTTAGCTTAAAGGGTTTGCCTTTACTGTTTTGCCCATGTAATACCAGGGCCCCTTTGCTCTCAAGGATTCAAAACCCAAGCTCTGCTGACCCATATCTTTTCCTTTTAATGGACACTTCACAGGCCCTTTCTTCCCACAATTTGGTTTATCTTAGTTAATCCCAGACTGGGCCTCATGTTCTGAACAATTTGGAAAAATATTTTCTTTATAAAAAAAAAGGAAACCATTCAGGAAATGGACTATTCAAATAGACAATAATTAGACCATTTATAAAAACAGAATCCTGCCCCACAGTCTGCTGTGACCAACATAATTGTAGATGCCAACTGACCATCTATAGAAACCAGTCCAGGAAGTCAAAAAAATAACCCCTTTAACAACTAGCTCAAAAGGTCTGTAAATTTTTAACAATTGACGGCTTCCCTAATTTTTGACCCATTCCCAGCAGAAACAAACAGAGAAAGCCAAATATACAGTCCTAACCAATAACACAGGATGCTCTGCTTCTAGTTAGCCTGACTACAGCTTCCAATCAGGGCACATCTGAAGCCTTCCCTTTTTGCCACTATTGAAATCTTTCCCACTCCTCTGCCTACCTTTGGGACTCAGCTAAATCCAAGTGATGGTAGCTGACATCCTTGCTATAGCAAGCTCTGAATAGATAGCCTTTGCTTGTCTTAATTTGGATTTATTTCCACAACATACTGGTAATACTGGTAACTAGAATGTTTTAGAGAATAGTCTTTGGTGCTCACCTGGGAAAGTGAGCTTGGTCTTGCTCTACACATCAGTTCTCTACTGCTATGTTAAAACCCATCCTGAAATGTAGTAGCCTAAAATACAACCGGTTATCATTTCTCATGATTCTGCGAGTTGGTTGAATGGTTCTTCTGTTGACCTCACCTGAGCTTGCTGATGAGGCAGCATTCAGCAGGTGAGTTGCCTGGGCTCAACTCGGACTACTGGGCTAGCTGGAGAGCTGGATCTCTCTTTCTCTATGTAGACCTTCACTCAACAGTGCAGCAAGGCCAGGGCAACCACATAGGACCTCAAAGACCATCTACAGGGCTCACATATTGTCAGTTTTGGTACACTGTGTTGTTCAAAGTGAGTCACAAATGCAGCCCAGACTCAAAAGGGTAGAAAACTTCTTTTAATGGAGGCTCAGTAAAGTCACACTATAAAAGAGCATCCATGCAGGAATGGCATACATATTTGGCCAGTAAATAATCCAGCACACGCTTATATGGCATATTCTGACCACTGTGTCTGCTTCTACCATTGGCTAAGCAGCACCAGATTTCCTCCTCCCTCCCTCCCTCCTTCCCTTTCTACCTCTCTCCTACCCTCTCTCCTTCTCTCCCTCCCTCTCTCCTTACCTCCCTCCCTTCCTCCCTTCCTTCCCTTCCTTCCCTTTCCTGGATGGAGAGGTAAAGGGAATCATTTCTCTGTCACTCAGAGAAAACTTAAAATAACTCCCAGAATTCCCAATTATGTAAGTCAATAAAAGAATTTCATGCAAGTCTGTTGGAGTAAATTTTTGTTATATACAGCTGAAAAAACAAAAAGAGTATTTCAGTTTGCAAATGGCTATTTCAAAGGCTTTACTGTCTGGGTAGACTAACAGAAGAAAATGGAGAAAGAGAACATAAATTGGGAGAGAACTGGGCAAGATCAGGTAACGATGAGAAAATCCCAATTTGACTGACACAGATGGAATACAAAGGGGGAGAGGGGGAGACAAGTTGACTGGTATTCTAGAACCATGAATGAATGACCTAGAATGCCACAAAAGACATTCTATATTTAATGCAACAGATACTGGAAAGTCAGAGAACATTACCCCATAGAGTTACTCAACCAGTGGAAACCAAGAGTGACTACGAACAGATTGATCATATAGATGGCAATACAAAAGAGAAGAAATCAAGAAAGACCCTTGTTAATTAACTTAATTGCAGATAATCGTTATATATATCTCAAATATCACATTTTATACCTATTTATACTTCAAAAGTATATAGTTTTTGTCAATTATACCCTAATAAGACTAGGGGAAGAAAAAGGAAGATGCTTTTAAAGTAGAATCTATCATAATTGGAAACTCATTGTCAGGGATGAAAGGAGAATTGGGCTGAGGTTTTGAGATATATATATATATATATATATATATATATATATATATATATATATATAAAAGAAAGAAAGAAAGAAAGAAAGAAAGAAAGAAAGAAAGAAAGAAAGAAAGAAAGAAAGAAAGAAAAGCCCTTCCAGCTTGTGGGCTCCTTTTTTTTTTTTTTTTTTTTTAAAGATTTTCTTTATTCATGAGAGACCGAGTGGAGAGGAGAGGCAGAGGGAGAAGTAGGTTCTCCGCAGAGCAGGGAGCCCAATGTGGGACTCAATCCCAGGACCCTGGGATCATGACCTGAGCTGAAGGCAGATATTTAACTGACTGAGCCACCCAGGTGCCCCAGCTTGTGGGCTTAAGGGCAGATTCCAGTGAAAGATATTTTAAGCAGGGAAATGGAAAGAGAAGTCTGGTTTATTTTTTAGAAACCTTGTTGACTACTGTGGATAGATAAACTTCAAAGAAATTAAACTTGGATCAGAGTAGGTAAGTATCTTGCCCAAGGTCACGGAGCTGGCAAGTGGCAGAAGTATAATATACACCCTGAAAGTCTGGCTTCAACGTTACTCCATTTGTACTTTACTCAACTACCCTTGTAGACAATTAATTATTCTTTCTCATATTAAAAATATCTTAGGCTACTGCAAATAACAATGACTCATTTGAAATAACATAATAGCTTCCTAACTCAAGTCCTTCACTTGAGTATTCCATCTCCTTGAATCCTTTCTCCACAGAGCTACCATAATTATCTATAAACACACACATACCAAGTCAGGTCATATCACACCTTTCTTCAGTGCCTCCCTGTTATGGAAAAGAGAAAGTATAAACTCTTTTTAGACATAATGATGTCTAAAATCCAGCTGCATTAGTTTGCTAGGACTGCCATAACAGTACCACAGACTAGATGAATTAAAAAACAGAAATTTATTGGCTCACAGTCTGGAGACTAGACGTCCAAAATCAGGATATAGGAAGAGTTGATTCCTTCTGAGGGCTATGAGCAAAGGATCTGTTCCAGGTCCCTTTCTTTGCCTTGTGGATGCTTTTCTCCCTGTGTCTTCATATCTACCTCTCTCTCTGAGTGTCTGTCTCTGTGTCCAAATTTCCCCTTTTGTGAGGAGACCAATCATACTGGATGTGGGCCCACCCTAATGACCTCATTTTAACTTAAGACCACTGTAGTCAAAGATGTACTTTCAAGTCAGGTCACACTTGGAGATTCTGGAGGTTAGGACTTTAATATATGAATTTGGAGGGGACATAATTCAACCCATACCACTGGCTTTGCTTAGAGTCTCACAATTTCCCACCTTTACCTCTCTCTCTAGCAATTCTGAAGTACTTGCAGTCTCCCCACACAACACCCATCCCCCATCACCATTTGTTTTCATAGCCTGATGTGATTGAATTTTCTGTCTGCCCCGCACTGTCTTAGCAATCAGTCCTTCACCATCCCCTCAATCTGCTTAACTCCTATGAATTACTAAGAAGACTTTCTTGATGCTGAGGCTACACAAATGCCTCTACAAGACCCCAGGGTTTATGTCTATCACAGTATGTCCCACATTTAGGAGTTTGGGGGAAAGGCTGACATTCATTTGCCAAAATCCTAAGTTTGATGTATAAAAAGCAAATAATCAGTTTATGTGTGAAAATAGAACTTCCCTAGATATGAATTGAACTGAGCACAGTACCTCAAGGCAGGTCTATGTACAATGCCAGTTAGCAACAGAAGGTTGCTTCACAAACAAAGCATCAGAAGTAAGAGAATGAGATAATTCAAATGCTAGTTACATGGCACTGGGCTAGAGTGGCCTGAACATCTTTTCCCATAATAGAACATCAATTTGATAATAGTATAAATAATTGTAAAAATATTAATATTTTATATTAAATTATATACAATAGGCATTTTATGTAAAATGAATTACTTTATCTAATCCCCACAGTAAGCTAGTAAAATTAATGCTGCTATCTCCATATTAGATATAAAGAAATTAACATCTAGAAAGATTAAGCCAATTCTGCAGAATTTGAGCAAGTAGTACCTGACTTCAGATTCCTCAGTCTTACCACTCACACTATTGGAAGCTCACTGATACTCTTTCCACTGATCAATGCTTATGCGGAAACTTCCAATTTCTTCCTTTACGTATCTACTCTTCCAACACTGATCAACACATTTTCTGACAGATGCACGGTTTTTTTAGATTTCATTATGTTTTGATGGCTCTGATGCTGTCCTTTATCTATCATACATGACTGCTTATCTGTGCTATTGTCTCTTAAGTTTTGGTTTCAAATTTCAGACAGCAATTTAGGAAGTAGAAATTTTAGAAAGATGCCTCACAGTTTCCTGCAGGGTCTGGCACCAACACATTGTATTATAATGATATCTTTTATTTATATCTATCTCCTCACTAAAATGACAGTTGCCTATTCATAGAACTCTAAAGTATTCATTTTCATACCCCTATGTCTAACAGAGTGCCTCTTGCATGGTAGATATTAAATAAACAATAGTTGAGGATATTAGTTGTGTGTGCATGCATGTGTATGTGCATTTGTTTGCAAGGAACATAAACACTCTGGCTAGCATAAGAAGAAAAAGATTAATTGGAAGAATCCAGACAAGTCTGCAGACTGAGGGGAGACAGACAGAAGGAGGCTTAGAAAAGACATGAACCAGTGCAGCTCAAGGGGTCTGTAGGTCTTGCTAGACTACCTCTTTCAGATGAAGTATCCGGAAGGAATCAGCTCCTACTATTTCTTATCTTTGTGTCAATCAGATCAAAATGAACTAATCGGGGTCCTGCAGCAACCATCTGGGTGCAACAGGGCTGGCTACCTTGAATAACATCCTGCCAGACTATAGCCAGCAGAGACAGAATTAGTTTCCTCAAAGCTGGAGCTACTTTGCCTAAAGGTGAGGGAATGCATACTGGCTACCAAAGGAGAAACTAAAACAAAAACACTATTCTAGCTGATTTAATGATATGAAACTTGTGGAAATTTGAGCTTGGCTGGCATTCTTAGAAGTTATTAGGGACTTGGGGGATTAGAGATATGAATTCAGAAATTATTTGCCCATAATTACTACTTAAGCTTTAGAGAATAGGTAAAATCAGAGAAGAAGAATCACGAACTTAAAAATAAATAAATAAATAAAAATAAGGAAACTAAGGAAACTAGGAAACTATGAATTTTTAGGGAAAAAAATTAGAGGTGGTAGGAAACCTTCAGATAACTATGTAACCTCTCCAAACCTCAGTTTATTTTTGTTTGGTTTGGTTTTATCTTTTGCAAAATGAAGATTACAAAAGGGTCTACTCCTTTGGTGAGTTATGAGGATGAAATGAGATAATCCATATAAAGCTCTTACTAAACTGTGCAGCTGATTAAGAGATGGTAATGATCATCCTTACTAGTAAAAGGAGAAAACAGAATGTCATGTCTTGGGAACTAAGGAAGTGGGGGAAACTCAATAGGTTTCATGCTTCAGAGTAACTGAGAATAAGGTTGGGGATCTGATGGTTAAAGAATCATTGGAGATATTTTTCAGTAAGTTAAAAAAGGTTAAAAATTGAATGAGTGCATAGTTAGGGCAGACTTTCTTCCAAAGGCTTGTCTTCCAGAAGACTGGGAATTCATCAAATTCTCCCTGCCAGCAGCCAATTACAAATCTGTCCTATGATTTGGACCAGGAATTCGGAATTTGGATGTCCCCTTTTTTTTCAGTGCTAGATCCTTGGAGAGGACAATTCTGAAATAAACCCAGACTTTTTCATTATCTGTAAACATGTGTCTACTTTTGGGTCTTAAAGAGAGCTTTCTAAATGAAAATTCATGTACAAGCCTAGTTTTAAAAAATAAAGCAAAACAAGAACAGTAATAAAAAAAATAAAAGAGCCAGCTGATAGAAAATAATATTCCCCTTCCCACACATATATGCACCTCTGAAACATCTACTCCCAAGAGCTCAGACAACTTGATCAGTACTTCCTAGTTGCAACCTGATAAAGAATCAGTCTACTACTTGACTTTCCAACAAAACAGTTAATCCTGACCTTCCACCATCCAAACTTTTTATTAAAGTGTGTGTGTGTGTGTGTGTGTGTCTGTGTGTATTTACTGAGGTTGCATAAAGATCAAAACCACTAGTTGAAAAAAAAAAAAACAATTTTCCTATTCCTACTATATTTTTGGTGAGACAGATGAGTTTCTAAGCATAAATTATTATAGGCACCCAATTACTTAACCTGAGCTCTATGTATACATTAACAAAAAGTATTGTTTCCTTTTGTGTTTATTACTCTCCTACTGAAATTCTATACATTTTTAATACCTACTCAAATACTTTCTTTTCTTAAATTCTGCCCAATTCTTCCATTTGCAATTAATCTCTTCCACTTAATGTCTTTTTTCCCCCTCGTGGTGTACATTATCTTCTAATGCATTTCTGTACTTTCCACCAGTTAAAAGCTCCTTGGGGTAGGTACTTATATTTAGGTTAGTCTTTCTAATAGAATTAGCATTCAACCTAGCAACAGAAGCTAGTAACATCAATCCCTTACTGTTAGTAGGTATTCAATAAACATGTATGAAATTGAATTTTATTGATGTTTGTATTTTTTCTAGATCAAGGACACACTGTTGTGTTTAGCTTGTTAACTTCATTTTTCTGAATACTCAAAATTCTATTTATACATCAACTAATTGGAGGGCTGTTGGGGAAATATTCTTATACACCTTAAGAGACTTGAAATCACTGAAAATAGAGAACATATGCCCACATTAATTTCTTCCATTTTGTCTTCTCCACATCTATTCAATCTAACTATAGTGGTTGGGCAAGAGAGACGCCCCTACAAGCTAACAGTACTGTGCAAATCAACTTCAGTAGCAGCCAACAAAGAATCCAAAAAGGTACTGGAATTATGTGTCTAACAAACTGAAGACCTGGTTATAGTGCAAGCCTTCTGTGTCTGTGTTGAAGAAGAGTACCATATCTCAAAATGTAATAAAAACTCTTTATCTTACCATTTTGCCATCGAATCTTGGACTCATAAACTTTGAGAACATGAAAGAATCCTAATTCTCACCAGATCTCTTGTCCATTTTAGAAATCATGAAACTGATATACAGAAAGACTATGTAACTCTCCACACATATAACCACTTTTCAGGGATATTTCTGACATGATAGCTTCTGGAACAGAAAAGTTATAAAGACATTCATAATATTTGCCCTTAATGAAGGGCGCTGATCAAGCTATTTCCTTTAAAAGAGATGGGATTACTTATGCTGATATATTTCTCCCTGACCAAGTGTCTATTTCTCATCTAGTGTAATTTCTGCATCACTCATCCATACTCGACCAAAATGGCCATCAGCTCCCTGAGAGTTCTACAACCAGCAAAAAGCCAACTGAACCGATCCTTGTCTTGACTCCAGTGGTACACAGGACACTACATCCTCTATCCATATCGATGAGAACATTAAAGAATATCTTTTCCTAGGACAGTTCTGTCTTCCAGATCCCTTGTCACTATTGCAATGGTTTTTGGAATGTCAATCTATTTCTGTTGGAATTTCAGGTCAATTATTATTGAATATCACAATTTTCACTCTATGAATGGTTTCTTTGCTGAAGATTGTTGCTGTCTCTGATGTTTGTATTATGAAATGGGTCAATGCAGTAGGATTGAGACTCAGAATATTAATGGTTGATAAGCACAATTACCTATAACACTAAAAATTCCACCTTTCATGTAACTCACTACATGTTATTTATGCCTCTTAGGTCAGCTTGAAATAGTCATCAGATGGACAGTAACAGTGCTGAGTGTGATACTCTGTCATTGGGGCCACTTGGATTTTTCAGAGCCCAGAGGCATCTCTACTTGCCTCATTAGGCATTTGTTTAACCAGCATCATCAGTTCTCTGTTTCTAACTTAGCATTGGAAACTAAGGCTTTAATAATGAACACAAAGTGGTTGAAGACTGGCCCAATCTATATTAGATTGAGCACTAATGAAATCCTGGTGTTTTCAAAAACTCCTCAATAATTAAACTGGGCAAGACACATACCAGGTTAGTTTACAGAGTGCTTAAAACAACTGAGTAGGATAACTGATGATTAAAATACAAAGGATCTGCAATTTGTTCCCTAGAATGGAAATCAGAACACTAAAGAGAATACATACACAGACTCCTAAATGAAAGACATGATATACATGCAAATGGGTTAAAATATTCAAAAAATCGTGAAAGATAATTTATAGTCAGCAGATAAAATATACTATATTCCAGCAAAAGTTTATTTTAAAAATCAAGGTTTTCTTCCCTCTCCCATTGGGAAGGGTACTACAGAACAGAAATAGAATTGATCCAGAAAAACTCTGTAATATCACCAAAAGACACTGAAAACTGAGTGAGGCTCTTAAAAGTAACCAGGGAATATAGTTTCCAGTCATATTTCCCTCCCATGTGCCTTACATTGACTTAGAGTATCATGCCTCTGTGATATTGTTGGACCTGGCTTCCTTAGTCTGCTTTATGAGAAACTCCATTTGCGGCAGGAGGCAGCTAAGGTAGCAGGAGCAGGACAAGAAAATGGCACTCTGGCATTGCCACGATGGTAGAAAGCGATTGATTACAGCTAACATTAAAATACCTGCAAATGAAACATAAATAGAGCAGCCTTGACAGAAGAATGCAAATATATAGTACTAAATCTGTAATATAATAGTAATAGAAGAAAATGAAACTTGTTTTGCTTACTAAGATGACACTACTAAGCCATCAACAGTAGGTCATGTACTTATATTTTCTTACCAGAAGTAGTGATAGGACTGGACTTAGCCATGTAAACCCTGTCTCCCATCTTCCTCATGCTAAACAACAATTATTTACAAGATAATAGCCATCACCAGGTAAAATGCTAACTGGACCAGCCAAAGATTAAACTCACAACTGTATTCTCTTTAAAATCGGGCACCTAATAGAGTAAGCTAAGCCATAACCCCAATATACTTATGTACTTTACCTTAAGCAAACTTACTTTCATGCAAAGCAGGTTTAATTATTCTCCTGTTATCACTCCTGTTACAATTAATTTATTATATATGTATTTACTTTTCCATGATCTTTCCGACCCTCACTAGATGATAAACTCTGAAGGTAGAATCTACATCTCCTTCATTCATCACTCAATAGTGCCTAGAAGAGTGTCTGCTATAGGGTATGACTTATAAGTAATTGTTGAATCAATCAATCTGTAGTCAAAAGAAAAATAAATGGTGGAGAGGTTAATTTCTAAAATTATTTCCCAGAGGATAGTAAAACATAAATAGTTTGATATTTTAGCAACAGATCTGAAGCTGAAAAGAAATAAAAGGAAATCAGTAAACTCTACAGCAGAGAAAACAAATTTTCTAACTGTAAGCCAGGGGAACCTTGGTTAAGTTTCAAACTAGAAATCACCTTTATACTTTATCTGCAGCATTGGGCTGCATATCATGATGATCAGTAGCCTCCAAAGGCTTTTGAAATATATACCAAGCTTCAAACTCCTCAGCACAGCAAGCCCCAAATTTATGTCCACTTCAGTCTTTGCCATTTCAGTGATAATTTACTACTTGGGCTGGAGATAATAAGCAAATACTATATATTTCTACTCACTTACATGGACAAGGGCCTTCAATGACTAGCAAATCATTTATTTTATAATACTGTAGCTCTAGCCAAACATTCTTATCCTCTCACGCCATATCTGCATTTGGTGATTTAGTATAATCAATATTTTTTTCATTGTCTATTACTTTTGAATTAGAGTGCTTACTGAAGATTTTATTTTTCTGGAGGGAGGTTGAAGAGTATATGTGTGTAAGTATGGGACGTGTGTTTGGGAAAGGGAATCTGAAGGTGTAGAGAGGAATAATGGAGGGCTTTTGACTTGGCTTTATAGATTACAGAAAGTATGTCATTTGATCACATTTCTTCCCTACTAGTTCATCCTGTTAAATGAATAATATTCCCTAAAAAGTCCCATCTACAAATCATTTGATAGATGTTTCTTTGGAGGTGATACTGCTCCAATATACAAACAGACCAAGGCAGGAAAACTTGTATAATAGCTACAAAAAAGTTGTCACCTAACTTTAGGTTGAAAGCTTCCAATAATGAGTAGTAGAAATGTGGAAAACTACTGATGCTTATTTGATGGACTTCTCTGATTGCTGTTGATTCATCTCTAACAGATGCCATCCATTAGCAAGTTCTTCACATTCCACCACCAAACCGTATCCTGGTGTATCTACTTCATCTCCATTGCTCATCGTGCCCTCTATCCTCACCAAACCACTACCAAGCCTCACTGAGTCCCCTCTAATTATCTCCTGACTTGTCTCTTTACTTCTATTCTTGCAATCCAGCAGTTGCAAGTCAAACTAACATTTTCACAACATAAATTGTCTCATATCCCTTCCTTGTTTTAAGGATTCCAGTGGCTTCCTATCTCACCCAGAATCAAATTCATATTACTAAGGACCAGTGTATTGCCTGACCTCTGCTTACCTTCCCAACCAGCCTCTGTGTCCCCATTTCTATCCTCCAAATAGACTGTTCCCTTAGAGGCTTTCCATATTTAGTTTCTATAGCCTGCAAAGCTCTCCCCCCTTTCCTCTATTGGCTGAAGCCATACTTTACCAAAGGAGAACATTAATTACTAGCCTGTAGAGTATTTACCTCTCCTCCAACCTACAAAGGCACTCTTTAGGCAGTATTCTGTTTAACTTCAGGGAACTTGTTAACATCTGAAATTATTTTAATTATTCACAGATTCATTTCTCTTTTTGTGTATTTTGTTGATTCAACTCTAGTTGCCCAGAAAAGTTTCTCATTCATGGAAGTTGTCTAATAATTTTTTACTGATTGCATAAATAAAAAAGAATTCTTGTTCTATATAATAAGCTTCTGATGATCATAACTTCCTTACCATGGAATGAGCCACTTCAAAGTAGCCTCATCATACTGGGGCCTTTCAACATCTGAAAGCTCGTATTATCCAGTATGGAAACAGCACTCATCACATTGTATTAAAACTCATAGTTTACATGCTCTTCTCACCAAACTCTGAGCAACATGAAGGCAGAGACTGTGTATTATTCAATTCTAGATATCCTGTGCCTATCACAGAAGAGATATTTCTTTATAATGATATGTGTTACTGAAAGACTTCATATACCAGATATTAGCAGGAAATGACAAAGCAAATCTTAAGTTTTTTAACCGAATTACAAACAGAAACAGTACCAATTACCTGTGGAGTTAACTTGGACTGCCGGGGCAGTTAGATTAGTGTAGCTAAATGTTGCAACATATTTTTTTTAGTAATGCACCAAAAAAAAAAAAAAAAAAAAAAATTAAGGAGATATGGCAGGTACTGAAGAAACACAGAAATAGAGATCTTGGACAGCAAGGCTGATGGTATAACATGGACCTGGAAGGAAGTGTAACTTGCTACTAATTGAACAAAGCTGATGGTGAGCTTGTCTGGAGAGGAAGGCCTGCCTGCTGGCATTCCACCGGAATGTTCTGCAAGGGTTCCTGCTGCCAGGACAGTAGCTGAATTGATGGCTTTTCCTCTTTCCTGCTGAAAGTTATAACACTATTAACACTTGTCTTGCTTGAGAAAGCCACATGTGAACCAATGAAATTTTGCATAAAACTGACATCATACCCCTACTTAACAATAGTAGATGAGCTAACTTGAGTTACAGAAACATGCAGAATGGCAGAACAGACACAGTGGTGACTGAAACAATGATATAGGATGAAAAACATATTTTGGCTTAAGAGGCATCTTCACAAGTTTTTTTGGCAGTCAACACTACTTGAAAAAGAAGAATATTAATTCCTTCACGATAAATGAAATGTGATAATGGACTTATGATCTGATATATTTACTTTGGAGTTACATAACATAATATCTATCGTTGAGGGGGGGCTTTTTCCTATTATGTTGACATTCTCGTAAAGAAGTTTGGACCTCATAGACACTTGCATTTGATTTTACATTTCTAAAGCCTAATCTTAGTGTTGTCAGTATTTAAAGGAGTTTTCTTGCTCCTTTAGAAAATGGCATACTCTATGTAATTAATATCATGAACACTATGGCTAGGGATGGTCTAAGAATACAAGCTTAAATATTATGAACTAGTCCTTTTCTGAATGCTCTCACTTGTTTTTGAGTAGTTCTTAATAAAATATGACTGATTAATCATGATGGATGATGGCCCTTTATTGTGGACCTTTCAAATTATGAATTGGTTTCTCATTCAACATGTTGATTAAACATCATTCTCCATTATTAAACATTTCTATGTAAAGACTATGCAATATTAAATCTATATCTAAGTTTCATGATTTAATAAATGACTTGGCTATAAGCTAATTAAATATATGAAAACCTAGATAGGGAAATTAAGATAAAAAATTAGGTATAGGTTTGTAAATAGGCACTACTTATTCTTCTAGGTTGAGTGATTAGTGTTAACAAGTGGTAGGGATAGTACCTGAGCATAACTTGTCAATCATCATTGTGTTTTAGATGAGCAATTACAAAGTAATAGAAAGCTAAATGAAGATCATGACATCTTCTCTTCATCATCTTGAATAAAGTTACATACAGTCAGGTGTTTGGGGATATAAATGTTGAAGTCAGCAATGATGTACTACTGAATCATAGATTCTCTGAGTTGAAAGAAATCTTATAGAAATCTACTTATTGGAACCCTATGTCTGATAAATCAGTCTCATTTATTATATTTATCCAATATAATATTTATGTTTATATAAATATTAATTTATTTATATTTATTTTTGTTAACATTTATTTTAATATTTTTATTTTTCAGTTCCTTTTGAAAACCTCTCACAGCAGGATATTGATTGTAAAACAACATATTCCATCTTTGAATATCTCCATCTGTTAGAAACATTTTTCTAAAGCTGACCAGAATCTGTGAATTCACAATTTCCATCCACTGATAGTCACAAAAAGAAACTGAATTTCTCTAAAGTTTAACAATTCTTTTTATGAATAATTATTCCAGTTAGGAGGTACCCACTAATTTTTCTCTTTTCTCACACATAAATAGTTCTCCTTTTTCCCTCCAACTATAGCTGACAGTGATTTACAAAGTCGCCAAAGTCTTCCTGGACATTTTCACCCAAGTATACTCAATTTTTATGTATTTCACTTATGTCCTCCCTACAGCTAATCATAGTACAGTCTACTTTCATTAAGCTAGAAAGTTTTAGTTCTGGAAATAGCTATGTATATAAAAGTGTATAAAAGGGAACATGTATAAAATGCATTTCTCTACTTTTCACATTGTCAAAAACAGTGTCATAATCAATTATCGATAAGATAGCCACATAAAGACAGAGAGTAAGAAACATAACTAATAGAGAACACTATAAGCACATGATGAATGAGCAAATGCAGCAGTGCCCATCTCTCAGACTGAGTCGCAATGATATCTAGGTGAAGTTTAATTTATAGAAAGCCACAGAAAATGAAAACATGTATTGCTTAAGCTGACACTCGAGGTACAAACTCTCCAGTCTAGACTGGAGTAGGGCTAATAGAGGCTCTCACCTGTACTTCTCAGAGGAAGGCAAGATTCAAAATGTTCATACTCACGCTCTTTGCAGTCTTGTCCCAACAATGACTCATGAAGAGCTTGCAACCAACTAAAGTTTCTCACATGGATTATGATCACTATTTGATTCCATCTTCTCCTTCCTGGATTTTTTTTTTTTTGTACTTTATTTTATTAGGTTCAATTATAATTTCAATATGCTGATATGGAATTGGATGTCGACAAAGTTTTTATTACTTTGTTTTGAACAATTTAGGACATATCAACAGTCTTAGCAAAATTGGTAAAATTAGATTTAGATAGGAAAAAAAGCAGTATCTTTAGCTAGTAACTCCATTTGAAAGTGATCGATTTCTATTTGTCACATCACATTGGAGTATATGCTGTTGCTATTTCTAGAAAGTTGAGTGATCTGGATAAAGAAAAATCAAGGGAAGGTCAAAATGTAATCTGTTAATCATCCCATAGTGATAGTGCCATTATGAACCTTTTATAGTTTTATGTCTAATGTTGCCCAAATTTTCTAGACACATTTGTTGCCTTCTGCTTAGAGGATTAAAAATAACATCATACCTAACATTTGTACACACACACACACACACACACACACACACACACACACACACATAAATCTTCATATGTAATTTCCTATATGAGGGTCAGGATTCTTATGCCTTTATCCAGTGTACCACAGGATATCAGAAGCAGCTCACCATCACTGGGTGTCACACAAGTTATGCACTCTTATACAGACTTCTCAATGAAACCGTTTCCTGTATTATGCATGTTAGAAATAGATGCTTTTATAAACTTTTGAATGAAGCAAAGAGAATTCCTGAAGAGTAAGATGGTTTTGACAGCGTGATTCATTTTTTTTTCCCAAGCCATAAGCACTAAAAGAATAAACAAACAAATAAACAAAAACTGTCAGGTGGGCTGTAGAATATAATTGGACTATAATGGCTGCTATGAGATCTCTGTTTATTTCTAGCACAGCGAGCTGGAACAGAACTTCACTGTGCTTGTGCCAGTGGTGGATTTAACAGGTCAGACAGGGAGACCTGATTGATGGGACAGCCCTTTCCTTTCGCACCCAAGGAATGTGCCAAAGACTACCCTGACGAAGATGGTCCAGGATTAAGGTTTCGTGTAGAGCAGTACAAAGGGCATGACCTTCCTCAGGAGTTTAGAGTTTTTTCCTTTTCTCTGCCACTACCTGGTAACATGAGGCAAGATATACAAACATGAGGTATCTCCATTTTCAGGTATACAAAATGAGGTGCTTAGACTGAACTATCTCCTTGCAGGACAGCTTAAATTTTTTTTACTTTATTCATTATCTAGGAGTCTTAAAATCAATCAGGCATTAAAAAGAGAATTCAATTGAATCCAGTTTTATTTTGCCTTTCATTGGATCTTTTGTCTGTGGTGGAAATCAATATTATATTTGCTCTTAATCTATGGAAGTAAGGAAGTGGTAGGAAAAGTTGGTGAGAAGAATAAAAAAAAGATTCAAAGATGCTCTTTTCCCTAATGCGTCTAAAAAATACCGAGGGGACCATCTAAGTAACAGATCTTTAATTATTATACATAATTGGGAATGAAAACACTCCTATTGTACTTAAAATGTTTAAAGTCTACAAACTCTACATCATCCCTTTTCTCCCTCCTTGCTGATGTTATGTCATGCTGGTGGACCTGATCCAAAGAGACCTGTGAGAGCCAACTGTTCAATTTCCAGGAATGTTGCAAACTGGTTATAATACAGACATTATCAAATATCAAATTGCATAAAATCACAGTTAATTACTTTAAAAACAAGGTAGTAAAAACTCAAAACTTCTAAGTATCTTACTACTGAGTACTATTATCTATGCTTTTGGGTTGATTTACATTTATTGCATCTGTAGAGTGGAAATTCTACATAATAGTATGCTACCACACACCTCTTCTCAACTCTACATTCAGTGGCATTATGTTGGTAGCATGAAACTGGCAATGTTGGGAATATTTCTGCCATAAAAATAGGCAAATGCTGTAAATCAAAACATGATGCATTGCTTTGTTGATTATCTAGACTTAAAGGAGTAATGCAAATATGTTAATAATGTGGATTAAGTTTAGAAGTATATCATCTCAAAGCTATTAGGTTATGAAAAGAACACACACTGATGAAATATCTTTCTGGTATTCAAAGATCTCGCAAAGTAGCACCACTATCAACTGGTAACAGCCCCTGTGCCTGTTCCACACAGACATGGCAAAAATATCCAGCCCTAATGAGGCTGAGCAGTGAATCGAGTCTCTGATTGCTGTTTTCCAGAAGTATACTAGAAAGGATATAACAACTACAAACTCTCTGAGACAGAGTTCCCCACCTTCATGAATACAGAACTGGCTGCCTTCACAAAGAACCACAAAGAACCTGGTATCCTTGATCACATGGTGAAGAAACTGGACCTCAACTTTGATGGGCAGCTGGATTTCCAAGAATTTCTTAATCTTATTGGTGGCATGGCCATGGCTTGCTATGACTCCTTTACAACGTCTACCTATTTGTAGAAGTAAATCTGAGGGGCTCTTGAGCCTGGCCTCCAGATCACCCCCTTTCCTTCAAAGTAGCCTCCCAATCATCACTTCGTCCTCGCATCCTACATATACCCTGAGCATTCACCACCCCATGCAGGACAGTCTTGCTGTTAGATAATAAAGCAATAGTATTTTTAAAAGCACACACACTTTGTGTGTAAAAAAGATCTAGCAAAGATGTCCTCACATTAAAGATAAATCATTGAAGTTCTGACATACACCTTCACTGTTATTTTACTTTCATATCACTCATTAACTAGAATGAAATTACCAACTAACATTCATGCTGAACTATGCTCATGAGCTACTGCAACAGTCTAAGATAAAAATACAGACATAAAGTTTGGAAAACATTTGGTGAACATATTCTGTATGAATCAATTAGATTTATGGAATTTATAATAAAGAATACTGCACGTACTATTATCATTAGCTACACATCCTTTATAGCAATGAAATTTATAATATCCCTGTAAGTGGACAAATATGTCGTCTCTTTCAATGGCCATTTTTTAAGTTATTTACCAACATACTATAATTTTGCCTTCAAAATTGAATCTAAAATCATCAGAAACTTGTGTTTCCAATTCCCATTGCAGCTAGGGATAGCCATTGATTCTAGTTCTGCTCACACTAAAGTGAACTTGGTGAAGTCCTCTGAGAAATATTTTATTAATTGATAGAAAGTAACAAATATGTGAAGAGAAAGTCCCTGCTTCTTCTTTCTTGCCTTAGACATTTTCATAGCACTTGCTGCTATGAGCTGCAGCAGCCATCTACTGCCTATGAGGGGAAGATTAAGAGAGTCATAGAGAAGTTACCTGGAGCCGATACCATAAAGTCACTAAAAACTTCCTTGGAATTACCTCTCTCTGCACTTCTTTTTGAGATTTATTAGTAAACTTCTTTTCTTTCAGTCATGTTTTTATTCAGGTACTTTCTTACTTGCAGCCAAAAGCATTCCAATATAAAGGCTTGTACTTCTCACCTAGAGTGCGTCTCAAGAAATCTCCTAAACATATGTAATCCTGTATCTAAGCTGCCAATTAATTTACTGTGTGTGTATGCACATGTATATACTTCAAGTCACATCTTTCCTTTTATTTGGACATACTGTGCTTTCTTCTACACTCAGTCATTAAAAATACCATCATTCTGGTTGGAATACCTCAACCCCTTCCCATTTATCCTCAGTAGGTAAACTGCATAAATATTTCATCTCAAGAGCATATCTTCCAGTATCACTATTGTTATTATTTATTGTAATAAAATATCATCTTTTCTTTTGTAGCATTTATCTTAGTTTTATATTTTACATTCATTTGTATAATTATTAATTGTTAATAATACTGGGCTTAACTATTCTTTTTATTAATAATCTTATTCATTTTATTAATAATATGTCTAACTGTATGCTCTCTCCACTAATCTCTGAACTTATTTATCACCCTGACATCTCTGAAATAACTCTTTAACTTGCCTTCCAGGACATCAGCTTTTTTTTTTTTTTTTCACTGACCAACTACTCTTTCTCAACCTCCTTAGATGGCTTCATTTCAGCTCCTTGACCTCTTAATAGTAGTGTCTCATTCACTGCACAGTCCTTTATCTCCTCATTTCTTACTATGACACCCATTCCCTGTGAAGTATCATCCTATCTAATTTCTTCAAATAATATCAATGATGACAAGAGCCCAGACTTTTCCTAATGGAAATCTCCACTAGGAACTCAAAATCAACATACTCAAACAAAACTCCTGATGTGGACCCCTCCATACCCCACAAAACCTTCTACAGCTACACTCCCACACATCCCAAGTAAAGGCAGGTCCATTTGTCCAGTTATTCAGGCCAAGTCAATTTGAGTTAACCTTGACTTATCTCTTGCTGTGTCATTTCAGGTTCTACTAATAAGGAAATTCTATAAGTCCTACCTTCAAACTACATCAAGAATACATTATATCAACAGACAAACAAACAAACAAACAAAAAAAGAATACACCTACATCTTCCCAACTCCATCATTACTACCCTAGTCCAGTCCTCCATTATCTTTCCCCTGGATTATTGTAATTGCCTTCTAACTAGTTTCCCTTCTTCCTCTTCACTCCTCTTCAGACTCTTCTCTACATAATGGCATGTAGCTTTTACTCTACTTGAGAACAAGAGGCTTTGGGGCATTATGACAAGCTTTTATAATAGCCCCAATTAAACATTTATTGCATGGTTCTCTTTTACTGTCCAAGGTGATTCTGATGCAGGTTATTTGAGGACAGTACTTGCAGAAACAGTGAGCTTAAAAGCAGCAGGGAAATAAAGTTAAAAGAGAAGAAATCCCCTTTGTGATCTTTTTTTTTTTAAAGATTTTATTTATTCATTTGAGCAAGAAAGAGTGAGAGAGAACATGAGAGGGGAGAAGGTCAGAGGGAGAAGCAGACTCACCACAGAGCTGGGAGCCCGATGACTCGGGGATCATGACCTGAGCCAAAGGCAGTCGCCCAACCAACTGAGCCACCCAGGCGCCCCCCCTTTGTGATTTTTGTCATCTCTCCTTTATCCTAGAGTTTCTGCCTGAGTTGCAACCCAAACACATGATGCTGCTATACGTCAGCAACATGTGTTTTATATCTTGGATGTTATTTCTTAGCAATGTATATGAGACACTTGACACAAATACAAGGGCTGTCTTCCATAGGAAACAACAGAAAACCACTTGAAGTTTTTTATCCACCATCAATCTCTTCCAGGGCCAGTTCAATATAGCATCAGTTCTGATGTCAGAATAAGAAAGAATTTGTGTTTTGTTTCATGTGACAATATTTAAGGGACACTGATTTTATATTTGAGCACACTGTATTAATTTCCTTAAGTTGTCAAAATAACAATGTGCATCATAAAATATACACTTTCTTATTGAACTGCAATATTTTCCTCCCTTCTTCACAGGACTTTTCTTCTTTCCTCCCATCTCCTCCTCCTCCCTTAACTCTCTTTTCCTTCCCTTCACCCCTGCCTCTCTTTCTTTCTTCCCTTGTTCTCTTGTGAAGCTGTGGACGTGAGAGTGTGAGGATGACAGCAGGCACCAGCATCTTCCATGTTATACACAGGGTTCTGAGCACAGCATGCCTTTGGCCCAGGCAGGTGGGGGAACTGAGAGAAGCAGGCTAGCCATCTGGAGATGAACATATGGGTGGTGTGGCATACATTCTCACAATTGGCGGCTGGGAAGATCAGAAATAGAATGGGGAGGTTTGACTCCTCTTAATCATAGAAACAACAAAAATACTGGAAATCAAAGGGGGTACTAATACAGAGGGATCCCAACTTAAACAAGAAACATAGTTTTCCTAAATGTCCATATAGTGCTATATATTTAAACTTTTTTAAAATTTAGAAATGTTTTCACTTTTATGTAAGTATTGACTGACTTTCCTCTCTTGTGTCTAATTATTAGCATCACCATCATCATCATTATTTTAATAGCTATTATAATAGTAGCTTACTAAAATACTAGTTGTTTAGTACAGTAGTTCCATTAATTGGAGAATTAAAAGAATAGCTACGGGATTTTTTTTTTTCTTCCTACTGATAGCCAGATTCCAACTCAGACAAAATTAATCCTGAATTGTGGGTACAAAATAGGTACAAAATAATGCAAAAAATGAAATAGTTTTTTTTAAAAACTCTTCCTAGATTTTATTCTAATCATTAGTCATCTTTGCTACATCTTTAAACTTTTCCTGGGCTAGGAATAGGGAGAGTATTTCAGTTCTAACTTTGATGTTTCCTAGTGCTTTAGGCACATAATTTTAGTTTCTTGGGACTCCATTTCCATCTCAAAAACAAAGTGATCAAAATAAAAGATCTTTACATTCAGATATTCTGTGATAGGACTTATGATTCCAAGTTCACTGTAGTTGAAACTAAGCAAAGTGAACTACTGTACACTAAAACAAATTGGGAATTATGTCAGAAAAATTAAATAAACATTGCCCGGTAAAACAGATTAGGGTGGCTAGTCTAAAAATGGTTCCAGGATGGCTATTTTATAAGCTAATCTATTCTCTACAAAATTGAATGAACAGAGAAGTTGAGAGACATACATACAGAAAAAAAAAATGTTACCTAGTGTATTGGGTTCATTTCTGGGCACGTCACTTTCAGAGCTATCTATATTTTACCTAGACAATGAAAAGCATACTCAGGGAGGGATGATCAAGATTATAAGGAGCCCCAAAAGCATTTAATATAAAGATTGATTGAATAAATGAAGGTCATTATTCCTGAAGAAGGTCCACATCAGAACAGGAAGCATGATGGTTCTCCTCAAATATATGAAGAAATGTTAGGTAGAAAAGAAGTTATACTTCTTTTCAGGAAGCATGATGGTTCTCCTCAAATATATGAAGAAATGTTAGGTAGAAAAGAAGTTATACTTCTTTTACATGTACTAAAAAAAGTACATTAATTTATTCCATATGTATTTGTGGAATGGATATTATGTCAGACAATAAGCCATATGTCAAGGACCAGATATTAAGTGAAAACAAATATGGAGTCTACCTTCATTAAATTTCAGCCCAGAACCTAATAAATCCTAGAAATAAATGTAAAATTAAAAATGTGATGTGTTACATAGGAGAGAAATTGATCTAGTTAGTAAGGTTGGTAAGTGTTTTCCATGAAAGAATCCATTGTAACTAAAATCTAAAAAATGAATAAATAAGGAAATAATTTTGCAAAAATTGATTTTATGCATGTGTACATGTATGTGTGCCTAAAAGGAAGAGTATTTGGTAGAAGGAACAGCATGAGTTAAGGTCTTATAATAGAAGGGACATGGTCTAATTGAGAAACCAAACAGGTGGTTGGGACATACAGGTTGAATTGAGACTGTAAATAGGAGCTAAAACATATGGGATTTTATAGGTCGTATTAGTTGTAATGAGAAATCATGGAAGTGTTTCAAGTTGGGATGAAGCAGGTGATATCAGTACATATTTATTCAGATAAATGCAGTGCGAAGGCAATTAAAAGAGACACAGAAGTGGCTGTCAATAACCACTTAAGAAGCTTCCCCCTCCAGACAAGAGACAATAAATGTTTGGTCTAAAGTAATGGTGATGGCCATGGAGATGGAGAGAACTGGGTAGGCATGTGGGATGTTTAAGAATGAAAAGCAACAGAATTTTTTGTTGAACTGTACAGTAGTAGAAAAGGGTGGTGTCAAGGTGGACTCCTGGTTTTCTGGCTTATACAAGAAATGGATGGTAGTGTTCCTGTCTTTCACTGATGAGATCAAACTAGGGAGACCAGGTTTGCAGACTTGCACATAGAGATTATGACTTCAATCTGGTCAAACTGAATTTACGTGTCATGTTTAAAATGTTAAAATCATCTAGTCCATACACACAGAGTCAAGAGAGTCAAGACACAGCTTAGTATTTGTGAAAGCCAGAGTTGCTGAAAAGTCTGGGAGAGAAAGGGCAAGTGAGAAAAGATCTTTTTGAAAGCAGCCTGACTCTTCCTGGTCCTGATTTTGTTTTAAACCAATGCTGAGATAAGCATAAAAGAAGCCCTCAGCAAATATTTAGCAAGAATCCAGTGTGACATTACCCAGAGGTCTGTATTCAAGGTTGAAAGTGGTACTGGAAAAAATAAGCTTGTCTGTGTGTTCCTTGCTTGGCGCTAAGCCTCAGTGCTTGCTGATAATTCAAGCTGTTAATAAAAAGAGGGCAACCTTTCCCCCCACATCAACAATGGAATAAATAAATAAATAAATAAATAAATAAATAAAACACCATGTGAGGAAATGCATAAGGCAAAACAAGTAAAGGCACAGCTGAGAAAGGAGAAAACAAAGTCAATAAAAGCTATCGATCGGGGATGCTTTAAGAATGTAAACATTCAATATTGAAAAGAAAACAGAAATGTAATTGTAGAGGCTGTTTAATATTTGCATAGCCATCATTAGAATGCTCACTACAGTTAACATTTCTGGAAGGACTTTTTTATAGTGTGCCTACAATTTAAATGACGCTTTCTCCAGTTGTCTGAAGCACTGAATAGCTCTGAATTCCTATTGACTGTTAAGACGTTCAAAAGTTATTTTATTTAAAATAGAAATTGTAGGATATTTGTGAAGTTTTACTGTTGGTACACAATCCTCCTTTTAATATCTTCAAGTTTTTAAAATGTTGGTATCTCTCACTTCACTATACTGTGGAAAAATTATAGCATGTCTTTCTCAAATATCTTGGGTTTATGACAGAAAGACATCACTAAGAAATCAATCATTCTCCAAGTTGAATCTTTTCAAATTTTGCTTCAGAAGTAGTCAGCAACATGAAGCTTTTAAAATGATCATTTCTTTGATAGCTTATGGATTGTTAAATCATGCAAATAATTAATTGATGTAATTAAACACATAAAACAACACTTGCAAAATTTTGTACAGTGAAAATTAACTAGAGTTTTACAGTAAATAGGCTATTAATGCAAAAGAAAATAGAAGTACACACTGAGATTCTGTTTTATGTGTGATATCAACCCAACCAGGGAAAATTTTTTTAATTGCCCTTTTTGGTGGAAAAAAGAACAAAATAACATAAATATTTACAATACTAATTCATCACTTTGATATACCTAATGCTGAACCAAATTATTAAGTCCAGTTTTCTGACATACCTTCAATTAAGAAAGAAAACCTACAATGACTGCAGAGAGAAAGATGTTTTTTGGATAAAAAGACCCTGAAGACCCTGGCTTTGGGCAAGCTCTTTTCAACCTCTGTGCCCTAGGAGATAAACTAATTGTCCCCTTTCCTTATCTCCAGCTACCCCCTGTCAAAAGTAGCTTAGCAACCCTACTTGTCTCTACCACTTTCTGTTTTCTCACTTTCCATTCTTAATAGCAGCCATCCTGGTTGATATTAAACTATGTGCTTTTTATTTGTTCAACATCCCTTTCTTCTATTAGAACTGAATCTTGTCATGTTTCTGATACATCCTGTTTCCTAGAAAAATGACCAGCACTTTGTAGAAGTCAAATAATCATCTAAAAAAAAAAAACAAACCTAAAAAAAGAACAACAAAACCAAAAAACACTCATTATATGCCACACACTGTGCATGGTGCTTTTTATGCATTTTTCTTATAATTCTTTAATATGCTTAGCTTATAATAAACCTTCAAAACTAATTGTGTTAAAATGAAACAAAATACTCTTCTAGTATAAAGGTTTGCTTAAATTCCAGTTAAGTCCATCTAACTCTACTGGTTAAAATAATTCTAATGACTATCAATACATGGACATTTGGCCAAATTTACTGTTTACTGCTGAATCTAATCAAACATATTAGTAATATAATAGAGAAGCAAATATATTTTGCTTATGTATATATCCTTGGTTTCTGAAATTCAGTAAGTACGTAATAAATGTTTGTTAAATTTAAAAAATAGCTATGACTAGTTTATGTTTACAGCTGTAGATGTACAGTTACTTGGCCCAATGAGAAGAAAAATATCTAAATATCTAAAGACTGCTTATGTCTGGAACCAGAACTCTCCATAGATGCTTATTTAAGGGTACAGATACTCATTAAATGAGTCAGTGTAAAAACGTACAGCAAGCAGAAAATGGAAGTGACACAAATAAGTAAATTCTGTGAATGAGAACCCTCTAAAGCAGGTGTTAGGGACTAAATTGTGTCCCTTTCAAATTCACGTATTGAAACCCAAACTTCCAATGTAACGGCATTTGGAGATAGGGCTTTTTAGAAGGCAATCAAGGTTAAATGAGATAATAAAGGTAGGGTGGTAATTCCATAAGATTGGTGCCCTACGAGGAAATTAAATTAAGTTGGTGATCTCTTTCTTATCACACATACCCACAAAGACTGTGAGAACACAGCAAGAAAGTGGCTGTCAGCAAGCCTGAAAGATCTCACCAGGAACCAAATCAGGGGACATCTTGATCTTGCACTTACAGCCTCTAGAACTGTGAGAAGGAAATCTCCGCTGCAGTCACTCAGTCTGGTATTTTATTATGGCAGCCCAAGCAGATTAATAAGGTTGGTACTATAATCTTCCCCATTATATCATGAGAAAATTGAGGCACAGAGAAGTATTTCATCTGAGGTCATAGACTTAGAAGTACCAATTCAAATCCAGGACTTAAATATAGGAGAATATAACTCCGGAGCCCATCCTATTAAGTATTTATAGTGCTTTTACATCAAGGAAGTAAAGGGGTGCAGATACAAAGAAAACATGCATGTGGAGAAATCATAGAGAAATGAGTATTAACCCAGAGAGGCAAGTAAACGCCAAACCAGGCAGGGACTTTTTTTTTTTTTTTTTTTTTTTTAAAGTGTTCCTTTTCCTAAGAGCAAAAGGAAGCCACCGAAAGAGTTTAAAGAAAAGGGACAGTGGGGAAAATGGGACCATGGATGGGATGGATTCTGAAAAGGTCACTGTGGCTCCAGTATACTTGTTAGAAATACTGAAAAGACTTGGCCTTGACAGTAAATAAAAGTGGCCATTTAAAGTCTACTTGGCATTTTTTGGGTTCTTTTCCATAAGTCATTTTACTCCCTGACACATCACTAAAGAGGCAGAAAGGCAAAGAGGTGAAACTTCTTCAGAAAGATATGTAAGATTTGCCTACTTAAGACTCTCTGTTGCAGGTAAATATAGTGTATTATTTTCCCACTGTTACCAAAACAAATTACCACAAAGTTAGTGGCTTAGAATAATAGAAATGTATGATCTCACAGTTCTGTAGGGTCCCAAGTCTAGGTAAAGTGTGGCAGAGCTGACTCCATTAGTGCCACACAGCCACAGGAATGAGGTTTCCACTTTATTGCTGGCTGGCTGACATGGGTCATTCTCACCTTTGGAAGGCCCATTTCCAGGCTACTTACTACTGCCTCCAAAGCCAACAATGGTGATGGGACGCCTGGGTGGCTCAGTCCATTAAGCATCTGCCTTTGGCTCAGGTCATGATCTTGGAGTTCCAGGACTGAGCTCACATCTGGCTCCCTGCTCAACAGGGAAGCCTGCTTCTCTCTCTCCTACTGCCCCTCTCCCTGCTTGTGCTCTCTCCCTTACTCTAATAAATAAATAAAAACTTAAAAAAAAAAGGCAACAATAATGAATCTTCAAATCACTCTGATTCTTTTCTCTCTGCCTCATATCTCTACCCCATGTCTTCTGCCTGAATAATCTGCCTTGGTCTTTTGCTTTTTGGGACCCCTGTGGTTATAGTGGACCCACCCAAATAATCTAAAATAACCTCCCTAATTTGAGATGAGTTGATTAGTAATCTTAATTGCATTTGCAAAGTCTCTATACGGCATAGCTAGATTAGTGTTTGATTGAATAAACAGAAAATAAATCTTGGGGGACATCTTTAGAATTCTAAATATGCTTTATGGTCCCCACTTTATATACACATATCATTTAGAATTAATCACATAAGCATGGAGGATGTTCTTGATCTGACCATTTGCTTACTTCCGGCTACTGTAAATATATATATATATTTTTTATTCTTCCTTTAGTCATAAAACAAGGGTTATATGAAAACACATTCTCTTGAAAGAAATCTAATACTAGGGGTGCATATGTCATTACATTTTGAGCCAGTATATATGAATAGAGATTTAAAGCACAGAAATAAATTTCTTAATATGATAAATTAAGATAGTCTACTCATTCCAATTATCTTTCCAGGAACTCATCATTCCTCCAGGATTTCATTTTGCTATTTCAGATACAAATGACATATTTTAATTCAGTAAAACCAGCACTAATAATTTCTTAGCAAAATATGACAAAAAACAAGGGCACTTTAGATGATAGATGATGGAACTTGGCAGTAGAAACAAATTTTGATTTCCCTTATACTGTCTATGGCAATACCTCTAGCGATGAAGGGAACAAGGGTATGTCATGGTAAATGTCTGTATCCTAAAGCAAGGAATAATTAGTCAATAGCAGTATTTTGTATGAGTAATCATGCTTCATCTAAATCAATCTTCACAAAAATATTAGGTGCTTCAGAGATGACCTTAAAGCATCTACTACATGATATCCCTGATTTTAAGGGAGTTAATGCATATCCCTTATAAAGTAGCTTATCTGAAGGTAACTGAGGTATTTGAGAAAACATTGCTCTAAAATGGGATAAACATGGATAAAAACTAAAAGTGACATTTAATCCTACATTCAGATAAAATAACAAATTAAGTATTATTTAATGGATTTCAAATCTATACTACTTTCCCTCCAGGAAAAAAAAAATAATCAGGTAAGAGTTAGTAAACAACTAAATATCTTTCTAATTTCAAAGAGCTTTGAAAAATAAGTGAACACATCAACGACTAATAGGAAATACAGTTTTTATTTTCTAAAACAGAAACAATAAATCTAGAAGCCAGTATAAATTATACTTTTTCAATTGGCCCTATAATTCCCAAAGTCGTATGTCTTATGCTCAAAGTGACCAACATCTCTATGCTTTCTGTAAGGGGTCAGAAATAATGCAGAGGGGATGCTAATTACATGGTCATTATAGGACATACAACATGTTGATTGATTACTAGACACTACTGTCTATGGGAATAAGGAACAGAAGGCCAGAAGTTATGAAACACAAAAATGAAAATGAGATCAAGAATCCCACGAGTCTCCTCAACTCTGACTCTTTAACCAGTAGGTGGGGAGGTTATGGAGTTTAGATGTGTTTCATTTTTGAGTTCACGTTAAATACACAATGTAAGTAAAACAGCACCACATTGTTTCTTACATTTTATATGAATACTGCATTTAAGAATAATACGTATTTAGAAAGTAGTTGGTGGCGGATAGTAAAATGTCCTTATCCTGAGCCAAATCCTTGTTACTTCTATGCTGTTTTAGAAAAAATCTGCAACTTGAACCATCAACTCCAAAGTGTATTTCCAAAGCAGCAGGTGGTTTCTGAACATGCATTGCCCACAATTCTTTTAGAAAGTCCAAATGCAGTCACATCTATCTTATATTTATAGACTCACTCGTCTTTCAAAGTACAACTACTTAACACTGACAATCGCATAGATAACTGACAGTGTATGTCTCCTGATAATACAATGAAGTTTAAATTTTTTGGCTTAAGAATGTAGGTCAATTCACCAATACTTTATGAACAGTGTAGATCCAATTTACCTCAGAGACTACCTAGAGACTATGTTTATTAGGCATAATAGGAGTTATTTGTTCCAAACTTTACTCATGAGGTTCATATTTTATATATATATATGAACCTCATGAGTAAGGTTTGGAACAAATACATACACATATATATACGTGTGTGTGTGTGTGTGTGTGTGTGTGTGTATATTTATATATATATGCCATTGAAATGAAACTCAAACCCAAGAATACCCAATGAGCAATGCTTGCATCCTACAAAGATTCAATAACACCACTGCAGCCAGCCACTTTCTAATATATTTGGGCCTTTGTTGTGCCAGAGTTCAGAATAAATCAGGAGAGTAGACAACTATTTATGCATTCTCCAATCTTCTGCCAAGCTGAGGAGAACAGCCATTTTTACTCATAACATTTCTCGAGCTGTTAAAACCCTTACAAAATAGGACTCTGAAAAGTGATACAAAACTGGAATAAGCACAACCTTGCAACACCATTTTCTAAAATAGGACTAGATTTAAGGAGATAAACAAAAGTCTTACAGTGTTTAAGTGTCCTCTAAGGTTTCCAAATGTGATATCATGGCTTATTAGTGGATTAAATACAATCATGTCTATATCACTAATTGGACAGAATTTTGTTGGAAATCCTACAAAAGGGAGATGAAGGTAATATTTGTTAGAAGAAAATAAGAAGAAATGCATTTTGGTAGTTTTAGTGTAAATTAACTCAGAGTCCTAAACATTCTCTTCCAAAGTTTTGGGATATATCCTATATAAGCTAACAACTTACAGACAGTTCAATGATGCAATTAAGGATACACTTTCTAGAAAAAATTCATTTGGTTTAAATCCCGGCTTTACCATTTACTGAGAATGTGATCTAAAGCTGTAAATACGGATAATAAAACATTTGTTTGTGGAACACTTGAGATGATTAAAATAGGTAATATACATGGAGCATTTAATAGAATGCTTGCTATAATATTAGATACTCAATAATGTTAGCTAATAATATTGAGCGAAGTAGAAACAAAGCAATTTTAAGACAATAATAGCTAGGTGCTATAGTCAACAGCAACTTTTCACATTGATGCTATAATTTTTCTTGTGTGTGTTTTATATTTATTTCATTTAGGAAATATAACCTATCTGCCTTTGAAAGGACTTTAGACAAGTTACAAAATCAAACATAAGAGAAGATAGACTCAATATGAATAAAATCACAATGAATTATTCTTTCTTTCCCACTTACCTAGTATAGTGCTTTGCACATACTGTACAAATAATGCTTGATAAATAAATAAATAAATAAATAAATAAAATGGATGAAATGGTAAGTTATGTATAAACATACATTTATGTAAGTGCATGCATAAATGAAAAACATTCTGGATCATCTGAAAGATAGAGAATGATTATGTTTTCAAAAACCAACAAGCAGGTTGCCATATTCTGGCAATAATTCTAAAGGTAAAGAAAAGTAGAACGACAACAACAAAAATGTTTAAGTTACCTGCTTTTCTTTTATGCTACAAGAAGGAAAAAAAAATTAAATTTCCCCTGGCGTTAAATGCGAGCAGAATTTGGAGAGCAAAAGGATTCTAGTTTCTTCTCCTAGTTTTGACACTACATAGCCATGTGACTTCAATCTCCTCAGAGTTCTGGATTCCTCAGTTGAAAATAAAGGGGTAGGTCAGGAGTATTGCTAAAGTTTTTTACTTTCAATATTTTGTAAGTAACTTAGATTAAAAAAAAAAAACTGTCTAAAGCCACATGAGGTAGTAGGAGTGGATTCTCCTATTAAAAAATGCAACCTTAAGGGCGCCTGGGTGGCTCAGTGGGTTAAGCCTCTGACTCTTGATTTTGGCTCAGGTCATGATCTCAGGGTTGTGAGCCTTAGTCCCATGTCAGTCTCCCTGGTGGGTGTGGAAGGTGTGGAGCCTGCTTAAGATTTGTTCTCTCCCTCTCTCTGCCTCTGCTCCTCTGCTCCCTCCTGCTCATGCACGCAGGCAAGCGTGCTCTCTTTCTTAAAAAAAAAAAAAAGGTGCAACCTTAATAAGTCAAATCCGTCCTACTCTAATGGGATTTAACTTGTGATTCTGAGACCCTGGATGCTGCTAACGACGGTAGGATCATTCACTCATTGATTAACTGGAGGGTAGGAACTCCAACTAGATACAATCAGACTGACTTCAAATCCCAGCTCTTGCTACTCATTAGCTATGGCTAGATAATCACTCTTTTCCTCCTTACCCTCATGTCTTAATAAGAGAATAATAATAGCATATGCTTCTTAAGTTTGATTTAGGGGTTAAATGTGTTACTGTAATGTGTTCAGGAATGTGGCATGGTTAGTACCAACACATGTTCACTATTAATGTGGAAGCTCAGAGTTCATTAGAGGAGTTTTCCAGAAAATGGATGGATAGATGATTTGCATCTTTAAGCCTACCTTACTAGACAACTCCCTTGATGGCATGATGCCTTTATTTATTTTCCAACACTAATTTACAACAGATATTTTCCATGCTCCATCTGTGTCCCATATAATGTATAAGCACAGATGATGCATTAGTAAGCAAATTTATACGTGGACCCTGCTCTCAAAGATCTTGAGTTGGATAGAAATGAGCAAAACTATTCCAACAAGTAAATGTCTTAATTACATTAAAATATTATTTGTTTTACATGAGTAGTAAATACAAGAATTCATAACCAATTTTATGCTTATAAATATTTAAGAAGATACATAGTAAAAACAAATAAATTCTTTAATAGGGATACATGTGTCACTTAAATCAATACAACGCACATCTCTGCCTTCTGCCTTCATATTTAGTGTAAGGAAACCAACCTGGCCTACATCCTTCAAGACGGCCTTGTAAGACCACTTCGGAATACTAAAGTTGAGTATTTATCCATTCAACCAGCACTATTAAGCACTGTTCTAAATAATAGGGATGCTTAATTGAACAAGACATAAAAGATTTCTATTCTTGAGGAAATTATGTTCTCTTTTGGAGAGAAAGACAGTGAAGTAGTAAACAAACAAATATATAAATAAGAATTCCCTTCAGTAAACAATGCTTTGCAGAAAACTTTACAATAGGTAATTGGTGATATGAAATCTTGGGCATTGGTGGCTGTTTCAGGTTGAGTGATTAAGAAGAAAGTCTCTTGAAGAACGTCGCATTTAAAATTAAAGTTGATTGATGAGAAGGAGCTAACAGTGGGAGGCATCATGGGGGCAGAGAATCCCAGACAGAGGAAGAAGCTAGTGCAAAGGCCTGGAAGTAAAAATAGCATGTTGTAGTAACAGCTCAATGAGGCAGGAATGCACTGGGCAAGGAAGGAGAAGAGAGCTGGCTGCAGAAGGAGGAACAATCTAACTGATATAAAAGTTATACAAGGTAGGGAGTAGAGAATTCATCCAAGTGAAATGCATCACCCCCAAAAGTTTTTAAGGAGAGAAGGGACTATCTGATATGTGATTTAAGAAGACTTTTCCATAATTTAAGAAGACTATTACGATTACAAAGGGGATTAAAAAAAGGGGAGAGGGATTACAAAGGGCAACGAAGTAGCAAGGAAACAATGAGGAAGTTGTTTTGGTGCCTCAGGCAACAAAGTGATTACACTGGGAATTTTAAAAATAGAAATATTTGGGATTTATTTTAAATGTAAAGTCCATAGTAACTGCTGATGCATTGAATGTAGTAGGTAAAGGAGAAAAAAAAAGAAATTAAGTATAATTATGACAATTTCACTTGAGAAATGAAACAGAAGGTGGTATTATGCAATCAGATAAAGACTTACTTAGAGTAGAAAAGGTTGGATGTATAGACCAGCTATTGACAAACTTACTGTAAAAGGCCAGACAGTAAATATCTTAGTATTTGCAGATCACACAGTGTTGGCTGCAACTATTAACTCTTCACTGCAGTGTGAAATCATCTATAGACAAAATGTAAACAAATGGGGTGATCATGTTCCAAAAATTTTTACTTAGAATTATTTGAGGTTCAGACTATAATTATATTGTAGTTTACCAACATCTGATATGGACAAAAAATTTTGTTCAGGTCATGTTAAGTTTGACATGCCTATCAGACATCCAAATGGAAGTCCCAGGTTGGGTATACACCTCTAGAGTTCTGAGGAGAGGTCAAGAATTGAGGGCAAAAATTAGGATTTAGCAGTATTTCAATTGTATTGAATTAGAGACCCAATAGTGAGGATGTAGATAAAGAAAAAAAAAGAAAGAGACTCAAGGATAATCGAAACCCTCCAATATTTGGAATGTTGAGGTCAAGAAGAAGAGATCATAGAGATAGGAAGAAAGCCATCATTCAGTTTAGCATCCATTAAATGAAGGGAAGAAGAGATATCCAGAAGATAGTGTAGCTGGCCATGTTGAAAGCTGCTAAAAGTTAAGTAAGATAAGAATAAAGATGAGACTACTCATTTTGGCAATGTGGAGGATACTGATGACTAATATTTGAATCTCTGGAAGGTGAGAAATGGATATAGCAATAAAATACAATTCTTTTACAAAGTTTGGCTAGGAAAGGAAGTAGAAAATGCGGATCATGGCAAAATGTGGGGCTAAAGGAAGGCTTTTATTATTTAAGAATGAATGATGGTAAGAAAATGTTTATTACTTGTTGAGAATGAGTCAGCAGAGAGTGAAGAACCAATGTAGGCAATAGAAAAAGAGGATACATACATGTAAGAATAAATTCTCCAACAAGGGAAGATGGACTCAAATCCAGAGCATAAAGCATTGGGGGTTAACTTTGTCTTACAATCTGGAGATCTGGGATAAGTCATTTTCCTGCCTATTTCTAGAAGCTTTATATAACAGGCAAATGCTGGAGCCCACTTGAATCAGTTAGAAAGCACCCGTGTGAAATATTAAGGAATTTTAACTTTTGATAACTTTAAATACGCCATGCTATATTTACTACAGAGAAATAGGCAAATCCTACAAATTAGGACTTTTTTTTCTTTTAAAGAATCTGAGGTGTTGTATAACTGCTGGTGGCCTGATGCTATTATAATACCAAGAAACTGTTATAGAAATCCCTTCGAGATGACTTAATACTTAATACTTAGTATTCAAGATGTCGTAATACTCAAGTTTCTGTGTCAAAATCCCACTATCCAACCACTGTGGGCTACTGCTGGAAATTGGTACAGAAGGAAACTCTGAAACCAACACAAGAAGTAGGTCTTGGAGCACTGACTCTTCACAGTTAATTGGAATGTTTTAATATAAAGGAGACCCTGAACCTTAAAAAAAAAAAGTATGAACTATAAAAATCTGGCTAGAACGAGAATGAATCAAATGCCTACTTTCATGGCAATCTTATTCTCCCTCAGTACATGTTCTTATGACCTTCAATTGGTTCATGGATATTAGGTTCCCTGCTTCTGTTGTTCAAATATGACACTTCCCATTGGTTGCTGATGCTGACTCTTTCCTTGACTGTACCCCCATTTGGCTTCCCCAGTGGAGTCTGGGTAGCTTGATCATCTTTTCCCAACAAGTTATTCCTATTTTCATCTCTAGTTGGACTTTGCAATTCTCACCTTGATGCTGATAACCTGTTATGGACCGAATATGTGTATCTCTCTAAAATTCTCACGTCGAAATCTTAACCCCCAATATGATGGTATTAGGAAGTAGGGCCTTTGGGAGTTAATTAGGTCATGAGAGTAGAGCTCTCCTGAATGGGATTAGTGTCCTTATAAGAAAAGACATAAAGGAGCTTGCTCCCAATCTCTGGTCTTTGTCATGCAAGGATATCAAGAAAAGACGGTTGTCTACAAAACAAGAAGAGTGTCCTTGACAGAAAATGGATCTGTCAGAACCTTCATTTTGGACTTCCCAGGTTTCAGAAATGTTACAAATAAATGTGTGTTGTTTAAGCCACCCAGATTACGGTATTTTTGTTAGAGCAGCCCAAAATGATGAAGACTCAACCTGTATCAATAGTGTTCAAGACACAATTACCCCAGAGAGCTTCTGTTTTACAAATGGAAATAATGGAATATGTGAGACAAACAGAAAATTGAAGCTCATTTTTATTTTTAATTACTGGAAAACAAACTAAAAACAAATTGCTACCAAGTCTTCAAACTTTGTAAATGAAACTCATGCCAGAATAAACAGATGGCCTCCAAGCCTTCTCAAGAAGCACATCCCACCACAGGCAATACTCCATAGCATCCAAGTACATGGCGCAAGGGAGCTTAAAAGAAGACATTTAGATCTGTGATCCTGCACGTTATGGGCTAACAGGTTTAATGAGGTTGGCATGACCTGTGCATCAAGTCAATTATACTTCGGGTAGTGGGGAGGAACAGGAGAGGTAAATTAATTTTCTTGAAAGAGCCATATTCCTCTAATTTTTAATAGATTTCCGTAAGATTTCACCCTCACTAAATCCCTGGTTGAGATAGAGAATAGTGCAATTTGAGAAGACAGGTATTTTATCTCTTCTTTTCCTAAATATCTTTCAATTTCAGATAAAAGAAAAACCTGTAATGCAAATATCAGTAATTACTATTATGCATTAATGATTTCATTGGTCAGACATTGTGATTGGACAATGAGTAAAATTTCCTTGACCCAGGATTAATTATATCATTCCAATAACTAAAAGTAGTCTTCAGAAGTGTCAAAAGAAATGAGGGGGGAAAACCCTGTTTTCATTAATTTTAGTTTTACTCTTTAATAAGTTTTCTCATTAACCAAGTATACCCAGCTTATGTTGCAATTTCATGTTATTTAAACTATTGGAAAATTGTGATAATTAGAAGGAGTGGCAAGAAGGGCATCACCAAGCTAAGACTGAAAGAAGAAAATCAAAAAAGATCATGAAGATTGCATTTATTTTCATTGAGTCTATCTTGTGTACTCTCTCGGTGAAGGACTGGAAGTCTATTACAAAATATGAGGATCTAAAAAAAATGAGGATCTAGGTAATTATCCACTTTTAAAAAATGTAATTGGTCATCATAAATCATGACACCTTATATTTGTACGTGACTTGCTGACTTGTATTATACAATATATGTTCACATGCATTATATTTCCATAATCTGTATTTTACAAGTGAGGGATGCTATCCAGAGATGTAGAAAAACTTGGCTTAAGCCTAAGAGATAAGTGATGGCAAAAACCAAGAGAAGGCAGTTCTTCTCAACCTGTTATTACTGCTCTTTCCTTTTATTAAGCTAGTAGTTAGAGATTCTAAGCACTTACACTGACATTTATTTATTCATTCAGTTAATACTTAAGAAATGATTGAGACCTATCTTGGATCCATCCTAAGCTAGTACTGAGTATACGGTGGTGAATAAAACACAAATGGTCCTTCCCTTATTGGAGCATAGAGACTAGTTAGCCTGAGAGAAAGAAAAAAAATAGTAAAGGAACTTCAAAAAAATAACAAAACATTTAAAATAAATGTCATTTAAAAGCAACCAGGGTGCGCTTAGACAATGAATAGAAGCTGGTCTTATTTGAGGGGGCAAAAAATAAGGGTAGTTTTCTCTAAAATTTAAGCAGAGACCTGGAAAATGCAGAGTCAATTATATGAAAAGTGGGTGAAAAAACATTCTGGGCAGATGGAATGTGTGACAAGGAGAGGGTCTGGTATGTCTGAAAAACCAGAAGTTGTCCCTTGTGACAAGAATGGAAAGCAAGAGGGGGAGGCTGTCAGGAGGAGAATTTGGAAAGGCTGTCAGGGGCTAGAAGAAAGAAAGTGTTGGATATGGTAAGGAGTGTACATTTTATTTAGGTTCAGTGGGAAATCAGTGCATGGTTTCCAGGGAGAATGATATTATTTTATGCAATCCTCTTAACATTGCTATTGGATAGGTAGGAGAGTGATCAGAAGAGCTGGTGGGCTAGAGCAAGAACAGATGCAGAGCTTTCAGTAATCTGCTAAAGGGACACAGCCATTTATTCACAAACACTCATCCAGGTTTCCCTGCCTAGCCAGGTAGAAATATCCAAAATAAACTCTGAGAAGAAAATGAACACCTCATGGTTTAAAAATAACGGAACACTTTCTGAAACTCTACTGTCAAAATACCTAAGTCCCAAGCAACAGACAAAGAGTCAACTTCCAGCGGCAGACAGCAGTTCTCTTAGCTTTAGGGAGTTTAAAACCAAAATCCTTATGTGGATTTCTGGCAACAGACACATCGTTTACAAGGATTGTCATTTCTTTAAAAAGAACATTCAATGTTTAATACATAAGCTTTATCCACTGCTTAGTATCATGAGGATTAATTAGTTAAAGCAACAAAAATACATTGAGGATAAAGAGTGCTAACATGTCAATACATCATGTTCTTGCTGCTGTAAATCAGACACTTAAGATTGCAATTTGTTTAGAACCTTTCACTTCCCTGAAGTCAAACTTAAGATCTGTCTGCTTTTGTTTGTTGATGTACTCTCAATGCCTGTAACAATGTCTGACTTGAAATAAATGCTGGTGCTCAATAAATTTGTGTTCCATGAAATAAATTAAAACCTGGCTCTAAAAATCCTTAGAAAAAGTGACACTATTAAGATACCTATTATTTTGAATTTAACTGCTTTCTTATATCGCTGATTGCCATTTACACTGCTAGTTCTCTGCATACAAACTAGTGAAAATTAACTGAGTACATATGTATATATGTCTGTGTGCATGTATGTGTAATTTATTCAGCACACTGTGAAACAGTGGTAGCGTGGTTGGGGAGGGGGGTATCAAAAATGTCAGTGTTTTATTCATTGTCTTGACTCACCACACATTAACTTATTAAGCCAAGCAGAGAAACTCCTTAGAACATGCTTTAGAAAGTTAGGACACATGTACAAATGTTTACTAAGGAGAAATCTTATAAGGATTCTCTTTTTGCCCTAACAAAAGATTTGAAATCTTGGTCATTCTATACATGATGACTTCCCCAGGTATTGTCCATAATTCCTGTGCTTGTTTACTTCATGGCAATGTTGTAAGCTATAAGTGAATTATTTATTTGTCTCCCTTCTGTCTCCCAGCAAAGTATAAGCTCATGAGAACACGGGCCTTGTCCTTATTTTTTCGCTTTATTTCTAGAAATTAGCACAGTTGCCTATGCTCAAGGTGCCAGGGAAATATTTTGAGAATAAGTAGACAAGGTTCAGATATGTATCTATGGATTCTGTTCTATAAATCCTCATACCTTTTCCATTTAATATTTATACCATTCATTCTTCAATATATACTTTAATATATTAGATGTTATACATGGCTTATGTAGCAAGATGGAAATAAATGTGCTTCTCAAAGGAAGCAGTCTTTTAGGGAGGCAGGTCAAAAATAAGAAAACACACATGAATAAAACAATTATAAACTGTAATAATGGCATATGGAAATTAAATTGAATAGGACAGAAAAATATATGGGAATCAGGAAAGATTTGGAAAAGACAAAAAATCATTTATGAAGAGAGCCTGAGAATGAGGTCAGGAGTCAGTGAGAGGCTCCAAGGAGCGAGAATCTTGACATTTCAGAGAAGTGTAAAGAAAATGAGCTTTGGTGCACCTGGGTGGCTCAGTTGGTTCAGTGTCTGCCCTTGGCTCAGGTCATGATCTCAGGGACCTGGGAACTAGTCTGCATCATCGGGTACCTTGCTCAGCAGAGAATCTGATTCTCTTCTGCCTCTGACCCTCCTCCCTGCTTGTGCTCATGCTTTCTCTCTCTCTCTTTTTCTCTCTCAAATGAATAAAAAATCTTAAAAAAAAAAAAAAAAGAAGAAAATGAGCTTGAAGTAATCATTCAATACAGAGAGTGAAGCATGGTAAAGTTGGAGAGGTAAAAAGCTATCAGAAAGCGTTTCCTAATAAAATATAGAAAAATCCATTGAATTTCAGATTAAGTATGTCCCAAATATTTCTTGAGATATATTTATCCTAAAAACTTCATCAAGGGGTGTCTGGGTGTCTCAGTTGGTTAAGCCTCTGCCTTCGGCTCCGGTCATGATCTCAGGGTCCTGGGATCGAGTCCTAGGATCAAGCTCCTTGCTCAGGGGGGAGCCTGCTTCTCCTCCCTCTCCCTCTGCCCCTCCTCACTGCTCACTCTCTCTCAAATAAATAAATAAAATCTTTTTAAAAAATGATACTTATCTGAAATTCAAATTTAACTGGGCATTCCTTTAAGTTGGCATTTTTATATGTATAGTTGAAAGTCATTATTTATGGATTCTGTATTTGTGAATTTACCTGCTTGCTAACATTTAATTGTAATACCCCAAATCAATAGCCATGGTGCTGTCACAGTCATTCATGGACAAGTGCAGAGAATCAAAAAGTTTAACTCACCCAACAGGCACTTCCCCAGCTGCAGTCAAACAAGGCAGTGTGCTGGTATGGACTTGCATACTGCGTATGTGCTATTTTTATAGTCTACCCAGTGTCACTTTTTTTTTTTTGATTTTTCAATTTTAGTGCTTTTGTTGGTGATTTTACTATTTAACATGGTCCTCAAGCTGAACTGTTGTCAAGTGTTGCTAAGTGCAAGAACGCTGTAATATATCTGAGAAAAATATGTGTGCTAGATAAGCTTCATTCGGGCATGAGTTATAATGCTATTGGCTAGGAGTTAAAATATTAATCAATCAGTTATTATATTTAACATAATAACTATGGGTATTTATATATAATGTTATAAAATTTTGTATTTTATACATTTATGAATTATATATTATTTATATATTAATTATATATTACTGATTCATCAATATTTGAATCATAGCCAAAATATATATAATATATAATTGGTTCATTGATATTTGCACTCATGGCATATATATATATATGTATGATTTACAGTATAAAACGTAGTCTAATATATTATCATATAAAATGCAGTATATACATGTTTTATGTAATTGATATTTACCCTCACAATCTACATACAATATAATATATATATATAATAATGTGTCTTTCAAGAGAAATACACATAACACAAGGTTATGTACTTACTGTTCAATGAAAATGTTCCAGAGGCTCTCAGAGACCTAAGGCTCTATTTCCCCTAGAAGCAATAGTTCCAGATTTGCTAATTCAATGTTGTTGGCAATTTTATAGAACATATGGACTGCAATTAATGAAAATCAATGATATATGTGTGTGTGTGTATATATATATATATATATATATATCCTATATATATATGTATGCATATATACAAGTGGACTTTATATATATGAGTTATATATATTTAGAATTCATAAATGTATAAAATATACAATTTTATAGCATTATATATAAATATACATATTACATATATATATATATTTTTCCTTAATCTGACAACCTGAGGTATCTTGTAGAGTTTTGTAGAACACGGTAAGGAGTTCAGATGCCATTCTGTTTCTAGGTTTAATAAGAAGCTACTGAAGTTTAAATATGGAGAACATGTTGGGGAGGGGACAAATTTGGAAGCAGAGAAAAAATTAACTGCCTATTTTGATAGCCAAGGGAAAAAGTGATGATAAACTGATTTAAAATTAACAATTGTTGGTAGAGATGGGAAATAATAGATATTTTTAAAGTTTATTTTTAAGGCAGAATAAAACTATGGACATTGAACAACCATATGCAAACCCATGAGTGGACAGACTGAAGTTTCCAGATGAAGTTAGTACTAGATGCATTATTATGCATCACTATGAGATCAAAATGAGATAATACATGTAAAGACCCTGCTATAATCTACACTCGTGGGAAATACACAAAAATATTTATGCATTCTCTCACTGTTCTCATCACTCCACAGAAAAATCTTATATTTTGCCATAAACTTTAGTTGAGAGGATTATTTTCATAAGAAGTGAGTTCCAGGATAGTTATTTTTAAACAGTTCATCTGACATCTTTTTAGAATCAACGGTTTTCCCATCCATGAAAAGCTACTTGTAAGTGCCTTGGATGTTCCCTTAGGTTTAGTGGTATAGGCACATATTTGTCAACTGTCCAAAGATTTCTTAATATTCCACAGGAATAAACATATAAATATTCAGATGCTCCTGTTCTTGGCCAGCATCAGCAGCATAAGGCACTGAAGTCTGCTATGTGATCCAAACCTTGTAGTCTTTAATTCAACACTAATGGCTGAGATATAAGAGCAAACACTTGTTCATGTTCCAGAGTCATCTGCTATGAAATCCACTTGGCAGGTCAAGTTAGAGAAATGTTGACATACAAAATGTTAAATAAAGGTTTGCTTTAAACCTCCATACCTCATCGGGTGCAAGTTGTTTCTGGTTAATGAGTGAAAAATACTGCAGGATCAGATGTTATACAGACCCTCCCATTGCTAGCAGGCAAATGTTGCAAGAGTCCAAAGAATATAATATAATGGAACCCTTTCTAGTTGCAAAAATAGGGGATAGAATGTCAGAAACTAGATTATTTTAGTTTGGAAATAGCTAAGTGTTAAATGATATTGTTTTAATTAACTAGTTCAGTAATTCAACAACTAAATACACATGCACACATACTTTTATCCAAATCATTTGTATGCATGAAACAGGTAGCTTAATGTGATGCAATTATGAAATATTAAGGGGTGAAAGGAGACACAAGGAAAAAGAGGAGAAAGAAAACTGTAGTCTCTAAATATCTGCTTAAAGTTCTCTCAAAAAGAAGTCTGTGACAACTCATGGGAAAAAGAAAACATCAGTCACGTGTGCTAACCAAATTATATACCCAATCAGCAAAGTAAGAAGGAAAAAGAATAAAATTTAATTTGAGTTATATGCATATGGGCACATGCATCTGCACATATAAAAGGACTGAAAAATTGTGGATGGTAGGGAGAGTGACAGATTACATTTTTACCTGAGACATGGAATGCTACATTTGCTGGCACTTGTGTCATAATCTAGTATCCAAGTCCAGATAAAACCTCATAGAGAATGACTCTATATTCATAAATAAAAATACATCTCTAGACTGAGAAGAGCAACACCATCCCCTTCACGCTTTTTGTGAGGATGTTTAACATTCTATTTAGCCCCAACGGACATTAGCGGTAGATAAGGTGTCACCTAGAATACATTTGTGTGTATTTAAAGAACAGGGAGGAAAAAAACAAGACAAAACCATTATAGGCATAGCTATCTGTACCTCAAAGACCTTTTGGGATTACAAACATTTTAGCTTCTTTTCACCCTCTCTCCCAAAATGTTTATTCACACAAAAAAACTATTTTCAGGGCACCTGGGTGGCTCAGTGGGTTAAGTCTCTGCCTTCGGCTCAGGTCATGATGTCGAGCCTCGCATCGGGCTCTCTGCTCAGCAGGGAGCCTGCTTCCTCCTCTCTTTCTGCCTGCCTCTCTGCCTACTTGTGATCTCTCTCTGTCAAATAAATAAATAAAATCTTTAAAACAACAACAAAAAACAAAAAACAAAACTATTTTCTTCTCCTTAAGTCTTATTATCATTGTGATTATTACATTTGAAGACTTTTGAGGTTTCCAAGAAATTCTCTTATATATTGCCTAGTTTTATTTTTCTGCTCTAAATTCATATCACTAAGCATGACTGTAAGGCTCTTCACGACCTCACTTCTACTTGATCCCTCTCTTGCTTTTCTCAACACTAATAGCATGTAATCCTTCATTCAACCTTTATTATTTTCCAGTGTTTAGAACATTCTTCTTTTTCACCTATCAACATGGGGGGGCGGCTTAAGGATTATAGAGGAAGAGAAATCAATGTCTCTAAAACAGGACTTCTAAAACTTGGCACTATTGACATTTGGGGCCAGTTAAATTTGTTTGTTTGTTTTGGTTGGGGGCTGTCTTGTGTATTGTAAGATGTTTAGCAGCATCTCTGGCTTCTTCCTACCTAATGCCAACAGCAATCTTATCACAGTTGCCACGATTAAATATGTCTGCAGACATTACATTATAGCCCTTTTGTCTCATCCACTCGCCTTGCAGTTATAATCTATACAGAAAGTTTCGAAATCCTATTACAACCATTAAAAAGAATAGTATGCTATAAAAATGTAAAACCAAGAAATACCTTCTAGAGAATAAAAACATAATTGTCAAAAATTAATTATAAGGCTTTTAAATAATGTTAAATAATTCTCTTAAACCATGAAGAAAACAAAAACATCTTTAAAAAAGACAAACTTAGAAGGTCCAACATCTCAGAGAGAACACAACAAAGACAGAATAAAAGAAGATAATGAACCCAGACATACTGTTTTGAAATTTCTCTTTTCTTAAAGATTTTATTTATTTATTTGACAGAAAGAGAGAGAGAGAGAGAGAGAGAGAGCACACAAGCAGGGAGAGGGACAGAGGAAGAGGGAGAAGCAAGGCGCCTGCTATGGGGCTCAATCCCAGGACCCTAGGATCATGACCTGAGCCTAAGGCAGAGGTTTAACCAACTGATCCACCCAGGTGCCCCTGAAATTTTTGTACACTAAAAATAGAAAGATACTCCCAAAAGTATCCTGCGAGAAGAAAATCAAGTTTATTACTAATGAAAAGAACATTTATTAAATTGCTCATCATCTATTCTATATGCACAAAGGCAATGGACAGATAACTATATTTGGGAGGACTAAGAAGGAAATGAAAGAGTGAGGAAGGGAGCAAAGAAGGAAGGAAAAGACATTTTCAGACACACAAGTAAAAAGAAAATAATCTGTTTGCCCACTCTTTTATAGACGTAACATTCATAAAAACTAAAATCAGAAGACTTTACTTCTGGGGAGAAAAATGGGTGGGAGCGAGAGTGTAGATACCATGAGTGTTATTTCATTATTGACCCCATTGCAACCACTGAATTTGTACCAGTGTGAAATGTACCTTGATTTAAGGAGATTAATCATTCAATTAATTAGATTAAAATTGACTTTACCTGAAAATTTTCAGCCCAACAGAAACCACTTATTTTGACTCTTATTTATGAAATGTAAATGAATTCTGATGGATCATTTGTGTTACTCTCTCCCAGTTGGTCTCTAATCCCAGTCCTGTTGTAAACAATTCAGACTAGTTTGGTTCATAGTAAATCATTTTCTGGTTTGGCATAAATCCTTCTTTGGGATACAGTTTCCCTTGCAAAACTATCCTAAAAGATAATTCTCTTCATCATGCCTGACATGTGACACCCATGGCTAGTATGACAAGACCACAAACGAAATATGAATAATAAAGCTTGTTAGAAAGAAATTTTATTTGGAAAAATATATTTTATCTTCACAGGTGGCTGGTTATTGCATCTTGTCATAAAATCTAAATGATGTGCCTGGTGTTAGAGTGTATTTGAAACAATGACTTGTACAGCCATTGAATGCCATATTTTGCTTCCTCATTTAGCTGACTTCCAGACCTCACTGATAACAATCTAAACAAACACGTTTTAATATGCTGTTGTTATATAAAAGTACGTCTAATGGAGGACAATTATAGTTTTGTTATTTAATCTTGGATAGCCCACTGGGATTATCTAATTTAATTAATTAATGCATCTCTTGTCTAAACAATTGATTACACAATCAGACTTAGACCTTCGAAAAAGAGCATTAAGTATAATGCAGACTGAGCTAAAATAACCAGCTTAATTATGTAAACTGTGTGCAAGGCATATACTGGCCCCCAGGATACAGCAGTGAACAAAGTAGATAAAGTACCTTCCTTCATGGAGGTTCCAAATTCTAGTAATTTTGGTTTTGCAAAAGAACAAAAATAAAAAGGGAGGAAAACAATATGGAGGTACAAATTAGCCCGTGTTCAAAAACTAAGTGCATCTCATTTGTATTTCTGAAACACAGCATTAATCACGTTAGCAAAAAAAAAGAATCTCAATTTATGATTTTACTTGAGGAACACATTCAGATTTTTCTTCCCAAAATTAGAAATATACTTGGGACTATATAATTTCTCTGAAAGATGTCATCAGTTTGAAGTCTCCCCTTCCCTCTTGAGAGGGAAAATTAATTCATGAGAAATCCTCTCCTTGTGTTTCTTTCCACTGCACTCAGAAATCGAAAAATGTGTAGCAAAGCTTGGGGAAGACGAAGAGTATGTCAGGAGGAAAGAAGATAAACAGAGAGGCCCTAAAGAGATGAAGGAAAGTAGGTCTAACAAGAAAAAGGCAAGACAAAGTATTTACTCCAGTATCCAAATTCAAGTGGAAAACAACATCGAACCCTTGTAAATACCTAAAGACCATGACAACTCCCTTATCCTTGATGCCTTGAGGCTACATGTGCCTCATCATAACTACTAGCCTTAATCTCACTTTTCTTTCAGATGTTCACCCAGAACTGAAGTGCTTCATTTCCTTCTCTATTCCATTTATGATAACCAGACTCTTCCAGTCATCAGAACGATTTTGTGGAATTTCTTGCTGTGCCCTTTCTTCTGCTTTGAGCATTTTTAACTGAGATTCCCACTTGTTGAAATCCCAAACATTCATCAGTCCAAAATCAAATTCCACCTCCTCTTTGACTGTGACCTTGATCCCTCCAGCTGAAGGGATTTGTCATTCATCTTCACCTTACATCTTGTCACTCACAGAAGATATATCTCAGACAGTAAAATCTTGTAGTATTACTAACAATTGTTCATCTCTTTAAGCCATCATCAAATTTCCCTGAAGTTCAGAAGTATGCTTTGTTCAGACTGAAACTCTATCAGGCCAGATAGAGTTTAATGAGTTCTAGACTATGAATCATGACTGTCACTCACTATCTTTATGCTCATAGTTAAAGCCCTTAATGATTCTAAATCCCAATTTCCCATCTATAAAATGAAGGTGCTTCATCAAAATAACCACATGATCCTATTTCTAGTCTGCAGTGCCTAACACCATACTTCTAATATAGTAGGCTTTTATAAACATTTGTGGAATATTGAAAGAATTTACTTCAGAACTAAAAGATGTAGGATGATAAAATGGAAAGGACTATAAAAAATATAGTCCCAGAGGAATGTGTTTCCAAGTCTGATGCTGATACTAACAGGCTCTGTGGGTTTCATCAATTCCAAATGTATTTTTCTGTAAAGTGGGGGTGGGGGGGAGACCTAATCTTCATTTCACTGTGTAATACATATAAAGTGATTTATAGTGGGATTATATTTTCAGATATATATCTTATTTTTCTCTCTCTGTATATTGCATTTGTCCACTCAATGAGCTTGTGCTTGTTGGCTTAGTAGGTGGATATAGCTGAGAACAAACCTGAAAGAGTCAAAATGGCTACCTGGCTCTTTCTAAGCCTTGCTGAACACAGAGGTGATATACTAGGCATAAACCAAGTGCTCGTCTCAAAAACAGAGACATAGCAAAAATGATGGGGAATGTTGAAAACAGATAATAGTAGGTCCAGGGCAGTGATTCAGAAAAGGCATGAAGACCTGAGAAAAAGGATAAGTAGTGAATAAAGATGGAGAAAGGCAAAAGCCACAGATAACTCAGAGAACCACAAGCCTTGATGTTATGTCTTATTATTAACTGGTACAGATGACCCACTGACCCAGAGCCCATGGTTCATCTTGACACTATTTAAGATTCCTTTTTTTTTTTTTAAGATTATATTTATTTATTTATTTATTTGACAGAGAGAGAGATCACAAGCAGGCAGAGAGGCAGGCAGAGAGAGAGGAAGAAGCAGGTTCCCCGCTGAGCAGAGAGCCCGATGCTGGGCTCGATCCCAGGACCCTGAGATCATGACCTGAGCCGAAGGCAGAGGCTTTAACCCACTGAGCCACACAGGCGCCCCTAAGATTCCTTATATGCCCACAGCATGTTTCAAGTTTGGAAAAAAAAAACCAAAAAAACTGAGGTTAAATTTTCCAAATTCTTGGTGGGACTTAGATATGAATAGTATAAAAAAGTATGTCACTGTTTTGTTTGTTTGCTTTGCACATCAGTGTACATGGGCTGAGATTCACATCTTTAAAACATGTGAAAGATCTTTATAAACTGCAAATTGCTACTGAGCAAAAGTTACTCATTAAAACTATGATTGCATGGATATACTGGATGTAATTAAATAGTACCTGACGTAAGGTATGCAATTAAAATTATTATTTTTTTATTGTCATCCTACTACCACTAGAGATTAACTGCAGATGGAGAGACTGTGTATGCATAAGAAATGATAAAGAGAATTAAACATGGATTTCTGGTACATGCCCATGGAAAGCTAAATCATTGTATCACTGATTTGAATGTTATTTACTATTCTAACCTTATCTGCAAAGAACTAATAATGAGTCCTGGATTGTAACAAAGGTGGCAATAAAGTAGAAATCAGGCAGTCAGGGGCAAATGGTAACCTGAACATCTTTTCTAGAGTAACTGTAAGTTTACAGGGGTGAAAACCTGTTTCAGGTTTGCATGAATAACATTCACAAAATGCCTTAAGAAGTGCTGTAGCTTCATTTGGGTGTTCACCATGTCCAACTTCAAGTTAACATTGGTAGAGACTAAAAGTTTCAGTGACAATGACTTGCTGATTAATTTCATGTTTAATAAGCATTGACTTAACTCATGAAAGCCTTTTCTATACAATATGGCACCTGACTGTTTAGTACAATTCAATTCCAAATTAAACACTGAATTTAACAACGTTACAGCCTAATTTCTGATTTTCATAAACTAAAATATAAAATTCTTCTGTTGGATTCTGTTAAATATATAACAAGGATTTATACCTTTTCACTCACCCACCCGTGCCCCATGAGGAATACTATGAATCCATAAAAACTTCTCCCAAGGCATTTTTATTTTATTTTTATTTCTCCCCTTGTTATAGTGTTCTTCACATCAAAGGTTCCTAGCAACTCCTGCTCTTTAGGGTATGAAGCTTTGCTACAGATTGTCAGTGGGATCTTTTGAACTTTGCTAATCTGAATTGCTTCTCCCCATGCCTAACACAATTCTGAGATATCTGAAAGCCTCCTGTCCATTCACTTATTCAATTCCTATTCCTTTTGTTGCATTTCTATCAGCAATCCTATGGAAAAGCAACGTTGAGATTTGTAGTCTATTCTTGGTAAATCATACTTACTACTCACTGGATATCATTATAAAATATTACATTTGCATAGTGAATTCCCACTTAGTGTGTTTTAACAATGACTCATTTTGTATTTTAACAAAGGTTGAAGTATTCTTTAATTTTGGTTTTGAGTATAGCCAGGCCTTAATAGTATTCCTAGTGTCCACACCAGTAACATGAAGTATGATTCTACTGTTGGTGGTTGACAAAGCTTAGTCAATCAGAAATTCTAAACTAGACTTCTATCTATAGATGTTTGGCTCTTTTTACCACATATTGTACCTTAGACTATGGCTTTCCAGCCTTCTGGTTTCTCATCGCTGTTTCGTTGTGCTTTTAAGAATGGTGTATTCCAAAAAAAAAAAAAAAAAAAGAATGGTGTATTCCAGAAGCCTTCTAAAATATCCCCAATGGCCAAAGCCAGAATGATCCAACATTTTTTAAAGGTTTTATTTACTTATTTGTCAGAGAGAGAGAGTATAAGTAAGGGGAGTGGCAGGAAGAGGGAGAAGCAGGCTCCCCATTGAGCAAGGAGCCCAATGCAGGACTCTGACCTGGGGATTATGACCTGAGCTGAAGACAGATGTTTAACTGACTGAGCCACTCAGGCATCCCCAGAAAAATCTAACACTATAATCCAAATTATAACAAATATTCATGAGTCCATAATAAAATACATGAAGTTGTGATTTAATTATATTTAATAGATAAACTAATCAATAAATAGGGAAAATAAACATATTTCCTATGTAGAAGAATGTCAAAAAAATTTATGTAGATACTCTTCTCCCTATACCTCAAGAAGTGGAGCATAATGCTCTACTCCTTAAATGCGGGTTGTGTATAGTAACTTCTTTCCAAAGTGTACAGTGTGTAAAGGGGAAAAAAGTAGCTTCACAGTGGAGAAACCTGACAGACATCACTTCAGTCAAGTGATCAAGGCCAACATAAAAGAAATGTCATGTTGATAGCATTTATCCTTGGGATGATGTGATGAGAATGGCATTTTTATCTATCTCAAAAACCTGGATCTCAGTCTAATCATGTGGAAAACATTACATATACCTCAAATGAGTGATATTCTACAAAATACTTAATGACTGTTACTGAAAAATATTAAAGTCATAAAATATAGGGAAGTCTGAGAAACACTCACAGTCAAGAGGAGCTTAAGAAAACATGACAATATAGGGGTTCAGGACAGCCTCCCCTAGATTGTGTCACTTTGGCATGTGCATTATTTTAAACTGAAAGCACTTGAGACCCCATGGCTCAAGAGGAAATTCTGTCCCTCCCTTAACCACACAGAAGAACCTAAATTGGTGGTCTTAAGGGTTATTAAGAAAGATAATAAGGGTTATTAAGAATAAGGGTTATTAAGAAAGATAAATGTTATCTGAGTGACCATCTATATGACAGGGCTAACATCTAATTACTAAACATCTGTTCTTTTTGTCACCCTGTGAAGTGCATTCCTTTCCTCTGAAATCCCAGACCCTGACCACCTACCTTCTCCTTAGTTCAGATTGACATATATACCTCATTTTGCCTATCTTTGGAATTTCCATGTCTATGTGCATTTTCCCATATGCATGCCTATTAAATTTGAGTTTTTCCTGTTAATCTGTCTCATGACAATTTGATTCTTAGTCCAGCTAGAAGGATCTTTGAGGGGACAGAAATTCTTACTCCCCAACAACAAAATGTAACATATCTTGAAACAGGAAAAGGACTCCAGATTAAAACCAAAGAAATCTGAATAAAACACAGACTTAAATTACTAATAATGTATTGATACTATTACATTAATTGAAACAAAGGTACCATCTTAATGTAAGATGTTAATAAGAGGACATTGGGTGTGGGAGAAGAACCCTCTGTATGATCTTTGTAATTTTTCTGTAAACTAAAACTATTCCAAAATTTTAAAAAATTAAATAGTGGATATTTCTTTTGCGCAAGCATCTACACATCCTCCTTATACTATTATGTTTGCTTAGTATCCTACATAACACTACTAAATTTTTATTTTTACTTTACTCTTCCTTGTCCTTTTTCTTGATTTTCTTTGGCCATTAGGTGCCACTAAAGGCAAAGCATCAATTCAAGATATTGATAATCTGAGGAAAAGATCTGAGGTCCATCTTGCTTTTCTACCAAGCAGAAAAATGCCAGATCTTGACAGTCACCAAGTACAATGGCAACTCCCCAAAGAAACAGCAAATCCTTTTAAAATTTTACAGATTAATTTACAAAGCAGAAGCCCAAATCCCTTTCCTTCTAATTGTCCCAAGCCGCAGAGCAAGCCACAGAGCATTACCAACAGAGGGCTTAATCCCCTAACAATCTAATCAATTCCAAACTGAAAACTTCATTTTGCTTTCAAAAGATTAGCCCTGCCCAATTGTACTTTCTGCCTACGTAGATTTAAAAGAGATACATGTCCATGTCATTCAATTGATTATTAAATTAATCCATGTAAAGGGGACAGGAAAATGAGCTCAAATGTACTATTTGCTTTTTAGTGGAAACTCTGGATATAAGATAAAAACAAAATCCTCAGAGATTTGAAAATGTATTCAACAGGGCAGATAGTGGCACAAAATATTATGATCTCAAGAAACAGGTACAGCCTCCTCTTAACACGTTTTCAGAATATACTTTTGGTTCTGGGGAAAAAAGTCTTGGTTATAGTCAATGCTGTCCTTGCCCTCCTTTAGAAATGCAAATTCCGTGTGGAAGTGCAATAGTAAATTGAGTGTCTTTAAGGATTTGATGGTCCGTGTCAAGTCACTAGCTGTCTTCCACAGTTTTGAGGCCCTTCCAATAAAGAAGATGGGGGAGCAGGCTAGCAAAGAGGTGGGCTGGGATGGCAGGAATCATAGCCCGTCAGCCAGCACTGCGCAATCATGCAGGAGGGAGTCTTTGAGATCCTCTTACAAGTTGGACTACAAAGATTAAACTGCCAGGGAGAAAATGTGCTTTAAAAGACAGCTCTCTAAATTTTCCTTTCCTCTGTACTAGCTTCCTTCAGTGTGCTGTTTATGTAAAGCTGCAATAAATTAGGTTTCAGGGTTCTGTCTTTTGTCCACAGACAATATATTGACAGAGAATAAAATGGTGAGGAGAGTCAGAAGTACCGTGTCTTGGGCCAAACAGTCTATACATAGACCTTGTAGGTTAGCTTTCTATAGTCCATCTCAATCTCCAATTTAATGTGCACAGGGATCACCTGGCATCTTCTTAAAATGCAGATTCCAATTCAATAAGCATGGGATGGGGCCTGAGAGTCTGCATTTCTAACACGCTCCAAGGTGGCACCAGTGCTGATGGTTTACAAATCAACTTTGAGTGGCAAGGGTCTGGACAACATATTTTTATGCATCAAACAAAGGTACAGAGGTTAATGTTTAAGGCTTGGCCATGTTTGGAGACCATCCCTGGGACAACTTGTCTTCTCTACCACACAGAGACAACACGTCTTATTTATGTGAACTTTCTTTCTTCTCCCAGTGCATTTTTTTTTTTTTAAATCCTTCTCTCCTCAATGCTGCTTTCTCTTCACATATCCTTAGCAGTTAATACACCCCCAGCTTCTCCTTTTTTCTTAAAAGAGTGCTTTCATTTCCTTTGAATTGTTGAAAAGGTAACTAAAGGCCCAAAGTGCGGTCACTTGCCCTTAGGCCAGTATACCAAACTTAATTTCAGTGAGTGGAACTTTATGCCAATCAATCTGGAATTTCTGTTCCGCACCAATGAGGTAAATCTGTCTCATAGGCTTTCTCTATTCCCCAAAGGAAAATGAGATAATTTGCTTGGAAGATCTCCCCTATCTTTCTAACCCTTTCCCCTAGGGAAAGGTAACCTTGCCTGAAATAATCCTTTCTTTTCTTTCACTAATAACATTTTGCCCCATCCTCCTTTCTAGAACCTTCTGTATTGTACAGCTCCTCAGAGCTCCCCTCTATTTGCTACATAGGATGCTAATTCCATGAATTACTTAACAAAGCCAGTTAGATCTTCAGATTTACTCAGTAGAATTTTTTTAAACAAATAGAATATATATGTTTAGACACATTAGCATATGAATTTCGTCTTTTTCCAGTAGCCCTCTCCAGATTTATTCAAAAGCTAAATGTCTTTTCTCTTTCTCCACCCCCATCCTTAGTATACTTTTAGTAGCTGACTGTGTTAAAACTATCTATCTTCTACCTAATATTAAGTCTGTACTACAAAGCATCCTTCCATGAGTCTAACATTGGCAGGTGCCACTCCTAATTTTCCCTTCTCCCAACTACTAGAATGGCTATCAGAGTAACACAGACATGGTGAGGAACTGAGGACTACACATACACGCGCGCATGCATGTGCACACACACACTTTCTAAAAAGCATTTATAAATAGGTGGCTAGGTAAGTTTAAAAAAAATTTTTGTTTAACATTAAAAAATTAAATCAATGGTAGTTATGAACGTGTGGGTATACAGAAGTAGGTGAGGAGAGATACACAAATTTTACTCTACATATATATATTATATATATAATGAGTAATTTCCATAAAATTATTTTAAGAAACATTTAAATTATTTTGCCCTATTATTTTGCTTTTGCAAATGAGAATAGGTATAAGTGAATGATAAGTAAATATCCTATTCTTAATGGCCTATTCCTATTGTTCATGCGTTTATGGTATGAAAGATTTGAAATCATATTGAGGATATACATTTCTATATTCTAAATAATGAGATATAATCTCCCTGGTAGGGTATAAAAACAGAATGAGAAACCTCATTATTTTGTGAAGTCTGATTTCATGCATCTACTACTCATAAATAATGAAAGAAAATGCCAATCATACCAATTTTGGTTTTATTTCCATTGTTATACATGGTTCTTTAGGGAAGTTATTCAAATACTGAAAATATCCCACCTATAGAATGGATTGCAGAACATTTGCTTGTTCTGCATTGTGAATTCAAGCCCACAGATCAATCACTGTACAGTGGTTCCTCTTTACCTGGAAAATTGGTCTCAAAAATTTAATCAAATCTGCATATTAACTTTATGAATAAATTAAATTCATTAATCTATTGTTAGATACGATGCTATTTGATGATGATATTTTAGGTCCTGCTATTTAGTCAACTAACTCTTCACATGTGTGTTTAGTGTTGAGTTGTTTTATTTCTGTAATTACATATTGCAGCAGTTCTGATGCTCAGAGTTCACACTGCCTGCTGATGGAATCTAAGTAGGACCTCACAATTGCTTTGATTGGCTAGCACAGTATTTCAGACATTAGGAAAAAAAAGGCTTTGAATGCCATGAGAAGGAATTTACTCTTTAGAGCATCCTGCGTTTTTCCTACACGTCCCACTTTCTCACATTTCCACATTTCTATGCCCCCATCCAATTCACTCATGTATATTACCTGAACTGGTTTTAAGGTATTTGAAGTTGCATCCCTCTGTTCTAGAGCTGGTCTCAGTAAAGAACTGGAGTAAAAACCAGCACATCTGCGGAATGGCATTTGCTGTCCCAACACAATGCACATCAGAGTTTTTAGTTTTAACTACTTTTCAGTACAAATGTCTATTCTGCTTTTCAGGCAATTTGCTCATAGTGACATAGTAACTTTGAAGTGGTAAACTGAATACCTGACAGAAAATGTGATAATTCAGTTTGGTTTTTTTGTTTATTAATTTAAAATGAAAACACAGGGGCGCCTGGGTGGCTCAGTGGGTTAAAGCCTCTGCCTTCAACTCAGGTCATGATCTCAGGGTCCTGGATCGAGCCCCGCATCAGGCTTTCTACTCAGCAGAGAGCCTGCCTCTCTGCCTACTTGTGATCTCTCTCTCTCTGCCAAATAAATAAAATAAAATCTTTAAAAAAAATAAATAAAATGATAACACATACTTAGTTTAAAATATTCTGGGGGTACCTGGGTGGCCCAGGAACCAACAGATTTGCTTTTGACTAGGGTTGTGGTCTCGGGGGCATGGGATCAAGCCCCCCCATTAGGCTCTGCACTCAGCAGGGAGTCTTCTTGAGATTCTCTCTCCCTCTCTTTCTGCCCCTCATGCTCATACTCTCTCTAAAAGAAATCTTTAAAAAAAATTCATATATTAAAATATAGGGCAAATTAAACCTCTGATATATTCTAAAATATAATTTGTTTAGCTTATCTCTCTTTTCACTCACATATGGATAAATTAACCAAGATATACTTAAGGCTAGCAAGTTCCACTTTATTTTGACAATCAGTTAAATAACAGTAATAATGTTCTTTCCTATTTATAATTTTTTATTATAAAAATATAATATTTTTATATATAAAAATATATATAAGGCACCCCTCCTATTTATAATTTTTTACATGAGAATATTTCTCTCTAAAATGAAGCTGTATCAGATGCATCTTAATAATTTTATAAAGTAAGGCAATATGACAGATTCCTCACAGTTCTAGATTTTTAGGATAATTTTTATAAATCTTGACCATATTTTATATGAGCAAATAAATTATGAATGATCATCAATCAGTAGTAGAAATATATGGTGGAAATTTCTACATCACATTTTGTTTTCCAGTTGGCTAACGTTCATTTAACAGATTCCTATTATCTGCTCTGTAAAATGCAATGTGAGAGATTCTATACAGCACTAATCTCCTTATGCTATGCTCTTGTTTGGTAGGTTTTTCTTGTACTCATATTAGACAGTGACACCACCCTCAGGCTTGCTTGGCATTCTGGAGATGGAATTCTGTTGAAATCCTGGTTCTGATACTTGTAGTACTAAACAAATGACTCAATATATACACATGTGTTCATCTGGAAAATGTGAGTAATAACAGTTTCATACAGTTTTATGGGCTGAATTGTGTCCTCCCCTCCCAAAAAAAAGATGTGTTAAAGTCTTAACCCACAGTACCATGGACTGTGACCTTATTTGAAAACAAGGTTGTTACAGAGTTAACTAGTTAATATGAGGTCAAACTGGAGTAGGGTAGGCCCCTAACCCCAAATGACTGGTGTCCTTATAAAAAGATGGCTTAAGGAGACAAAAACAGACACAGACAGAACTCTAGGAGATGCTGATGGCAGAGACTGGAGTTACACAGTTTTAAGAAATGCCAAGAATTAGATAGCTTCACTCAAAGCTATAAAGAACCAAGGAAACATTCCCCAAAGGATTTCAGAGGGAACTTTGCCCCACTGACACCTTGATTTTGCACTTTAAAGCTTCCAGAAACTTCTCTTGTTTTAAGTGGCCCAGTTTGTGGTACTTTGTTATACCAGTCCTAAGA
>CM052898.1:36639958-36662586 GCA_028534135.1 Potos flavus | reverse complement strand
ATTTTTGTTCTGATCTTTATTATTTCTCTTCTCCTGCTGGGTTTAGGCTTTATTTGCTCTTCTTTCTCCAGCTCCTTTAGGTGTAGGGTTAGATTGTGTATTTGAGACCTTTCTTGTTTCTTGAGAAAGACTTGTATTGCTATATACTTTACTCTCAGGACCGCTTTTGCTGCATCCCAAAGATTTTGAATAGTTGTGTTTTCATTTTCTTTTGTTTCCATGAATTTTTTTAAATTCTTCTTTAATTTCCTGGTTGACTCATTCATTCTTTAGTAGGATGCTCTTTAACCTCCATGTATTTGAGTTCTTTCCAACTTTCCTCTTGTGGTTGAGTTCTAGTTTCAAAGCATTGTGGTCTGAAAATATGCAGGGAATGATCCCAATCATTTAGTACCAGTTGAGACCTGATTTGTGACCCAGAATGTGATCTCTGGAGAATGTTCCATGTGCACTAGAGAAGAATGTGTATTCTATTGGTTTGGGATGGATTGTTCTGAATATATCTATGATGTCCATCTGGTCCAGTGTGCCATTTAATGTCTTCATTTCCTTGTTGATCTTTTTCTTAGAATATCTGTCCATTTCAGCGAGGAGGGTGTTAAAGTCCCCTACTACTATTGTATTATTGTCAATGTGTTTCTTTGATTTCGTTATTATTGGTTTATATAATTGGCTGCTCCCATGTCAGGGGCATAGAGATTTAAGATTGTTAGATCTTCTTGTTGGACAGACCCTTTAAGTACGATATAGTGGCCTTCCTCATCTCTTATTATAGTCTTTGGCTTAAAGTCTAATTTTTCTTTTTTTTTTTCTTTCTTTTTTTTTCTCTAATTTTTCTGATATAAGAATTGACACTCCAGCTTTCTTTTGATGTCCATTAGCATGGTAAATTTTTTTCCATCCCCTCATTTTAAATCTGCAGGTGTCTCTGGGTCTAAAATGAGTTTCTTACAGAGAGCATATTGATGGGTCTTGTTTTTTTTATACATTCTGACATCCTGTGTCTTTTGATTGGGGTATTTAGCTCATTTACATTCAGGGTAACTATTGACAAATATGAATTTAGTGCCATTGTATTGCCTGTAAGTGACTGTTATTGTGTATTGTCTCTGTTCGTTTCTGGTTACTTTTAGGCTCTCTCTTTGCTTAGAGGACCCTTTTTCAATATTTCCTGTAGGATTGGTTTGGTGTTTGCAAATTCTTTTAGTTTTTGTTTGTCCTGGAAGCTTTTTATTTCTCCTTCTATTTTCAATGACAGCCTAGCTGGATATAGTATTCTTGGCTACCTATTTTTCTCGTTTAGTGCTCTGAATATGTCATGCCAGTCCTTTCTGGCCTGACAAGTCTCTGTGGATAAGTCTGCTGCCAATCTAATATTTCTTGTACTATTAGATGCTGGGGTATTGACCTATTTTTATTCATTTTGAGGGGGGTTCTCTGTGACTCCTGGATTTTGATGCTTGTTTCCTTCCCCAAATTAGGGAAGTTCTCTGCTATCATTTGCTCCAATATACCTTCTGCACCTTTCTCTTTCTTCTTCTCTGGGATCCTAATTATTCCCATACTCTTCCATCTTATGGCATTACTTATACCTAGAATTCTCCCCTCATGATCCAGTAGTTGTTTATCTCTCTTTTTTATCAGCTTCTTTATTCTCTACCATTTGGTCTTCTATATCATTAATTCTTTCTTCTGCCTCATTTATCCTAGCAGTAAAAGCCTCCATTTTTGATTGCACCTCATTAATAGCTTTTTTTTTTTATTTCAACTTGGTTAGATTTTAGTTCTTTTATTTCTCTAGAAAGGGATTCTTTAGTATCTTCTATGCTTTTTTCAAGCCCAGCTAGTATCTTTATAATCGTCATTCTGAACTTTAGTTCTGACATCTTACTGATGTCTGTATTGATTAGGTCCCTAGCCGTTGGTACTGCCTCTTGTTCTTTTTTTTGAGGTGAGTTTTTCTGCCTTGTCATTTTGTCTTCCCAAAAGTGGTCGCTCTTCCATTCATAGAATTGCTGCTATTTTTTTCTTCGATCTCCTGTTGAGTTTGTAGGTGTTCAGAGTGGTTTGATAACTATCTTGCTGAATTCCTGGGACCAGACATAATTTAGGTATCCTACTCCTCTGCCATCTTGCTCCTCTGTCAGTTTATTTTTTCTTGTCTGTTTTTTCTGTGTGTTTTGTTTCTCACTTTATTTTATACCTTCTCACTGGTATGGGTAGCTCTGGGTTTTATGTTATTCATATATATTTATCATAGTCTACTATTGTAATTTTACCAGTTTGAGTGAAGTACAGAAACTCCCTGTTTTTTGGCTCTTTACTTTCTCATGTGTATAAATACTTGTCTCAAATATTTTTTTTACATACATTTAGAATCACATCAGACAAATTTATAATATTTTTCTTTAACTGTTAAACATAGTTTAGAAAACCCAGAGGAGAAAGAAATCCTACTGTGTTTAAAATAATTTTGCTTACTGTATTCTTTGTTTTCCTGATGTCCCAAGTTTCCTTGTTTTATCAATTCCTTTTTGTTTAGACATTAACTTCTATTACCCATTGTTTCATGGTTGGTCTGAAAGTAACAAAATAATTCTAATTCATCTGAGAACGTCTTGATTTCCCCTTTAGTCATTAAGGATATTTTTAAAAGGTATAAAATTCTTGGTTGAAAGGCCTTTTCTTTCAGTACTTTAAATTACTGTGTCACTTCTTTCTGGCTCCCGTGGTTTCTAAGAAAAAATCTGTCATCATTTGTACAGCTTTCTTCCTCAAAGCAAGATGTTGTTTTTCTCTGAATGCTTCCAAGATTCTTTTTCCTTATCTTTAGTTATCAGTATGCTAAGTGTGATGTCTCTTGGCATGAATTTTTTGGCTTTATCCTGCTTAAGTTTCACTCAGTGTATATGTGTGTTTATAAAAATATTATTAATGGTATTATTGTAATAGTTGGGGAAATATTTACTTCATTTGTCAAAGAAATAATTATTTAACCAATTGAGAATAGCTCTGTAAAGAGCTCAAGCAAATCAATAAAAAATTAAATGTCTATATACATGTCTATTCAAAGGGGAAAAGAGGGTTATTTATGACCTAAGCAATTCACAATAAAAGAAACACAAGTGGTAAATTAACCATATATAGCTCTGGCGCCTTAATGAGTGAAAAGTAACAGCTACCATTCTTTATTAGCATTAGCCTTGAGTGATACAAACTTTAAATTAGGGAAGTCTTTCAGAAAGTCCCCTTAAACATACACACATACAATAACAGATCTGTTATAATATGGCCTATATGTTCCTAAAAATTGCAATAACTGTACAAAGTTATGATATAGAGCTTATGGGAAACTTGGATTTTTGACAAAATACTTATAAACTTTGTGAGATATGAAACAAAAATGTAAGCATACCTATACATGTTAAGTGGTTAAGAAATAAATAATTACAAAAATACATACTTAACCTTCAAAAAAACCCTGAAGTTTGCTTGTGAGTGTCAGAGGGTTTCAGCTTGTGAGGAACTATAAACTGGTGGGAAAAGGATGATCTGAAAAGCGTATAAAATTGAAACACTAGATATGTATAGGCAAGCTCATAACACATGTGCTGAACTGAGGTAGCTGGCAGATGTTTGAGGTATGCACATATTTATGTTGTGTATGTTCTCACAGATCTACATTCAATCAGATGCTGTTTTGTAGATCCACCTATGGTTTCTCAAAGACAAAGTAAAAGTAGCACATAGGAAAATATGGAATTTATGTTATGCTCAAATTGTCCCTTAATATATGAGTAGTATTGGAACAAATTTGTTTCTTCAAAATAAGCAGTAAGATACATTGACTGCATCTACTTTTCATAATTAGATACATTTCTTTCCAAAGACCTAGGTAGTCATAGACATTCTGTACTGTAATTTAAAATAATTCCTTTTAGGGGTGCCTGGGTGGGTCAGTCATTTAAATGTCCCATTCTTGATTTTAATCTCAGGTTCCTGAGATCAAGCCCTGCACTGGGCTCCATGCTGGGTGTGGAGCCTGCCTAAGATTCTTTCTCTCCCTCTCCCTCCACAACCCCCTCACAATCTCTCACTTAAAAAAAAAAAAAGAAAGAAAGAAAGAAAGAAAGAAATTTCACAAAATTTGTATTTCATTTGATCCAACATAGTAATTTTTGAAACTTTATAAAGAGTTATAAACAACTTTTTTCAAATATATTTAGTGTGACAAATGGAAAGACATTATGCTTATGGATTAGAGGAATTAATATTACTACAATGTCTATCTCTATCACCCATAGTAATCTGAAGATTCAATGCAATCCCTACCAAAATATCAATAGCAAAAACAAAACAAAACAAAACAAAACAAAAAAACCAATAGCATTTTTTCACAGAATCAGAACAAATAATCCTAAAATTTATATGGAACCACGAAAGACCCCAAATTGCCAAAGCATCCTTGAAAAAGAAGAACAAAGCTGGAGGTATCATAAACCCAAATTTCAAGATATACTATGAAGCTACAATAATGAAATCAGTATGATACTAGCACAAAAACAGACACAGAGATCAGGAGAATACAATAGAGAGCCAGAAATAAATTCATGCTTTTATGATCAATTAATCTATAGCAAAGTAGACAAGAATATATAATGGAGAAATGAAAGTCTCTTCAATAAATGGTGCTGGGAAAACTAGACAATTATGCAAAACAATGAAACTAGACTACTTTCTTACACCATATACAACAGTAAACTCAAAATGGATTAAGGAATAAATATGAGACCTGAAATCATTAAGAAACAAAAGCAAAAATAAGCTACTGAATCTACACCAAAATAAAAACCTTCTGCATCATAGAGGAAACCATCAATGAAACAAAAAGGCAACGTACTGAATGGGAAAATATATTTGCGAATGATGTATCTGATAAGGGGCTAGTATCTATAATACATGAAGAACGTATACAACTCAAACCCCCCCAAACCAATCTGATTAAAAATGGGCAGAGGATCCAAATAGACATTTTTCCAAAGAAAATATGCAGATGGACAACAGACATACAAAAAGATATTCAACATCACTAATCATCAGGGAAATGCAAATCAAAACCATAATGAGATATCACCTAATACCTGTCTGAATGGCTATTATCAAAAAGACAAGAAATAACAAGTGCTGGTGAGGATGTGGAGAAAAAGGAATATTCTTGCACTGTTGGTGAAAATGTAAACTGGCACAGCCATTATGGAAAACAGTATGAAGCTTCCTCAAAAAATTAAAAGTTGAAATACCATACAATCCAGTAATCCCACTGCTGGGTATTTACCCAAAGAAAATGAAAACACTAATTTGAAAAGATATAATCATCCCTATGTTTACTGCAGCATTATTTACAATAGTTAAGATACGGAAGCAGCCTAATTATCCATCAATAGATGAATGGATAAAGAATTTGTGGCTTATATATGTATACAACAGGGTATTTCTCAGCCATAAAAAAAGAATGAGATTTTATCATTTGCAACAGTATGGATGCATGTAGAGGGTATTATGCTAAGTGAAATAAGTCAGGCAGATAAAGACAAATACCATATGATTCCACTTATAAGTGAAATTTTTAAAAAAATGAACAAAAAAGCAGAAAAAGACCCATAAACACAAGGAACAAAATGATGGTTCCAAGGTGGGAGGAAATGGGCAAAATGGGTGAAGGGGAGTGAAGAGAAGACTTCCAGTTATGCAATGAATAAATCATGGGGATGAAAGTTACAATACAGGGAATATAGTCAAGGGTACTGTAATAGTCTTGTATGGTGACAGATGATAGCTACACTTGTAGTAAGCATAGCATAACATGTAGAGTTGCTGAATCACTATGTTGTACACCTGAACCTAATGCAATATTAGATGCTAACAGTATTTATATCTATCTATCATCTATCTACCTATCTTTAGTGTTAGTATAATTTAAATACACAAAAGTTAGATTGTCCTTTAATGTATAAGTAAGTATTTGGTTTAATAAATTATAGTAAACTCATATAACTGACTTCCATGCAAATATTAAAAAAGTTTTGTAAAATTATCTTCTGATTTGAAAATTATCCATTGCGCACAAGAGGAAAAGAAATTAAATAATACATATGATGTGACATGTAAGTTGATAATATACACGGAGATATGTAAATGAGTATCAATAAATTGTTGTCTCTGGATGACTGGGATTATAATTTTTACTTAAGGTTTTTGTTGTTATTGTTCCTTTTGTTTCTAAATATTTAGTGATTGTTTTCATTTTGTAATCCATATACAATGAGCAGTATAATAAAAAAACATATTATATATTATGCAACTTACAATGTGATTTCAAAATATCCAGTGATATATTTTTATTAAGTGATTCACCCATGGCCCCAAAATTTACCAGGTACAATACCTTTATTAAGCTCAGGACTTATTACTCTACATCTTTTCCCTCCATGAGGCAGCATATACCATGTCTCTACTTGGGTCCCTGACAGACATTGCTAACTGATCGCTAACTCATAACTTTTATCAACGAAGTATTGATGTAACTGTCCCTGAGCAATCAGAACTGGCACAGCCTTCCTCTTTATTTCACCACGCTGGTCAAGAGGACAAGTACGATATATTCCTACCTCAATACCCACTATCAGAGTCAATTGTAAGAAATTTGGTTTGGTATTTTTAGAGCTGGCTAAAGTGAGCTATATATTTGCTGCATTGTAGTATGTATATTTTTGAGACATATGTGTCCTACAGCAATATAAGGGAATGATCTATTTTTTCCAGCATATAATACTTATATTGCTTCTAATGTATCCTCAGAGGATTCATTTTTAGATCCCACTCTTAGACAAAATATTGTGCTCTCCTTCACTGGTGACATTGAAATAAAACTGCTATGAACGAAGGAGTAGAGAAATAAATACAGTATGTTTTAAAGAAGCTAATTTGGCACCAGTTGGGGGGAAACACTGCTGTGCCAATGTCAAAAACAGCCCTTCCTGAAATCCTATGCTTTTTGCAGTGCAGAACAACCTTCATGAGTTTTACTCTTCTCACATCCCAAAGCCAAACTTAAAAGTTTAATCCCACATGAGCTAGAATGAAATCCTTTATAAAAATAGCTCCTGGCCAAAAAGCTCTACTTAAAAAAAAAAAAAAAAAAAAAAAGCAGGCAGCAAACGGGAGAGTAAGCCAACTGAATTCTAGCACTGTAACCTTACTACCTAGCATACAAAGATTCTAGGCAGCCAAGTGTCAAACTATGTTGAGAAGAATCATGAGTCTCTGGTGCTTACAAATTCAATTCCATTAAACAAGTATTTATTGAATGTCTTCCATGTGCTTGATAATGTTTTAGACACCATGGAAGAAACAAAGGAAATATAAGACAGTTACTACCCTGAAGGTGTTGCAATCTTGTTGAAGAGCTTCCTCTAAAAAACAATTTGCTGCTAATGAGTAAGAAATGCACATGATTCAAAACACCCTGTGGACAGAAAACCCATTCACATGTCATCCAGATGTCATTTTAGTGTAAGTTCAACCACCTCATTTTCAATTCACCAAAGGAATCAACCCAGACCACACGTACATCTTTAGCCTTGTCCACATTTCAAGCAGATTATTCTAAGTAAACAAACTCACTTCCAGGCCCACAGTGCTCTGGATGAACTGTGCTTAAGCTGTCTGAATTTGCTCCTTGACCTTGTCTGTCAAGTATGATAGCCATTTTTTTCTGGGTAATGCATTATCACTGCATCCCATTTTGATGATGTATTATACTTACACATCTTGAAGAGGCAATTTGCTTTGATGATGTACGGACATGCAATATATCACAATGCTGAAAAAGGAAGAGGAAGCACCCCGGAGTCTATAATTCAAGTAGTGATGCCCTCCATGGAAGAACAGGGGGATGATTAATTTAAATTATCTGGACAAGAACTGGGCTGAAAAAAAGACTTTTGACACTTCCCTAAATGTAAAATGTAACAATATTTATATTAAAAATGCTATCACATCGTTATAAAAGAACGAGATCAGAAACCCTGTGTTTATGAACCTTTTCTATACATTATCATGATGGTAGATACACAAACCTATACAGGTGACAATAAAGTATAGAATTGAATGCAGAGAGTACAAATCAAACTGAACTAATCTGAATAAGATGAAGGATTATCAATGGATTGTCAATGTTCTGATTGTGATATTATACAACAGGCTTACAAAACACTACCATTGAGAACTAGGTAAAATATTTACAGGATTTGTATTATTTCTTACAAATGATTCTACAATTTTCTCAAGAATTTTGATGAAAGTATTTTTACAAATTTTCTCAAAGGCAAGACCAACATTTTCATCTGTTTAAAGAACTGTGTTAAAAAAGCTCACTTACTTAAAAAAAAAAATTGTATTCTAAAGGGAGTTGACAACTGTGTAATACTTAACTGTGACCCTTACAGTCACATTAAACACTAACTAGTGTTCAATATATGGAAAAAGTTCTATTTAATAAAAGAAACTAACAGTGTTCAAAAGATTTCAGAAAGGTATGTTAGTAGGCATGTATAAACACAGGAAATGTTAGTGATATCTTTTATTATAAAACAAGCAGCTAATGGGAGTCATGGCCATGAAGGCAAATTTAAATAAAGAAATTATATGAAGGGGCTGCCTGGATAGCTCAGTCAGTTAACCGACTGCCTTCAGATCAGGTCATGATCCAGGGTCCTGGGATGGAGACCCACATTGGGCTCCCTGCTCAGCTGGGGGCCTACTTCTCCCTCTTCCTCTCTCCTGCCTGTGCCCTCCTGTTCTCTTTCTCTGTCAAATAAATAAATAAAATCTTAAAAAAAAAAATTATATGAAGGGCTGAGAGTTAGATCCACGAACAAGCTCTTACAGAAGTAGGGATCTTTAGATACAGTGTATCTCTTTGACATGAGAAATGCCCTTTAGTAAGATGTTTCCATCATCAGTCATATTTAAATGCAATGGAATTTATTTTTGATTGAAACTGAAGAGATGGTTATAGCTGTTAACCTAAGGGAATGGTTTGCGGCTAGGAACAGAACATAGATGCACAAGTACAAGAGGTAGAAATACAAAGTGAAAAGTGAAGAATGTAATGGGATCCAAATGTAAAGAGCACTTCCTATGGGCAAATGCGGATGCTAAGCCTATGAGGAAAGGGAGGAAAGGAAGTTACCAGGAGACAGACTCTGACATGTTCTTGGTAGTAGGAAGACAAATTAGATCACATTTATGAATGAACCAGAATGCTCAGAAAACCAGAAGAAAACAACACAGAACAGATAAGAGTTGCTCACAAAAGAGACCCTGGGAGTTGGTAAATGGTACTTAGGAAGATTAGAAATAGACAGAAGTAGGAAGTAAGTTAGCTACACTATGCTGCTTCCCCAGCCGTACTTCGTAGTGGAGATGTTCTCTCATTCACTGGGGCCAGAGTAATAACATATTCCAAAGAAACTGATCTATGCATCTGAGGTAGGGACTCCTAGAGAGGGGGTTGTAACATGGGATAGAATCAATATCATTTTTACATTAAGGGAGGAATGTGACTGCTTGCTCTCCACTCACACCCCTAAAACTAGCAATTGTTAGTGAGTGTTGACAATCTTTCTTTTTAGTAGAGGTAGAGGCCAATATGTAAAGAGAAAACCCACAATAGATTCCTAATTTTGTTCAGCTATTCATTCCTAAATATAGAGAACTAAGATACACAGTATATTTGGAAAAAAAAAAAAAGGCTGACTTGAAGGCATAAACTTATAACACTGAGTTTTGAGATTTAAAATCATCCATCCATACATACATCTAAAATTTATCTGGTGCTTTTTATGTTTTAGTTCCCTACTGGAGATGAAAAAAAAAATGTAGTACATGCTGTTACCATTAACGAGTATAAAAATTAGATACATTAGTAACATCTCCCAAGGTTCTAAGAGGCACTATCGCATATAAAGAGAGGATATAGACTGTGGTTAACTTGATCAGCATTCACAATGGGGCCTTCCTGAAGACCTTTAATACTTGCTTTAGTTTTCTGAAATGATAAGCATGAATACATCTTCTGCTTGACCCAATAAATGGAATTTAAATGTATAAAACATGAGAAGATTAAATAAAAACAAAATCACTTATAACATTAAATATTTTCAAAAATGTTATAAAGACTAGTTGGTCTAAATTCTGACTCGTCCTTTATTTTAATTGAGACCATTACAGTAATAAATAAGTAGAATATCCAAGTGGAAGGAAATGTAACTCAATAGTAGAAGATTCATTACAAAGTTGTTTTACAATGTAAAGGTATGAGTACATAGTAATGTGTCTATATGAATATGTGTAAGAAACAGTGATTCTGCATGTATACCAAATTCCATTTTATACTGCTTTGGAGAATATTATCAATGAAAGATGCAAAGAATCATTCCTGAATCCAAATGTTATTGGAATTGACTGAGTAAAATGGTGTTGCCATGGACTGTCAGAGGTAATGTGATGACAGAACAATAGAGAATTCTTTTTTTTCATGGTTTACTAATAATCAGGAGGTCAAGTTTCTTGATTTTAGAAATCATAATCAATTAACCAGGGAGAGAGATTAAAGGCAAAACAGGAAAGAAAAAGTCAAGGAAAAGAGAGAAGAAGCCATTTCTACTAGAGGCTTATACAACAGTTCAAGGTTTCCATACAACATCAGAGGTACATTTTCAAAAAAATAAGAGTAAAAATAACACATAAGAGAGAGAAATATGCATCTGGAATGGCTACCAAAGTGAATATAACTGACAGATCATATAAGGATATTTACAATTTGTCAAGAACTCTGAGAAGGTCCAAACCTAGAGACAAATTAATCAATTCTTTCATCTATTCCCCAATGGAAAAACTCGTCTGAGTCTCTCACTTAAGTTTACTTAGACTCTACATATTTCTTTCTCACTGTTTGTTGTTGCTGTTGCTTATTTCTTGCTCTTTTCCTCATTCAGTTTCATTTGCAGATTAAATACACAGAGGCACATGGATATATTTGGCTGTTTTAAAAAAAATTTTAAGTAAATTTCACATTTTATGATAAAGATAGTAGCACCAAACTATGAAGACCAATGAATTCTGAGAAGTATTAAAGGATGGTTTTAGGAAGATAACAGAGGTTTGTTCACTGTAGTAAATACTATTTGATTTTGGAAACCAACCACAAACTTTTTTAAAAGAACTTATGTTCTAGGTAAGTTTTAAATTTTACGTTTAGGGGCACCTGCGTGCCTCAGTCGTTAGGTGTCTGCCTTCACCTCGGGTCATGATCCCAGCCTGCTTTTCCCTTTCCCACTCCCCCTGCTTGTGTTTCCTCTCTCGCTGTCTCCCTCTCTCTCTCAAATAAATAAATAAAATATTAAAAAAAAATAATAATAAAGTTTATGTTTACTTTTCAATTATATTGATATAATTAGGGATTTTATTCCAACAATTATTGTCTAATAAAGGCACTGGTAGTATTGTATTAATATTTAAATGACATATAGCAGAAAAAACAGAATTATTAGAGTCACAGAGTATGTAATATAAAACTCAGTATTTCCTTTCAGAAGTCTGCATGCAGCTGGACAAGTCTTCAGTTAGTTCCAGTTTTGCAAATCTGATATCACTAGAATAATAACAGGATTTTTAGGATAATGAATATAGCAGCTTTCTCAATGAGAGAATCAATATGAATTGTAGGTGAGATGGCTGAACCAACACTCCCGCGTTCTAAAGAAGGAAATGATTCTAGGTCTAATTTGGAATTTACTAGCTAAAGCAGCCCTAATTTACTGCTACTTAATTCAATCTCCCTTATATCTCACTTTCTTTTTAGTTTTCAGAATTTGTAAATATTTTCATTCCTAATTGTGATTCTCTATTTTGTCACTGACATGCATGATAAATGCCAAGGCCAGGAAAGCTGAGACTGAAGAAGATAAAGACATGTTTGTCTTAGACCTATGAGAAAATATACAACAGGTTTCCAGGAGGGCCTGCTTGCTTATCTATTTATTTATTTATTTATATTATTTTTTTTATGTCAACATGACTGTTTTGAGTGAAAAATTTAGAGGTCTTTCATGTAACATTAGTTTATCTTCTGGAGATAAAGGCACAACATATATAGAGTGTGAAATAAAAACTTCCTTTTTGCTAGCCAGAAGTGTTTCTTTAAATAATGTCCTTTTAAAAGTCCAGTGGCAGCAGTATTTATTCTATTCTCAAGACACTCATTAATTCAAAGAATAAAGGTCCCTATTTGCTGTTTCAGTAGTTTAACAGAACAAAGTATAGCACTATTTTAATAAAGCAAAGTAGGTTTCCTTTACTGTTGCCTCAAAATTAGTTAATTCGAGCACTAAAACTCCCAAGTTTTCTATACATACTAGGAGTCATTTTTCAATTAAAAGATAAACTATGTTTATATTTTTTGTTTTTGTTATTTTTTAAGATAATCTATGTTTCGCAAATAAAATAAGTCAAATATTATATACTCTCAGAAAAGCAGAAATTAAAAAATACAAGTAACCATTTTATTACAGATTTATTACAGAGGATTATAATGCTCCCTAATGAAAAAACTGCTAAGTTGGAAAATAATTATATTATGACATGAATTCATATATATGTTACTGTTTTGTCATTGACATCTGAATTCTCAAATTTATTTTGAAATTAATCATACCTCAGTGATTCCAGGATACTGAGAATTATCGCATCTAAGAAAATCCTTAAGTTTTTATCTCTTTGGAAAAAAAAAATGGATTGTACTCAAAGATACATATCATATGAGTAAAGCAATAGACACTTATACATGTTTTGGGTTGGGGATTAATCCTGAGTTTGTTAACAACGGGATGGTGTCTATTTGGACTTAGTTTAGCTGGAGTAATCACTTAGGTAGTCAGATCACTCAGGGTTTTTTGTTTTTGTTTCATAGCACTGCAAGTTAAAAAAACTGATTACTGAAATTCAAGTATCCTGAAAAATGTAATACTATACATAGAAATAATAGAGTCGCAAGTACCTAGATTATTCATATCAATTTTAAGCATGACAATTTTAAAGACATAAAGACGAAATGGAAAATTTTTCATGGTGATAAGTAAGAAAAGAGGATTCAGAGTCATGACATGTTAGTGACTGCTGAAGGAATTAAGTTTTTAACCTACCATACAGATGACTCTGGACTATATGCCAGTATTGTATACAGCACTTAAGAATCCAAATGGGCCAAATATTAGAAGGCTGCATGAGGAAATTTCAGTCCTCTACAAAAATGTGGGTATTGTACAAAGTTGTTATAGACTTCTCTGGAATAGGTTGAATTTGCTTTTTTTTTTTTCTTCATTTTATTTATTTGAGAGAGAGAGAGAACACGAGCAGGGGGAGGGGCAGAGGGAGATGGAGAGAGAGAATCTCAAGCAGACCCAATGTGGAGCTCAATGCGGGGCTTGACATCATGACCTTGATATCATGCCCTGAGCAGAAATCAAGAGTCGGACACAACCGAGCTACCCAGGCACCCCAGACTTTGCTTTACTTTTTAAGTTAGAGGAATTTAAAAAACAGCAAGATAACAACTGGCAAGAAATATATAGAAGAGCTGGTCCTTATAATTCTTTATATCCACAACTCTGAATAAAAATAAAACTAAATGATACCAAGTATAGGACTGATTATATATTAAGACAATGTGGTATCAAAGTACAACTTGGCTTTACGTAAAATTATTTCTTAAAACTGTATCTTCACAGATTTCATTCAATATGCTTAAATATAGATATCTAATGAAGATTTATACTGGATTTAGTGCAGTATACCACATATTTAAGCATAGTGAAGGGTTGTATAAGTATTATTTTTGTTGTTAGTATTAATAATAAAATAAATGCAATTTTTACTAACTAATGCTAATGTGCTATATTCTAAACACTTTCATTCTATAATTTATTGAATCATTTGAATCAAAGTATTAAAAAGTTAGGTAATTGTTTAAAGGCCATCCAGTAGGGGCACCTGGGTGGCTCAGTCTGTCTTTGGCTCAGGTCATGATCCTAGGGTCCTCGGATTGAGCCCCACAATGGTCTCCCTCTCCCTCTGCTGCTCCCCCTACTTGTGCTCTCTCTCTTTCTCTCTCTCTCTCTCTCTCTCGCTCTCTGTCAAATAAATAAATCTTAAAAAAAAAAGTTCATCCAGTAAACTGGAAATGAAAACCCAAGCTTCAGTTTGTCTAAAATGCACAGAATACTTCTCTATGATTTAATCACTTTAACCAAGTTTTTTTGTTTTATTTCACTTATACCACACAGGAATTATTTTAATTATTTTATTTATTTATTTTTTTAGTTTTAATTAAAATTTTTTAAAAATTTTTTAGTTAAAATTTTTTAAATTTTAATTTTTATATTAAATTCAATTAATTAACACATAGTGTATTATTAGTTTCAGAGGTAGAGCTCAGTGATTCATCACTCTTATATAATACCCAGTGCTCATTACATCACATGCCCTCCTTAATGTCCATCACCTAGTTACTCCATCCCCCAACTCCCCACCCCTTCATCAACTCTCAGTTAATTTCCAATAATTATTTTACTTTATATTTTTATTTTTAAGATTTTATTTATTTGTGAGAGAGGGAGAGAGAGAGAGCATGAGCAGGGGTGGGGGGGAGCAGAGGCAGAGGGAAAAGCAGAGTCCCTGCTGAGCAGGGAGCCAGACCTAGGGCTGGATCCCAGGACCCTGAGATTGCGACCTGAGCCCAAGGCAGATGCTTAACCGACTGAGCCACCCAGGTGCCCCTCCAATAATTATTTTAATATCTACTTTGTTCCATATGAAGGAATTTAGCTTACATATATGTATACATATACAATACAGATTAATATATAATATATAATAAATTAAATAAATTAATAAAAATAAATATAAAATAAGATAAAATAAATTAAATAAATTAAAATAGCATAACTAAAGTAAAACGTGTCTAGAACAAAAAGACTATGAAGATAACCACTTATTTTGTTTCTTATAATAAAAATAACAGTAACTGTTGAATAATTTTAGTCAAATATTATTGGGTCACATGTATCTATTTTGTTGGCTTTTGTCTTCCTTTATGCTTGAATGAAGCACATTTGAGTCACAGATATTTTGGCAAGGTCTATGATGCTTCAACTGGCATGATGAATGAGCTCTTTGAAGATCAGAGGCAACTGCCTCTGACTCTAGCCCCAGGAAAATCTATGAGCCCTGACATCATCTGCCTTTTATAGGAAATAAGTTTTTCCTTGAGACCTTTGACCCCAGATAAGTTTATTTGCTTGCTTTTCTGTGTTCCCTAGAGACCTCTCTGGGCAGCAAACTAAATCTCTTTCAGTCAAAAAGTAAAAGATCATACATGATTTGACAAGTCTGTTATAGTTTCATATAGGTATTGGATGATCCACGTAATATAATTTCTTTTGTCTACATCTCCACACATAAAAGGAAGGGTGAATTGGGGGAAATCAGAGGGGGAGTCAAAGCATGAGAGACTGTGGACTCTGAGAAACAAACTGAGGGTTTTGGAGAAGAGGGGAGTGGAGGGTTGGGTGAGTCTGGTGGTGGGTATTGAGGAGGGCATGTATTGCACGGAGCACTGGGTGTGGTGCATGAACAGTGAATCTTGGAACACTGAAAAAATAAAATAAAAGTTAAATAAATAAATAAATAAAATGAAAGGGGATTATTGAGATCATTATCCAGGTAACACAGGCAAGAAGTTTTATTTGCAACCATTAGAGCTCTGTGTGAGTTAATAAGACATATTTAAAAGTGATGATTAACACTGATCAGCAGATCATTTAACTGAGTTGCATAGCCATAATTTTTTTCTCTCCTTTTTTTTTTTTTTTTGGCTTTCTACCCCATAGATGAAACGATCTCATTTTGACACAAAAATGCAGAATAATAAAGTACTGAGGGTTCTGAAGAATTATTTACTAGCTAGGAAAAAAGTTGCAGAGGATCATTGAAAAGTTACAGTTTTCTACAAGGAGAACTAGAGACAGTCAAGGAGCTGAAACATGTACAGCCTAGGCTGCTGAGTAGTATTAGGGCCAAATCCTGTCTATGTGATTTCCTGAATTGGAATTCCCCAGGAATAGTTGCTCAGTGATGTGCTGTTCATGGAGACAGATGCGTATGTTTGTTCCACCCTTTTAAACTTCTTCTGCCTGAGGTCAACCATAAATACTATAATGAAGGCAGTTTGAGAAATATTAACCTAAAAAAAAAAAAGAGAGAGAGAAATATGAACCTAGAAAAGTAAAAACGGAGGACTTGCACAGGTGGGGAAATGTCCATAAGATTGTACTCCAAGAATGTGCCGCATGACACTCAATGTATTGAATCTTAGCCATGTGAGCACCTCTGCACTTGATGAAACACTCCAGACATACTAAATGAGGCTTATTCTAAGTAATGCTGAAAACTTGTAACTTTTGATAAGAAATGAATTTTGAGGTCTCATTTCATAATTTAAAAGTGGCTCAGAAGTGAAGATATCCCCACCATCATGAATAAGTTTTAATTAAGTTTTCATGCTTGCAACTTACCTTTAACTCTTTATCCGGATGGCCTGGAAAAGTACCACCTGGTCAAAAAGATAAGAGTTTTTTCTTCCATATGCTTTCTCTATCCTAATCTATATGTTGAACTAAAACAAACTTTCTATTTTGTAAAAAGTTATGATAGATCTGTTGTATGTATGCAAATATGACTAGTGTTCAGTAGTTTCTCCCAAGTCTTTGTGTGAACCTTGCATTATTTATACTGCTATAAAGTAAAAACGTTATTTGTGTGTTTGCCTACTTTTAGACCAAGTATTTTCATCAAGAGTTAATATTTTTTGGTGTCACGTCAATTCTTTGAATAAAGGAAAGTATTTAATAAATGGTTTTGAAACTACTGGATAACTGTATAAGAAAATAATGAATCTTGACTTTTACCTCACTCAATAGACAAAAATAAATTTGGGTCAAATCATAGATCAACATGTAAAAATTTGAGCCATAAACCTACAAGAAAACATAAAAGAATAGCTTACTGATATTGAGGTAGGCAAAATTTCATAGGACATAAAACACTATTCCTAAAAGAAATTAATATCTATTTAAAATTTGCCCAAACCCAAAATTATAGCTCATCAAAAGACAATACTAAGAAAATGAACAAGTAACTCATAAATTGGAAAAATATCTATAACATATACATTACAGAGAACTAGCATCAAAAATATATAAAAACTGCTAATCAACAACAGAAGGAAAGTAACAGAATGATAGACAAAAGACTTGAAAAAAAACACTTATAGGATTAAGAATAAGATACACAAATGGCCAAAACACATATGAAAATGTGTACAATGTTATTAGTCACTGGGGAAACACAAATTCAAATGAAAATGCTAAATCATTTCACATTCACTAGAATGGCAAAAATTTAAAAGACTGGTAACATTAAAAGTTGGCAAGGATGCAGTCTATATTAGTTTCTGTTACTGCTATAAGAAACTACCACACACTTAGTGGCTTAAAACAACACAAGTTTTTTATCTTATAGTGCTGGAAGTCAATAGTCCTAAAATCAAGGTATTAGAAGGGTTGTATTTATTCTGAAAGCTTGAGACATATATTTTTGTCTTTCCCATATTTTAGAGGGTCCCTGTCTTCTTTGGTTCATGGCCTCTTTCTCCATTTTCAAACCAGCAATATAATATTCCTTCTTTCTTTTTCTCTCTCTGTGTCTCCCTCGTCACCATCTCTGAATCCACCATCATATCTCCTTCTCTGACTCCCACCCTCCTGTCTTCCTCCTACAAGGACTCTGTTATTATACCAGATCTACTAGATAAACCAGGATAAGCTTCTATCTCAAGATCCTTAAATTAAGAGAGCAAAGTCCTTTTGCCATATAAGGTAACATATTTATAGCTTTTGGGGATTAGGGAATCTTTGGGGGGCCATTATCTTGTTTACCACACAGAGCAACTTGAAGTCTCAAAAACTCATGCTAGTAACATAAAATGGTACAACCTTATTGAAGAACAGGTTGGCAATTTCTTACAGTTAAACACAGTCAAACGTATACAGCTAAACTTTATGACCAGGAATTCCAGTCAGGCTATTTACCCAAATAAAAATAAAACATATGTCCATAAACAGGCTTACATAAGAATGTTCATAGCAGCCTTAATTTTAGCAGACAAAAACCAGAAACAACTCAAAATCTCTATTAGTCACAATGAATAGATAAATACATTTTGGTATACTTCTAAATGGTATATTATTAAGTAATAAAAATGAACTAATGATACATGAAGCAATATGCATGGATCTTAAAAATATTACATTGAGTGAAAGAAGCTGGACACAAGACTACACATTGTGTGAGTCCATTTACAAGAATCCAAGAACAGGGGTGCCTGGGTAGCTTAGTCGGTTAGTCTGCCTAAGGGTCCTGGGGTTGAATTCTGCATCAGGCTCCCTGCTCAGTTGGGAACCTGCTTCTCCCCCTGCCTGCCACTCCCCCCACTTGTGCTCTCTCTCTCTGTCAAATAAATAAATAAAATCTTAAAGAAAAAAAAACAAAAGAAAGAATCCAATAACAGGCAAAACAAACTGGTTTTAATGGAAATCAGAAAGTGGAAACTTTTAAGTGGAAACTGAACAGAAAGGCATATGACAGAACTCTTTAGGGTGATGAAAATCTTTTATGTCTTGCCTAGATTCTTGGTTACATGGATATATAATTTGTTATAACTCATCAAAATGAACACACAGGATATGAGCAATTTTTGAAAGAAAATGATAAGGCTATAAAGATGTTTTTAAAAGTAAATATGTTCAAAAATTCTTTTCTTGACAAAACTTTAAGACTCTGCTTCATTTTTCTTCTATAGGTCTCAATTCTGCCTAAAGGTAGTACAAATTTCATTATATTCCCTCTGTGTAAGGAAAACCACAATCACCATCATAAAACTTTATTAATTGTGAACACACATGTATGGTCTATTTTCCTTTTTCTTGATTCCTTCTCTCCCTTTTATTTTATAAGTAACTATGAGAGCAAGCAATCTGACCCAACAGTAAACTGAGACATGTTTTTTTCTCCATTGTAATATACCACAGATAGCCCCATGGCTAAATATTTTTATTACAGTAAATTATAACAATATTTCAGTTATGATTCCTTGCTTCTTTGATTGATGATTTTATGTTAAATTAAACAAAGATATGCTATAGACCTAGAATCAATCAATCTTATCCCTATTCTCTGTATCTATTTAACTAGTTAGCTATCTATATATTTATATGGAAAGCATAGGGTATTTTGTGCCTGTATTTTTATATTTTCACTAAACTTTCTATTAATTTCTCTTAAAATAGCCCTTTGAATATTCTATTTATTAATCAGAATTACTGATTTTGAATAAAGGAACATATTAATAAGAATTATACTAACTGTTCCCTAGATCCTTGTTGAAAACAATCAAATACTTAAAGGGATTTTGCTTCTCTTTAACCCACCATGTTCTTCTTACATTGAAATTCCATGGCATTTTATTCACCAAGGCAGGCAGCTGACATATTCATGTTCATCATTTCAATAAAACCTCAAAGCAAACATTGCGGTTCTCCAAGAAGTCTTATTTTGAATACTGATAAAGGTAAAAGTGATGTGCAGGCTTTATGTGCAACCTCTATTTAACTCAAAAGCTGTCAAAGTAACAGTGGCTTTTACTTGTGCTTCAACAAGCTACTCTAGCTAATACTGCCTTCATTGACTCTGAAACTGTCTTTCAAAGATGATTTTCTGTAGCATCTGTATAAGTCCACAGAGCTGAATCACTTTCTAAATTATAACTACTTGTTCCTGGGGATTTAATTGAGACTATCAAAAATTGAGTAATAAAAGTAAAAAAATGCTTTGAACATTTTCACTAAGGGGAAAGGTTTGCTTGATGCAGTTGCCCTCATTGTGAGTACAACGAAGATCACTTAATTGATAAAAGACTGATCCTAATAAAACACAAGAGAGGATAGAAAAGGGAATGTAGATGCATAAGGAAATATCACTACTACTGATGCCTCTTCCATCTTTTAGACTGCAGAAGTGTGGTCTACATTTTCCTGGGAGAGCTGCAAATGTTTTTCAGATGGCCCAAACTATTCTGTTTGCTAACAACCAGCACTGTGGCCATAGTGTCATTTTATTCACAAATGACATAATATTACTCAAATTATTTGCACTAATTTTGGTGATTTTCTTAGAAACTTAAAAAACTGCAAAGTTAAAGACAACTGGATTTCAGATATTTTATACTTTTATAGTGGTCCAGAGACATAAAAATATGATGCACATTATCATATTGACACCAAAACATACAGATCTTTACAAATGTAATTTTGAGTCCAATCCAAGCATTTATAGCAAACAAAATGTCTGTCATTGTTCCTAATATTATTATGTATCACAGGAGAAATAATTAAAATGTACTGTTGCAGGAAAAAAAGGTACAGAGTATTTATCAATTTCTATGTGTCACTCCACTTTCCTCTAATCAGATGATGTTACTTTTGCTAACTATTTAAAGTGAATTAGTAATAACTCAAATTCACCTGTGACTGAAAAGATTCAGCCTGCCTGAAAAACCAATCTCTTGGGTTATGAAATGTGTAGATATAACTGATCCAGCTCAAGAATTAATTACCATTCAAGGGTAGATTTCCCAGCTGGTACTAGTGAGGCCAAAATCCTGGTTTTCAATCTATGCAGGTTTTGTTGTTTGCCTTAAGATTCTGTACTATGAATTTAAATTACCTCATTCTTAAGAGCCCATTCATCAAAGACACTGTCCATGCCATTATCAAGATATTTCCCACACTGAGCATCTTTTTAATGAGGGCCTTAACTGCCAGAAAAATAGAAAAGGAAAATCTGGATAGATCAGTGAAACCCTCCACCATTAATAGAAAAAAGATCACAAAGACTGCTCTCTAGGCTGGGTCCAAAATAGCATGTTCATCCATAAAGGGCATTGCATGTTTAACAATGAATAGTATAAGGCATCATTATCCCTTAACTACAAAATTGAAATAGTCTTTTCTCTGGCCTACATAGCTATAGCTTTTCACCCTTCAAAATTATCATCTTCCCCACAACTTATGCTCACTCTAATAAACGAATATAAGAGTGTAACTGCCTTGAATAATAATAATAATAGTAATAATCCCTCTGTATCACTGAATGCTAGGAACCTCTACTCCTTTGCTTATAAACATAAGGACCATTTTAATCTGACACTGTATTTCCTACTTATCAGTATTTTCGTAAGTAGGTGTTCTATCATTGACAACTCTAAAATACCCTTTCATAAGCATGGTGTATTAATATGCTTCTTAGGGCTGCTCCAGCAAATTACCACCAACTAGGTTGCTTAAAACAACAGAGATTGATTCTCTCAAAATTTGGAGGCTCGAAGTCTGAAATCTAGGTGTCAGCAGGGTTGGTTTCTTCTTGCGGCAATAAGTGAGATTCTGTTTCACGTCTCTCTTAGCTTCTGGTGTGTGCTCGCAAGCTCTGATGTTTTCTGGCTCGCAGAAGCAATCTCTACCTCTGCCATCACATGACCATCTCCTTTCTGTGTGTGTGTGTGTCTTCACGTGGTGTTGTTTGTGTGTTTTTTCTGTCTCTCCTGTCTCTCTCCCTTTCATAGGTCATATTCCAGGTACTTAGAGTTAGGTGTCAATATATTTGAGAGTGAGGTGGACACAATTCAATCCACATCAACAGGATATACATTTATGACTCCCTGATATTTTTATTACTCTTTCTATAGTGTCTTGCCCTTATCCCTACTTGGAAAGGCTTCTTCTAATTTTAAAACATAAGTTCATATGTTCATACCCTCCATAGATGTCCATACCCTTCTTGAGGAAGACTTGCTCTTTACTCACAGTAATTTTCACATAAGTCTTAGGACAAGGGTTACAGCACCCTGTCTAGTACATGGCATGTCCTAAATAAATGGTTTTTAAGTGAATAAGTGGTACTTAAGTTTTATTACATTTATAATAATCTATTAAGGTAGAAATCTTTGAACCATATGAAACTATGTATTATACATAAACTCATGCTAGTTCTTGATAATATTTATCCATTTGAATTGAATAGTTTTGTAAAAAAAATGAACACTCAGTCATTTAGCTGGATATTAAATATTTGTGAATCATTTAGTCTATTCATCTCTTTTCTAGAAATAGATCAAAATCATCTCTCACAAATAAAAACACTTGATTTCTAGGATCTCTCCCTTTCCCCATCTCTTTCAGTTCAATATATTTGTCTGAAGATACACAATGAACATAATGTTCATTGCAATAGAACATAAACTGGAAAATGCAAAATATTTTATAAGTACCTGTAATATATGACAAACAGTATGATTACTATTAAACATAGAAAATTATTAGAAGGGCATCAACAAC
>CM052898.1:36625232-36639458 GCA_028534135.1 Potos flavus | reverse complement strand
CACTTCTACTGTCTTTCAAAAATACATTCATTGAGCGTGTTAACCACCCTTCCCCTTTACCAGTTCAGGATATTTCATTTTTCCTCTGTTGTCAGTGACTTCCCTTTAGATTTGCTTTCCACCCCTAGAAAGTTGCTCACTACAGCAGAAAGAGATCTAACAATAATCTGAAGCCCAAAGGGTTCAATAGATAAAGAGCTTACTATTTTGATAAACATAAGGTTTTGAGTTCTCCAGAGGACTAGTTATACTAACCACATTAAATCCTTAACCAGTCAAATTATATAAACCATATAATCACACCCTCGGTATTTTAAGGGATATTTATTAGGTCTCGTTGTTGCTGGATACCACCTTCCTCATTTTTTTGTCACCCCAACAAAAAGTGTATTCTCTCTGCTTTGGAGGATCACCAAAAAATTTTAAAGACTTGGTAAAAAGTTGAGTTCACTCAGCTAAAAATATGATATACCAGTTCACTGCCCATTTCCTGAGCCACATTCTCCAGGCCTCCCAGTAATTCTGAGAAGCACCAATATCTATTTAATAAACTCCTTTTCCACCTAAATCAGTCAGAGCATATTTTGGTTGGTCACAAGTAAAAAATATGACTAGTATTGAAAGGGACAAAAATTTTCTATATCCCCACTATGAGCTAGGAACTGTTGAAATTCTTTGGAGGCATACTAATCACAACAATAACACTTGATTCACTATTTCTAAAAATTGTTCATTTCCACAGTACATATACTAAAATGACATGAACTTACTCTATATCATCATGAAATGATTACACATGATAAAAAAAAAAAAATCCTTTATCATCAGGCACAACAAAAGCTTTTCTTTCTTTCCAAATGGCTGAGAGTGTAACAAGCTTTGCCCAAGCTGTACTAATGAAAAAGGGAATTTTTTTTTCCATATAATAAAGCCTAAAGCACGTCCCTTATTGATAATGTTACAAGTTTTTTAGTCTTTATAGCAAATTTCCATTTACAGTTCTTCTTTAAAAGATGGCTGGGAAATTTTTGCAAGACTTCATCATTTTTCCATCTTTTCTGTGCCATTCAGTTATTCTGAAAAGTTAAAATAAAGTACACCCTTGGGGTTACTGCACAAATATCTACCCACAGGACTAGATGTGGAACAATTCTGTGCTACTTATGTTTTACATTTGTCACTCATTTCCAGAGCCTGACCTCAGCTGATAAGCTGATAAACATTTTTCACTTTCAGCTGAAAGTAAAGGAGCTGAAAGAAAGCTAGTCTCATTTGGGGGATGCTATAGTCACAGCTCCTTAATGTTCCAATGCCTTTCTTCACACCTAGAAATGTGTGAAGCTACCTTGAGAGTATGCTACATGGTTTCAGTTACTTATTAGTATTCTTAACCATGTGTCTTTCTGTCAATAAGAAAATGAATTTTACTTGGAAATCACTGATAAAATGGAAGTCTCCTCCTAATCACCTCTTAGGTTAAAGCAAGTCAGAGTTGTGATTACAGAAAGCTGGTGATTTCTTCTTATGATTTTTTTTTTTTTTTTGATTATTCAGCTTCTTTGCAAAGGATTTTGGAATTAGGGTTTAGGTAACCTTTACAAATTCAGAATATAATTTCAAATAGGGAGAACCCAAATCAAGTACCTTGAAGGGAGAAAATAGTTTGTCCCTAAAGTTCAGGTCGCTAAGTCCCAACACCTCACAGACATGTTTTCCTTAAGCAATTATTTTCCAATGATGGAAGAGCACTCTGAGAGCAGACTAAGAGGCTGTCTTGGAGAGTGTCAATATTTTTGCAACTGCAGTACAAGATGTAGAAAAACCAATGGCTGTCTGAGAAAATTCCAAATTACATTTGTGACATGTTTAAAACTGGTATCATTCAATTTGTGGTGCTACTTAACATGTGCACTTAATCTCAGTTCATTTTGCAGTGAATCTACGATTTCAGAAGGAAAAGAAAAGCCTCTCAAGCAAGACAAGAGTGAAGAGAGGAAATGTTTACAGTAAGCAGTTTGAGGGGTAAAGATCTTCTTTGCAATATACAGAAATGATGCTTAAAAAGGCTATAAATCTCCAAATCACCCACAACCTACTGCAGTATGAAGCCAGTCCGGAGTTAGCAGAGGTGTCAAGCTAGAGGTCCATTTTTATCTAATGTCAACTCGATGGGATGGGGAACATGTGGCATTTAGAATTAACATAATTCTTGGGGTGCCTGGGTGGCTTAGTTGTTTAAGCAGCCAACTCTTGGTTTTGGCTCAGGGCATGATCTCACAGTCGTGGGATCAAGCCACGCACTGGGCTCTGCAATCATTGTTAAGTCAGCTGCAGATTCTCTCTCCCTCCCTCAAATAAATAAATAAAATCTTTAAGAAGAAAAAAGAATTAACACGATTCTTCATGACCATAAGATCGCAGAGATGGACAGTGAAAAACTAATACTAAATTTCTCCACAGCGAAAAATATCATTTTGCTGATCAGGTCTAGAGTTGGGGCAGTTCATCCTTTGAGCTACAAAAAAAATAAATTTTCCATTCTCCTAATTAGAGGATGATCATCACCAAAAATAAATACTTGAGTCCAAAATAAGTTGATTTAAATAATTTCAAAACATAATCACATAATATAGAATATAAGTTAAAGAGATCTTAGAAAATATAATGAGATGTCATTATATCTCCACTAAAATAATAGGATATCAATTTAAAAATTAAAAAGACTTGGGACACTTGGGTGGCTCAGCGGGTTAAGCATCTGTCTTTGGCTCAGGTTATGACCCTAGGGTCCTGGGATCGAGTCTTGCATCCAGTTCCTTGCTCAGCGGGGAGTCAGCTTCTCCCTCTGCCTGCCACTTCCCTGCTTGTGGGCTCTCTCTCTCTGACAAATAAATATTTTAAAAAAATTAAAATTAAAATTAAAAAGGCTAACATCATCAAGTTTTAGCAAGACTCTAGAAAAAATGTCAGCCTCATTCTGGAAATAAGACTAAAATAATCTCATGATTTTAGAATGTTTGCCATTTTTTTACCCTATGACCCAGCAACTCTATAACTCAATATACAATTAAAAGAAATATGTATGTGTGTGCATCAAACACATGCACCAAAAAAAATTCATGGTAGTATGATTTGTAATAGCCCCAACCTTACAAAATCCAAAGATTCATCAGTAGTTGAGTGGATTTTAAAAAGCACAGTAATTTATATAATAGAATATAGCAGTGAAAATGAAAACAGAGCTTATAAAATAAAATATATATTCATGTTTTCATTTATAAAATGTTCAAATTGAATAAAAAATTGGTTGGCTTAAAACAAATTTATTAACTAACAATTTTGGAAGCTAGAAGTCCAAAATCAAAGTGTCTTATGGACCATGAACCCTCTAACAGTCCTAGAGTAGAATCCTTTGCCTTTCTTAGCTTCTGATATATGCCAGAATTTCAATATACCTTTTTTTTTTTAAGATTTTATTTATTTGAGAGAGAGAGAGAATGAGTAGGGGGGAGGGGAAGAGGGAGAAGGAGAAGCAGATTCCTTGCTGAGTGGAGCCCAATGCAGGGCTAGATCGCCAGACCCTGAGATTATGACCTGAGCTGAAGTCAGAGGGTTAATCAACTGAGCCACCCAGATGCCCCTCAACATATCTTTTTGGAGGGAAAAAATTAAACTCAGAACACATTAGAAATTCTTGGTGTAAAAGTGAATTGAAAAATAGCTGGAATTGGATACAAAGCTTTAAGCGTTCCTACATAATGTATATAATATATACGTAATATATACCCACAGCCTTTATGATGCCGTGTTAGTCAATAATAACTCAGGAGCCAGCATTCAAGATAGTTTCTCTGAATAAAACCATACTTGATTTTCCTACTGTCAACACTAGTATATATATAGACAACCCTGCCCAAGTCTTTAAGGTTATATATATTCCTGGTTGAAGTATCAAACAATACACAGTCAAGCCATGTTATTTGATCAGTGATTCTATGATATTAAGAGTCAACCATCAAGCCATGGAAATGTTAATCTAATGCAGGGATAACACATACATGAGTTCTATAGACCATTATAGTCTACATCCAAGCTCATCACAGACTTTAATAAGTGAAGTAGAATACACTCCAACACAGACCTCACATTCTATCTCAATACCACATTATAGGGAACCATTCCTAACTACCTGGAGTTGGTATGTGAGATGAAACTTATGATCAGTCCATACTAAACATGGCAGGACCAGCCCTAAGCTACATGATCAGGTCAGGCAAGTTAGACCTCTACAACACCCTTCACTTCATTTGGCCCCTTTTTCCTCCCTTCATATGCTCAGCATTATTTGGATATCTCTGACTGTCCATGACTCAACGGTTTGTAGTCTCAAAATAGATTGCTCACCTTGGTAATTAGCCACATCAATTCTGAACATGCCTCCACTTTTTTTTTTTTTTTTTAAGATTTTATTTATTTATTTGACAGAGACAGAGAGACCACAAGTAGGCAGAGAGGCAGGCGGGGGTGGGGGGGGGGAAGCAGGCTCCCTGCTGAGCAGAGAGCCCGATGTGGGGCTTGATCCCTGGACTCTGAGATCATGACCTGAGCCGAAGGCAGAGGCTTTAACCCACTGAGCCACCCAGGCGCCCCATGCCTCCACTTTCAACTGCTAACTTTTATCACTTCTAGATTCAATTTTTCTTGTTAAATGATAATGTGTTTATTATAACCATAATGTTAATGGGGTAATTTATAACTGAAACTATGGAAAAATAACTTGACCCCAAGGCATTGCTTGATTTTGGTAATAAAGATGGTACATTGTAATGGTTATGGGCTTTGACTCTTGATTTAATTGGTCTGAGTTCAAATGCTGACTATGCCACTCATTCACTTTGGGCAAATAACCTTTCTGGTCTGTTGCCTTTGTTTCCACCTCTGTATAATGTGGATAAAATAAAGTCCATACCTCACAGGGTTGTTGAAATGAATGAATGAGTTAATACAGAAATGTCTTAAAACATTTTTTGGCATACAGAAAGTATTTTACACCAGTTAGTTATTTTAATTGTATACTTATGCAAATAAGAGTTCTAGGTATGATTAAAATTTAAAGGTTAAAAACAACAAGAATTTTTATTTGGTTTTCATTTATATGTTGGGTACTGTATTAGATTCTAGGGATAAAGAGAGTTGTATCTTGAAGGAAAATTTAATGAAAGAGAAAGAGAAACAGAAATTAAAATGGAATACGGTAGGTGCTATAATGACTTTATTTAGCACTTGTTATAGGAACATGCTGACATGATGCAGCTTTATTTTTTTGAAACGATTTACTGTTACTAGGTGTGATATCTTCTTTTTTGCTATACAGGAGAGAAATTGTCCAGTTAAAACAATGAAGTGCTTTTTACAATGTCTGATCAACAAGTTTTCCTGTCTTCTCCCTATCCCATTCTTTCTCACTCTATGATTTTCTAGCCCAGATTATTAGATATTCTTGGACTAATATACTTTGCAGATGAGTGAAATTCTTTAATATTTGACATCTGGTTTCTAAGAAACTTTCCTGTAATTCAAAGTTAGGTTTGTTCATGAGAATTTATGAGGTTGTTTTGCATTAATTAATTCATTTATACTTTGGAAAAAAATGTGTGTATGCATAAAGATGTATGTAAGTATATATGTAATTTTAATTTTGGCTTACAAAAAGGACATCTTATTAGACGCAGCAGGTAAGTTATTACAAACATGACATATTTTCTCTCATGTTTTAGCTCTGCAATTCTACTTTTCATAATTCCCAAACAAAAAAACGTAAGGTCAATCTTCAAAGATTTCTTTAACCTGAAATTGCTTTCTAGTCTGTAAAGCAAGTAAGAAGAAAAACATCATAAAGGTGTTTTCATATTCCAACTTGACTTTTTAACATAATAATGAAATATATGCATCTTAAAATATCACTTGATAGTCACCAAATAAACAGGGCCAGGTAGGATACCATGTCTTAGGCTCTAAAATTATGCTATTTCATATACATCTCGACATTCATAAATAATTATCAGAGCACCCAGTTGTTTGCACATTTTGAAATAGAAATATCTTTAAGGTCCAGACTTAATTGCTTTAGGCATTCGCTAGAATTCTGTGGTGATAAAGAAGTGTAAAATACTGAGGCTATATGCTAATGTTCAGAAACATTTTCAAAATACTCTACTAGACCTAACACTATGTAAAAAATTTGATTACAATTTCTTAACAAAAGATGTATCTCTGTGGTTAATATCAAAAGAACTCTAAATTTGCCATTTGCTTTCTTATTACTGGAATGTCTTGAATGAAACCATTCCCAGCATGCTGAAAGAGGACATGCTGGAGCCATGAATCTCTAAGTCACTTTAGTTTCATCCTATTGACAAAATTATTTATGCAAGTAGATAATGAGTTCAGTAGATTTCTTCCAAATTCACTATTATAATCTCTTTAGCATCTCCCCATGCTTTTCTAAATTCTTTACCTATCTATAAACTTAGCTCTCTATAAACTTCTTTATGCATGGTTCCAACAACAGATGTTGCCCTTTGAAATCTGCTTTGAAATCACTTCCAAGACGTAACCAAAAGTAAGCAAGTTGGGGAAGAAGGGTTGACCTTAGTTTGCTTTTTATTTTGCAATAGCATCAGGCTATTATAAAAGCACATTTTCTTACCCCTGTTTTGTTTGAGACACTGAACTCTCTGTAGTAATTAAAGCAAGACTGTGTGGTTTCTATTGTGTAGAGTTTTAAATTTACTCTTTTGTGTGTTTGCTGAGTAGTTTCAGGCCTGGCCTGTGCTATTTTCAATTTTATTTCAAGTTAATGTAAGAAGGTCTTGAGTCAACCTTCAGATATATGAATGTGTTGTCTTTATAAACAGCAGATGATGGTACTCAATAACCATTAGGAAGGAAGAATAACATTGAGTACAAATACAGTTTGTGAATAAAGGCTGTCAATTTTTTAATCCTTTTGAATGAAAGTAAGAATGTTATTATGTTCAACATAATAAAAAGTTTTTTTATACTGAAAATATTTGAGTCCACCTTGGATTCACCTAACCTTAGTTTATACTGCTGTCATCACTGAAGCCATGGTTTAAAATCAATCAAAAATCACAGAGTATCAAATAATATTTAAACTTAAATGTTATTTTTCATCACTAGCTGGCAATCTTCAGACTAAATAATATTTATTTCAGAAATTATTAATTTATCATGAATCAATAGTTTGGCAGGGCTACTTTGGTTAAAGATTTTAAATATCCCAAGATTTTTTCGCAAATAGAATAGTAATTCAATACAACACAAAGCTTAAGAAATAACTATAGCACAAATTGTAGGGCTATTTATATAATATTATTCTGTACCAATATTCTTTTTTTTTTTTTTTAGATTATTTATTTATTTATTTGTCAGAGAGGAGAGAGATCACAAGTAGGCAGAGAGGCAGGCAGAGAGAGAGGAGGAAGCAGGCTTCCCGCTGAGCAGAGAGCCCGAGGAGGGCTCGATCCCACGACCCTGAGATCATGACCTGAGACGAAGGCAGAGGCTTTAACCCACTGAGCCACCCAGGTGCCCCTGTACCAATATTCTTAATACAGCCATTCGGTATAAGGTGACTTTTTAATTTTCTATTTCGATCACTCTTCAAACTATGCAAAAGGGAAAATAATAGATTTTCACTTGTTTTGGGATTTTGTTTTGTTTTCATGATTTCCATAAATGACTTTCCTTTATACAACCTTTAAATACCATCAGAAAATGACATACACATTGAGGAAATCCAGAGAGAAATCTTTTGAAAGGTTTGACAGTACATAAATTGTACAGAAATTTGAGAATGTTTGTTCAACAACAGAAAACAGAAAGGGATAGCAAGAGATGAGTTATCTTCACAACTAAAACCTGCAAGAACAGATTAGATTCATTCTAGGTGCCAAAAGAGTTGCAGAACTGGGAATGAAATGGATCTAAGAATCTTGTGACGATTAAAGCTCTCTGGAAATGCTCTGTGCTACCCTCAGTAGGTAATGAGCTCTTGTGACTCTAGGTATTCATGTAGATTTGGATGGTAGTGATTAAAACTACATGATTTTCTAGGAGTCTTCTACTTCTGATGTCCTAGGTTTCTATAAGCTGAGTCTAAGATATATGGTTTAATTTTTAAATTTTTTCCAGTTTTATTGAGTTATAATTGATATATAGCATTGTATTAGGTATATAAGGTACACAACATAATGATTTGATATATGTATAGTTTGTGAAATGATTACCACAGGAAGTTTAGGTAAGATCCATCACCTCACGTAGTTACAATTTTTTTCTCAACATGAGCATTGTTAAGTCCTACCATTAAGTATAAGCTGCACTTACTTCACTGATCTTTGTTTCACTTATTAATACTTTGAGGGAAGGAACCAGATCTGTTTCACTCAACAGTACACACCTAAATCTAAGACAGTTCCTGGCATATTGCGCATACACAAATTTTTTTTGCTATTTTTAATATTTTCCCCAGGTTCAATAAGATATTGATATAGAGCACATGTAAATTCAAAGTGTACAATATGATGAAGAGATACATGCATATATTGCAAAATGATTACCACAATAAGGTTACTTCACATCTCCAACCTGTCACACAATTATAATTGTGTATGTGTGCATGTGATAACAACATTTAAGGTCCATCTATACTCTTAAAAACTTCCAAGTATATAATATAGTATTACCAATTATAACCACCACACTGTGCACTAGATTCCCAGATCTTACTTATCTTATACCAGGAAGTTTGTTTCTGTTAACCAACTTTCTTCCATTTCTCTCTCTCCCTCGCTCCTGGTAACCACCATTCTACTGTTTCTGTAAGTTTGGGTTTTTTAGATTCCACATGTGTGAGAACATATAGTATTTGTCTATCACTGTCTGACTTATTTCATTTAGCAAATAATATCCTTGAGGCTCATCCATGTGCTCCCAAAAAAAACCCAACCAATTTAAGACAATGACCAAATTCCATTAAATTGATTAAAACTAAATGCCTTTTTAAACATCATCCCATTTTGGTATCAGAAAGACACCAAAGAGTAAAGCAACATTTACTTGTCTTCCTCTTTCCCTCCTCCACCTCTGTGGAAAAGGAAAAGAGAAAAAGTTAGGTCCATTGAGCAAATAAAAAACTGATTCCCACAATGTCCAGAAGCAATCCAAGACCCACTGTCTAGCAATTTTAAGCAAGAGAATTATTTAGAAGCTTTTCTTATCTTCTGCTTCTCTTTGTGGGTGTAGACACAGCCTTAGGAAACATAAGTTGTTCAACATGACATCCAGCTGAGAGAAGTCTGCCTTCCATGAAGTGAACACCAATAAAAAAGTGGCCCATATTCACATGCTCTTATTAGTGGGATATCTAAGTATTAAAATAAGGCTTTCATACTGAGACCATCCTCCCACACAAAAAAAGCACTTTAATATTATCCTTTAGGTTTTACTTCCAATCTCTATGAAGACCTAATGTGTTACAATTACATCATATGGTGTAGAAATCTACAAGTAGAATTTTGGCATTATTTATTTTCATGTCTTTGTGTGTGTGTGTGTGTGTGTGTGCGCGCGTGTGTTTAAGGATCTAATATAGACAATAGTGGAGCAAAAAAAAAAAAATAGCAAAAACACCAGAAGACAATAATTAATTGCATGGAATGAATGATGAATAGAGTTCTTTTATCTCCTGACTTTTAAAATGTTGTACTGTTCTCTATTGGTGATTCTTTGAAATTTCCAACCTCTTCAAATCCTCTCAGAGACTTTTTTCATCAGATAGAAAAGAAATAAAGAGAGGAAACAGAATGGATTAAGCTAAAAAAAACTTAGAGGCAATATAGTCTAATATTTGTGTGTATTTACTATATTTAATAACACTAATGGGGTTCTTTCAAAATGTTTCAGGAATTCTCTATATTCTAAGATAATGACTATCTAGGCAGGAGCTAGTATATTTGTTAACCAATAACGTGTTTTATTGTGTTATGGGTTTAAACGTGGTGTTTAATTTTTTTTAATGACAACATTGTTTCAAGAATCACAATTAAAAAGCCCTTCAAAACACGACAAAGAATTCATTAGTCGAGTAGAGTATTTTTTGTATAATTGATGATAACTGTGTAATGATGTGGTAAGCTGGCAATTAGGCATAATTTGCTTATGCAAGTGAGTTTAAAAAAATGGGGATCAATATTCAATTTACACCTTTGTGAAAAGCAATTAGTTTAATTGATGGGGGAAAAACCCTCGACAATGGCTAATTATTCCAAAATGACCTGAAACACTCATGTAAATTATTAGAATTAATTATACATGAATGATTAGATTCTCTAAATCACTTCTAAAACCTTGAAGTTTCTATAGTTAGTCATTCATAAAATGTAGTAGAAAAGGTGATTTCATAATATAATGGATGCAATTTAGAGAATAATCATCAGGTTTTCCCTACAATGTGCTGGCACGAAGCCACCTCAAAATAGACAATAATGGATATAAACAAAACAGGTGCCACTATTTCTTACTCAGGTATAATAGCTCAACAAAGAAACATTTACCCAATAAAACACCATTTCGTATAATTATTATTTCTCTCTCAAGTCCTACTGAGTGTCTACATGAATTCCTGAGATACCTGTAACATTTTATATTCCTTTCAAAGGTAAAACTCAAATACCTTGATTTACTTATCATCAGCCCTGGTTTTTGTTTATGAAATAGATGAAGATTTCTCTTATTCTGCATTCTATTCTTCACATAACCTTTCCACCTTCATCATTATTTCTGTGAAAGAAGCAGTGCTTCGTGAATATCAGAAAACAGCATATTTACTGTCCATCTGAAATTACTTTTAATTTAGGACTGAGTCTAATTATCAGTATATCAATCTATTATTGAATACATATAAATTCACTGCTTGCCTTTAATGAACTCCAAGTGGCATGACTGAATTTAAATAAATTCAGGGTAATGTCATAAACGAAACTGACTACATAGGTCTGATTTCATTCTTCATGTCAAGTTATAAAACTGAAGTCCTGTTGATAGGAGAAGTTTGTTTCAGGTAAAGATGTTTCTAGCTTACAAAGGTAATATTTTTTAGGAAGGAAAACAAACATACACATATGGAAGATGGGTGATGTTCTAATTAGGTTGCGTATTTTAGTAGACATTCCACATTTTAGAATATATAGACTTATTTCAATACTTTTCCCTACAGAAAGTAAAAAAACACCTCACACAATGGGTAGTTTTAAGTTTGCCTTAACAATGCCACTTGACTTTCATTCTAAGATAGACTTAGATGTTTTCACTATTTTTAATTTTTATCCATTACTCTATCCCCAACTCATCAATGACCTCGATAAAACCTTGTTTTTTTAACTTTCAATTCTAGTCTTCGACTTCGCCTTCAACATCATAGCTTTATCCTTATGTAAGTTGAACTATGGTGCTGCACAGTGGCATAATACATTGTTATTAGCACGCTATAAGGACTCTGCACACATTCTCACAAATTATAGAAAGGCATTAAGCATGAATCTCAGAATGCCCAAGTGCATTTTATAATGGCTCTGATAACACTCTGAGCCTTATTACATTTTTGTTCTGAACAGGAGCCCCTCAGAGAGGAGGTAAAAAGTTATCTGCTGTCAAAAAGCCTTGATGTGTTTCCAGTCACTGAAGTTTCACACTTGAGAACTAAACACAGTGTTGTACAGAATATTCTAACATTCTCTAGAGAATGAACAAGTATGAACACAAATAACAGAAACTGTTGGGCTCTAAGCTCTGCCACTGGCTCCTGATCATTGTAGGCCTTTTCATAGCTGGTTATTGAACCTATAAAATTTTCAGTTATCAACCCTGTGATTCACCAGAGACATGTAATCTGGACCTTGGAGGGTGACCAGGGGTGAAAGTTTCTTACCTAAGCATTGCAATAAGAATTTCAAATTTGTGATAACCTTTCTGAATTTGAAGTATAAGTCAGTAGGTTTGAAATAAACCCTTTTATAGCTTTTTATAGGTTTATATTTTTGTATAAACCACAACTATATGACATGAGTACAACAATGTATGTATATGCTATTGAGTCATAAATGGAAAAAGAAAACGAGACCTCGGATGAGTAAATGACTTTCTTGTGTTACACAGAACTGACCCTAGAACTAAAATTAATCTACAATACTTTTTTTCTGGGTGTGAATGTTCTCTGTTGGATTGGACTGCACACCTAAAGAGTTGGTATGATTTGTTCAGCTCAGCAAGCAGAGGTCCACAACTAATGTTCCTGCATCAATCCCAGGTCCCCAATATATAACTTACACGCAATATATTGAACTTCACCAAACATTAGGACAACTGACTTCAGAATTTTAAGTCTTAGAATTTATGAAACAGGAGAGATTTTAGAGAGTATCTAAACAGGCTTAGTTGTGCATCAAAATCCCCTGGGAAATATACCCAGGTTCCAGCTGCAGCTAGTTTGATAATTAATTTTGAGAAGCCTGGGCACTGAGATTTTTAAAATCTCTCCACAATATTCATCTGTATAGCCAAGGTTGAAACCAATGATTTAGAGGTAATATTGATATAAATTTATATACCTATAGGAGTCTAAAAGTTACATCCGTGGGAAGTTGGGCAGTTATAAGAAAAATAACAATCTCTCAGACAATTGCTTAGTTTTTCCATTTTTTTTAAAGATTTTATTTATTTATTTGAGAGAGAGAGAGAGATCACAAGTAGGCAGAGAGGCAGGCAGAGAGAGAGGGGGAAGCAGGCTCCCTGCCGAGCAGAGAGCCCGATGCGGGGCTCGATCCCAGGACCCTGAGATCACGACCTGAGCCGAAGGCAGAGGCTTAACCCACTAAGCCACCCAGGCGCCCCTTAGTTTTTCTATTCTTGATTGAACAATGGGTAAGAAATATTTTTTCACTATAAATAAGAAAAAAGTGCAAGCTCAATGTCAAATGGCAACTGACACTTTGTGTGGGAGGTCACAAGGAGTATCAAGGATTGTGTTTAACTAGAGAATGCATGACCATGTAAAGCAGCAAATGCTCTTAAGCTGCAGCTGAATTTGGGCCTAGATTTTCCAGATCTACTGATTTTGTCAAGAGTATAAAATTTACTTTTTTAATTTAAAATTGCTTCATGTTTTAAAAGTTGCGTAATTAATTAAAATTAAAACAGGAGAGCTTTACGGTCAAAGTGTGGAAGGAAAACAAAGGAAATGAGCATCTGCTCCAGTCTGCTCTTTTTTTTAAAACCACAGGGTTAGAGTGAAGTCCAGGTTCCATGTGTGGTCTCCACAGACTGCAGTGGGAGAAGGGAGCTCATTACTGTGTGACATGGATGAGAGAGGAGAGATTTCTTACTTTGTCTTCTCTGACACCACCCTGGTGGGAGGTTAGAACACCTCATTACTACCTAGTAAATGTGGTCTAGGCTCCCCATTTGGCTTTTGCTGGTGGGAGTGGGACTACAGTCTTTTTAGGGGTGTTTGGCTGGAGTAAAGCATCATTAGCCAAAAGTTTTCTTTCTTGTTAGACTCTCCTTTTTTCACTCCTTTGGCTAGAGAGAACAGGCTTTTGATAAGCCGTTTTTGTCTTCACCCATTGACCTCCTGGATGGCTGGCTCTTTACCTCTCAGTCTGGGCTGTGAGATTCAAAAAGAAAACTCAAGGAATTCACCATCATGTTCTCTCTTAGTCCCAAGATCTTTAGCCAGTATGCCTTCTTCCCTCCACTTTCAGAGTCTTATACTCATTTTGTATAAAACGTACAGGGTTTTGGCTTTACTTAGCAGAAAGAAAGGTGGGAAAGTATGCCGATTCCATTTTTCTGGAAATGAAAGTCTGTTACAATATGATTTTCAAAAGAAGATTCTAGAATATCATTTAGCAACTCTTTTAATGTCTACTGGCTCTGTTAATAAAAATACCTTTCTTCCATCCAAATGGCCAACAGACACATGAAAAAGTGCTCAACACCACTCACCATCAGGGAAATACAAATCAATATCACAATGAGATACCACCTCACACCAGTCAGAATGGCTAAAATGAACAAGTCAGGAAATGACAGATGTTGGCAAGAATGTAGAGAAAGGGGAACCCTCCTACACTGCTGGTGGAA
>CM052898.1:36614306-36625132 GCA_028534135.1 Potos flavus | reverse complement strand
GTCCATCAACAGATGGGTAAAGATGTGGTATATATGTACAATGGAATACAATGCAGCCATCAAAAGAAATGAAATCTTGCCATTTGCAACGATGTGGATGGAACTAGAGGGTATTATGCTAAGTGAACTAAGTCAATGAGAGAAAGACAATTATCACATGATCTCTCTGATATGAGGAATTTGAGAGGCAGGGCAGGGGGTCATGGGGGCTAGGGAGGGAAAAATGAAACAAGATGGGATCCGGAAAGAGACAAACCATAAGAGACTCTTAATCTCATGAAACAAACTGAGTTGCTGGGGGGTGGGAGGTAGGGATAGGGTGGCTGGGTTATGGACATTGGGGAGAGTATGTGCTATGGTGAGTACTGTGAAATGTGTAAGCCTGATGATTCACAGACCTGTACTCCTGGGGCAAATAATACATTATATGTTAATTAAAAAAAAAAACTAATGATGTACTGTATGGTGACTAATATAACATAATAAAAAATACCTTTCTTCATAAACAAGTTGGTGTTTTTTCATTAAAAAAATAAATTATCATCTTCTGCTGATGGATAACACCTGGGGCTTATAAAATGTAATCCTTTTCAATGCTTTGCTTTCAGTTCTATAGTATGAATCTAGGAACCTCACCTCACTAGTATAGTCCCTGAGAAATTTAGTATATACTAGCTTGTGTTTACAAAGCTTATGGACAGCATTAGCCTGGCTACACTGAGTTGGATTACATGAAAAGCTCTGAATTTCTATGACATTCTCACCCATTTCCCTTCCATTGACACCTATAATTTCACATAGCAAAGAATCTGGATGAGAACCAATCAGAGCAAGTAAAATATAAATCAGGGTCTAGTCATTGTATTCAAACCCTAGAAAAGCTGGCAAATGCAACATGTCATTGGTATTTATAAAGCTATAAAAATTACACACAATAAAACAATCTCATAAAACTTTTATAATCATTATTGTAAAATGCACTTTCAAATCAATAAAATAGGTTAGATGCAAAATCCTTTGCGAACTTCAAAATCAGCATATTGTGCCTTATTTATGGTCATTGTACTGCTCTAATAGGGTAAGCTTGTGATTATGCCAATGCCTAAAATTGTGCACGTAGTGTACCCAAAACATGACCCGACTCAAAACAAGGAATCAATAAATGCCTGTTGATTAAATGCTGAATGAATTAAACATGTACTATTATCCCACCTCCGAGGTTCTCATTCTGGTACTTAGGAACTGTCCCCCAAATGTCCCCAACTTTCTAGAAGAGTACTATTAAGATTCTCATAACTGTAGCAGTTGGTAAATGCTTTTGAATGCCCAATATACGTGCATATATACTACTTAACTTACAGAATCCCCATCTTAATTTCCTGTCTCAATTTGGTATCACTGTGAGTCTATCAGTTCCTTAAGAAGATACATTCCTCACATGTGATTTGACTTTCCTCTGATCTTGTATTTTATGAGCCCGTGGATCAACATCTGCTCTCATCAGTTTTACATTACCATGCAAACTGTCAAGATTATTTCACTCAGCCATCCCCATGTGTCAGTGTGGGTCAAGAAGTATACTATTGCAGACGACTACCAAAATTTTTTGACTAAAGCTACACTTTCCACGTCAGTGGGCAGCAGGACCAAATCTCTCATGATATATAAATACACAGCAATCAAGAACCTCTTGATGTTGTAAGGGCACAAAGAATAAAAAAAAACAAGTACAATCCCATCTTAAGAAAATCAGTGATAACCTGACGCTAATAAGCAAGTCAAAGTAAAATGGTATTCTTTAGCTTCCTGAGGTGACTCCACTTACAAAAACACACAAAAGGGTCTATCATAAATATTTAAAGGATTGTCTTGTGCAAGAGGAAAGAGACTCAGGCTAAATGTTAACGTGGGAAGAGTTTATGTCAACATTTAGAAATTCAGGTGGATAAACTGAGTGTCCATATGAGAAATAGCTGAACAAGTTGATTTACTGTGGAAAGTATTCCCTGAGAAGGTAATGAGTTCTACCACTCAAGCTATTTAAGTTCAGAGGAGGCATCAAATTCCGAAGTAAAAATGATTCAATTAAAAGGGGAAAAAGTCTCAACAGGAATTGACAAGGGTAGGTTAAAATTCCTCCTAACACAAGCATTCTGGGATTCTATCAAAGATGAGCTCAGACTGTACTGTTTGCCTGCAAACTCTCACAGAAAGAAAGAAACAAAGAAAAAAAAAAAAAAGCCAAAGCATAAACAACTGAAAATAGATGCTAACATAGAAGTAACACCTACTCTACAACTAATTGCTGGTGTGGTTTCCTCTAATTGCATGGCTGTGAATGTGTATTTTCTTTTTAAATCTTCTGCCAAGATGGCTAAATCCAAGCATAGTTTACAGCAGCTCTAACAGGGGAATATATTTCGGAGTAGAATTTGTTGAGCTCCCATCACAATACCTGTCATTATTCTATTTCATCTGATCGACTTCAGTAGTATTCTCAGGTGTTGCTTTCCAGATTAATGAGTGGATTGTTTGCAGAGAGGAATGTAAACACTTTTCTCTTAATGCAATGCATTAAAGAATTAACTTTATGTCTGCCCATTTTATAGAAGTGGTATTTCTAAGCCCTGTTAAAATTGTTTTATAGACTTCCTAACTGCTGTAACACATTAGGGGGTAATCACATTAGATGTTGCCTGCTGAGTCTGGCAAGACTTGGTCAGTAGTTTAAAGGAACTGTTCCAATAATACGGTCAGCTCACTCGTAGCTGGGTGACTCTAATTGAAATAACTGGACTGCACCATTAGTCCAAATAAGTACTTAACTCCCATTTATGCTTCATTTGAAACCAAGATTAAGAAGATGCCACTTATAAAAATGATCTTCATTATAATATTGTCCTCAAGGGTCACAGTAGTGGGGATATATTATAGGTGAAACCTCAAACTGATACACATTTTTAAATCACATGTCTGTTAGTTTTAATTACAAGTACCAATTAGCTACTTAATAAAATCATAGAAATCTCTATGATATAATAAATCTCCATATATCTATTTCAATTGACCACCATTAGATGAGGATAAAGCAGAGTTTATGTTGATACCCTTAACAAAGCCCAATCACTATGGTGTTGATGGAGATCATGCTTTAATAACTGCTCCAAGATGCCCCTGCCCCACCATCCATGATCCCCACCTCTTGCTTCCAGACCCTTATGGAGTCATCTTTCACATGTACCAGGGTTGGTCTGTGTGATTGTAAATATAGCATAGATGATAGTATGTCATTTTTAAAATTAGGTTGGGTTCTCTTGGATCATTCTTCCTGAGGGAAGCCGCCTGCCATGTTGTGAGGATACTCTGAGACTATGAAGAGGGCTATATGGCAAGGAAGTGAGTTATCCAAATGCAGCAAACTAATAAATGTTTGTTGTTTTAAGCTTCTAAATTTATGATCATTTTTTATGCAGCAATAGGTAACTAAATTTCAGCACTTAAGAAATGGGATGCTACAATAACATAATTCCAGAATAGGAGAATGATTTTGGAACTGAGGAGAATGCTGGTAAAAGCTTAAAAGTACCTGGAACAGAAGGACTTAAAGGAAAATGAAGAAAATCTTACAGAAAAATTGAGCTTAGCAATATGGTTGCCTTTAGTAGTGTATAAGACAAAAAATGTGCTGAAAGAACAAGCTGATTTTGCCTAAAGATTTTCTATCCAAAGTATTAAAAATGTCCTTTGAGGGGCGCCTGGGTGGCTCAGTTGGTTAAGCGACTGACTTCGGCTCAGGTCATGATTCCGGAGTCCCGGGATCGAGTCCCACATCGGGCTCCCGGCTCCGAGGGGAGTCTGCTTCTCCCTCTGACCTTCTCTCCTCTCATGCTCTCTCTCACTTTCTCTCTCTCTCAAATAAATAAATAAAATCTTTAAAAAAAAAAAAATGTCCTTTGGTTTCTCCTTGCTGTATATGAGAAAATATAATGATAAGATAAACTAAAGGAAAAATTGTTAAATGAAAAGAAGTCATTATCATTGCTAATAATATTGTATTAATAAATATGTAATGAAAAGAGATGATATGACAATTTCATTAAAATACTCAAAATATAGAAATTTTGAACAGATTAACACATAATATATTGAAATGGTAGTTAAAACATGTTTTTGATTGCAGCATTCCACTCCACCGCACATTAAAAAACAATAATAATAGGGTGCCTGGTGGCTCAGTTGGTTAAGCGTCTGACTTGATTTCAGCTCAGGTCACGATCTCAGCCTCACATCAGGTTCCTTGCTGGGCGTGGAACCTGCTTAAGATTCTCTCTCTCCCTCTTTCTCTGTCCCTTACCCATCCCACTAAAGAAAAAATAATAATTCCAAATAGATTTACAGGTGGAAATTATCAAACCATCCAGGATAACTTATGCTATGCTTATTCCTCCTAGGGCTACTATAATGAAATACCACAAAATAGGTGGCTCAAAACAACAGAAATTTATCCTTTCCAAGTTCTAGAGCTAGAAGGCCAACATCAAGATGTTGACAAGGCCATGTTCCTCTTTTAGCTACTGAAAGATATTTTGTTTTCTTAACAGACCTCATATTTAGAGCAGTTTTAGATTCATAGCAAAACTAAGTGGAAGGTACGGAGATTTCTTATAAACTCCCTGCCCCCAAACATGTATAGCCTGCCCCATTATCAGCACCCCCACCAGAGAGGTGCACTTATTACAACTGATGAACCTACATTCATACATCATTATCATTTAAAGTCCATAGTTTACATTAGGGTTCACTTCTGACTTGGGGCATTCTATGGGCTCAGACAATAAAAGTGACATGTATCTACCATTATGATATTATACAGAGTAGTTTCAATGAAGTTTTAATAATCTTTGTCTGTTTATCTTTCCCTCTTCCCTAACCCCTGGCAACCAATGAACATTTTACTGCCTCCACAGTTTTGCCTTACCCAGAAAGTCATAGTTAGTATCAGACAATACGCAGTCTTTTCAGATAGGGTTCTTTTACGTAGTAATATACATTTAACTTTTCTCCATGTCTTTTTATGGCTTGATTGCTCAATTTTTAGTGCTGAATAATATTCTATTGTCTAGACGTACCTAGTACTAGTACCTAGTACCCATTCACCTACCAAAGGATGTCAAGTTTGCTTACCAGTTTGGCAACTATGAATAGAAAAGCTATAAACAACCATGTGCAGGTTTTTGTCCGGACATACATTTTCCACTTCTTTTGGTAATTACCAAGCAGTAGGACTGCTGGATCATATGGTAACGATATGTTTAGTTTTGTATGAAACCACCAAATTGTCTTCCATAGTGGCTGTATCATTTTGCATTCCCAATGGGGATGACTCTGAATTCCTATTACTTTATAACATTGCCAGTGTTTGGTATTGTCAGTGTTCTGGATTTTGGCCATTCTAATAGGTGTGTAGTGGTATCGCATTGGTTTTTTAACTTGCATTTCTTAATGATAATGTGGACATCTTTTCTTATACTTATTTGCCATCCATATATCTCTTTTGGTGAGAGATCTTTTAAGGTCTGTGGCACATATTTATATCAGGTTGTGTGTTTTCTTATTGTTGAGTTTCAAGAGTTTCAAGAGTTTTTGTGTATTTTGGATAATGATTCTTTATTAGACACACCCTTTGGAAATATTTTCCCCCAGTCTGTAATGTATCTTTTTACTCTCTTGAGAATGTATTTTGCAGAGCAGAAATTTTTAATTTCATTGAATTTCAGCTTATCAATTTTTTCTTTTATGAATTAAAAAGTCATTGTCTAACTCAAGGTCATCTACATTTTCTTGTATGTTATCTTCTAGGATTTTTATGGTTCTGTACTTTATACTTATGTCTTTAATCCATTTTGAATTAATTTTTGTGAAAAATCCTGCCTTTTTCACTGGCTCCTCCTCTTCTGAGATCCATACATATGTTTGTTTGTTTGTTTGTTTGTTTCCTGAAAATCCACCTGAGCTGTTTCAGTCCCTACAATTCTTGGCCATAGTGGTATGGAGACTGGTGGCAGTGAAGTTCTATCACTGCAGGACCAGTCCAAGTCCTCACTGTCGCAAATGGCCATTCCTGAGATAGATGAGATCACACTAAATCAAGTGCTTCCCTTAGAGGTTTTCAGGGTTAAGGAGATCAGTGCTGTATCTGTTTCTGGAGCATTTATTAAAGGAAAGTTATTTCTAAGAGTTCATGTTAAAAATACACGTACAACCAGGAATCAGTTGATTGAATTGGACATGATAGGGATCACTAACTAGTTTTTCATAAAGAGGTCTCAATGAGAGAACACAACAATTCAGACACGTAGTCATCTTACTTTTCAATAAACCTGATGGTAAAATGGCTGTGGTGTTATTGATGGACACTCAGAGAGCATTTGACAGTCAGTTTGAGAGATTTAGCTACTATATTTGTCCTTGGCAAAATGATAAGCTTAATATAGGTATATAACCTATATATTCCTATCCCAAAATGTCCAAGAGGATGATCTTCAGAATCTTCAGCTTTTTGCTGACTATGGCTAGCTGGCAGGAGAAAAATATTCCTGAAGCCATTTCAAAGCCTCACATTTTTTCATTGAGAACTGAAGTTACCCACATGAATTTGGGGAAGCTGATGCTGGCACCAAATTTTTGGGAAACTTCCTAAAGTTTTCAGAGAACCAACATAAAGAACTACAGAATGTTTGAAAAACACATCTATTCCTATTTCACCAAAATATACTGTTTTCTGTTACTTCATCCTGGCTTAAAAGGAACTACCAATCTATATTTTGATGGAAAATTTAAAGAAATAGATGATGAATTCACCAAAACTTGAAAATACTGATTCCTTGGAAGCCTTAGTCCTGAGAGTCTAAATAATAAAGAGATCAAAGAGAATAAAATCACTTGTCAAGATCTGGTGGACTACTTCAAGACATAAAAAACTCTGTCAAAGTGAAGAATTACCATATCTCCAATTCATGTGCAGGCCACACCAAAAGGTAACGATTTAGTGGCCATAGCAACTGTTAAAGACACATGCATCAAAAAGATGAAAAACATTTGTGGTTGTAACAAACCACTTCTAGTCCCAGATGACTTGGAAGCCAAATAGCTGGAGCTTAAGGAAGACTTTGTAAAGCTATTCTGAGGGGTGATAGAGATGCATGGGTAAAAATTTGGCTAGTGTTATCAGCAGCAGTTGGGAAGTAAAAGAGATGAACGGTACCTCTAGGATATCAAGAACAATAACAGCAAAAATATCTTCCATGCTGCTTATACCCCCGCGACACTGTTTTTTGTAATCTTTACCACATAAGTGATTGTTGGTATAACTAGATTCGTTGATTTGGACATTATAGCTCAACTATGCAATATGATAATGGAATTGACCCTTATCGCCCTGTGCTCCTGGGCATACGTTTGGTACTCTGGAGAATACCAAGAGCTGGATGCCGTAATAGATCAGACAGGTGCAGCCCTGTGAGACTCAGCCTTTATACAAGCTTTACAGTGCAGCAGCAACCCACAAAAATCTGTATCATCAAGTTTTTCCTGCTCTAAAGCCAGATTCTGCTGAACTATCAGAAAAGAAGAAAACTTAATCCAATTAAAAAAAAATACAGAGGTGTAACCAATTTCCATTAAATATTAAGTTCTTTGTCTCTATGCAAACATTAAAAGTGCTTTCATTAGAACAGAGTAAAACACCAAACACTTCTGAAGACTGAAAAATGGTTTAATTATTTTACTTCAGTGTTTGATAAGCAGGTTTATGTATACATAGTTAAATCATTTTGTTAGTATGTAGCTTCCTGATTTTGTGTTCAAATATGCTGTCCTTTATTTGTCTATTTATAAGGATGGTACTTATATTCTCCTCATATTTACTAAATTCTACCACTGGGTTATAATTAAACCATATACTGATATTTTAAAAAGCTGTGAAAAGTGTTAAGTCTGTGTCTAGATTCATGTTTTGCATGTGGATGGCCAGTTGTTCCAGGATTAAAAAGACAATCCTTGCTCTATTGTCTTTTCTTGGTTCCTTTGTCAAAGATCAGTTGATTCTTACTTAAGTGGGTCTATTTCTGGGCTCTCTATTGTGTTCCATTGATCTATTTATCTTTTATTTTGCCAATATCACACTGCCTTGATTACTATAGCTTAGAGTAAATCTTGAAATTGGACAGTATCAGTATTCCAACTTTGTTCTCCTTCATTACTGCATTAGCTATTCTGGTCTTCTTCCTGTTCACATAAACTTTAGTAGTAAATCATCAATATCTACCAAATAACTTGCTGGAATTTGGGGTGAAAATGTATTGAAACTACAGAGCAAGTTGGGAAGTAATGGCATCCATGAACATAGAATACCTCTCTATTTAGTTCTTCTTTGATACCCTTCATCAGAGTTTTGCAGTTTTCCTCATATAAATCTTATACGTATTTTGTTACATTTATACCAAATTATATCATTTTTTGTACATTAATATAGATGATATATTTTTTAATTTCAAATGCCACTTGTTCATTGCCATTTTGTAGGAAAGCAACTAACTTTTGCTTATTAACCTTCTATCCTGCAATCGTGTTATAATTACTTATTATCCCAAGAGATTTCCTGCATATTTTTTGGATTTTCTACACAGATGATCATGTTATTTGCAAAGAAACACAGCTTTATTTCTTCCTTTAAATCCTGTATACATTTTACTTGCTTTTCTTGCCTTACTGCATTAAGTAGGACTTCTGATTGTAATATTGAAAAGCAGTGGTGAAAGCGAACATTTTTACCTTCTTCCTTATCTTACTGGGAAAGCTTCAAGTTTCTCATAATTAAGTTTCTCATAATTAAGTATGATACTGTAAGGTTTTTGTTTCTTTTTTAAACAGGTTTTTTTTTTTTTAATTGAGTTGAGGAAGTTCTCTTCTATTCTAAACATGAAGCAGTATTGGATTTTGGCAAATGCTTTTTCTGCATCTATTGATATGATCTATTGATATTGATATGAACCATGTGCAATGGTTATTTTTCTTTTTTTGGAGTGCAGTGTGATGGATTTCATTAATCTTCAAATGTTGAAATACCCTTGCACATCTGGGATAACTCCCAGTTGTTGGTGGTGTGTAATTCTTATACATTGTTGGACATGATTTGCTAACATTTCACATATTTTTCTATCTATATTCATTGGAGATATTCGTTTGTAGTTTTCTTGTAACATCTTTGTCTGGTTTTGGTATTTGAGTAATACTGTTCTTTTAAAATGAGTTAGGAAGTATGTTTTCTGATTCTATCCTCTGAAAGAGATTACAGAAAATTCATATTATGTTTTTCTTAAATGTTCGGTAGAATTCACCAGGGAACCCATCTGGGCCTGGTGCTTTCTGTTTTGCAAGATTATTAGGTTATTATTTCAGATTCTTTATTAATTGTATAGCCCTATTCACACTGTATATTATTTTTTTCTGTGACTTTTGGTAAATTGTATCTTTGAAGGAAATGGTCTTTCTCATAGGATATCAAATTTGTGGCGATAGAGTTGTTCACCACATGCTCTTACTATCTTTTCAATGTCCATGGAAGATGCAGTGCTGCCTTCTCCTACATCTCTGAGAGTAACCGTTTGTTTTCCCTCTTTTTTTTCTTAACTTGCCTGCCTAGAATCTTATTGAAATTATTAATTTTCTTAAAGAAACAGATTTTGGTATTGTTTTCTTTTTCTATTGATTTTCTGTTTTGAATTTCATTGATTTCTGCTCCAGTTTTTACTACTCATTTTCTTCTATTTTAGAAAACTACTTTCCTAAAGTGGAAGCTTAGATTACTTACTTTTTATCTTTCTTGTTTTCTATTATATACATTTGATGCTAAAAATTTCCCTTTAAGCACTGCTTTCACTGCAGCCCACAAATTTTGAAAAGCTGTGTTTTCATTTTCATTTGTTCAAAATATTTTAAAATTGCTCCTGTAATTTCTTCTTTGACCCATGTGTCATTTTAAGTGTTATTTAATCTTTTCATATTTGGGGACTCTCCAGTTTTCATTCTGTTACTGATTTCTAGTTCAATTCCATTGTGGTCTGAGAGGAGACACTGCATGATTTCTATTCTTTCAGATTTGTTAAGATGTGTTCTATGTTTCTGAATGTTCCATGTGCTGGTGAACTTTGGGGGTGACACAAACCAACACATAACCTTTCCACCCATCTACACTCTACATTTATCCCATTCCAACATCTCCCAAAGCCTTTACCCTTTCTATTGTTACTTCTAAATCTAAGATTTTACCTAAATATAATTTAAAAAGTCCCAAATCTCATCATCTAAAGCATCTAAATTAGGTATGGGTGAGATGATGGATATGGTTCATCCGGGGGCAAAAGTCCTCTCCATGTCTGGACATTTAAGACATAGAAAACAAGTTACCACTTTCCAAAATGCAATGGTGGTCTAAGCACGACATACATTCACATTCAAAAGGAAGAAATTTGAAGGAAAAAAGTCCACAAGTTCCAAGCAAGCCTAAAAACCTGTCACAGCAAATTCCATTAGATTTCAAGACCTGAGAATAATCCACTATGACTCTGTCGATTGGGCCCGATCAGGAGAGCCCAACACTTTCAGTCCTCCATGGCAGCATCTCTCCTCTATGAGTCCATGGCAGTATCCACCCCACTTTCTCTGGCCTCTGAGCCACTCTTTGAGTCTTTCTTCTCTTTTCTTGAAGGATAATACATACTTGCAGCTGAGTAGCTTTGGCTGCCCAATTCCTGTGTGTAATATTG
>CM052898.1:36592226-36614206 GCA_028534135.1 Potos flavus | reverse complement strand
GAGAGACATCACAAGTAGGCAGAGAGGCAGGCAGAGAGAGAAGGGGAAGCAGGCTCCCGCTGAGCAGAGAGCCTGATGCGGGGCTCGATCCCAGGACCCTGAGATCATGACCTGAGCTGAAGGCAGAGGCTTTAACCCACTGAGCCACCAAGGCGCCCCAAAGACCCTATTTCTAAATAAAGTTATATTCACAGGTACTAGGGTTAGGACTTCAACATACATATATACATATATATATTTTTGCGGGGGGGGCAGAGGGTGGAGGATTGGGGGATACAACTAAACCCAGAACGCATGCATTTTATATTTTTTTTCTGGGAAATGAAGTAAAAGAATGAAAGCTCTATGATTATTTTGTGAGTCTAATATAATTTTAATTCAAAAATAAAAATATGTATGATTAAATAATAAAACATTATATAAGAAATAAAATTTTAGCCACACTTTGCTTATTAATAAAAATGCAAAAATCAACAGTAAAGTATTAGCCACATTAATCCAACAGCACATCTACACAATTTATGATACAATAGCAGGCACAACACTGTGTTAAGGTTAATAGTTTCAGGGTAGCTTCAGAGGTTGTAGGTACATTTTTTGAGGTATTCAAATACTGTTCTGGTGTCATTCCTGGAACCCCCTCTTAGACTTGTTTCTCCATCTACTCAATGATTTTTTGAAAGAAAAAATAATTACCTGTACTAAACCCCTTTCTCTTTAAAATACATAAATGAGGGGTACCTGGCTGGCTCAGTTGATAGAGCATGCTACCTGATCTCAGGGTCACGAGTCCAAGCTCCACAATGTGTTGGGTGTGAGGCCTACTTAAAATTTTTGAAAAAATAAATAAAATACATAAAAGAATTTCCATTTCCTGCATTAGAACCTGACTGAAACCACTAGATAATGACAACTTGGTTAAATGATGAGGACAGGGGAATCTCATGGATTCCCAGTGTAGGGCCATTCTGGAGAGGCCCTCCTCAGTCCCTAGTCAAATTCAGTATAAAAATACCATATTCCAACTACTTCAGATCCTGGGTTTATAACCCAAATACATGCTCACACAAGTCTGCAAGAAGATGTTGACAGAAATTTGATGCAATGATACTGGTGATGGTGTAAAACTAGAAGTAAAATGAACATCTATTACTAAGGAAATTTTTAGGTAAGAGGTGATATATGCTTGTACTAGAGAATTGTACAGCATTAAGAAATGAACTGGGTATACCTGTACCAACATGGATATCTCATGGAAACATATTAAGTCCAAAAGTAAGAAATAGAATATGATAAATAGTACAATATTTATGCAAATGTAAAACAACAGAACAAATGTTATGAAACATACATTAACAAACAGGTACCTATCAAATGCATTAAAGACTCTGTTTTGCTTTGTTAGAGGAGAGATAATAGAAAGTGAGGTATAGGGATAAAACTGAATGAATTAATTGGTTTCATTTATCTGTCACATAAAAGTAAGCTTGCATGTACTTAATTTCATCCGTCTATACCTGCAGTCAAATAATTAGAATTCTATATACCTAACACAGAGAAGTTACACACTAAAACTTAGTTGTAGTATATATGGTCAATGTCTCCACAGAATTGATGGTACCCTCCCCCACTGTATAACCTCTGTGACAGAAGATTCAAAACAAAGTAAACATTGGTAAGAGAGTCATTCAAAATAGAGCCAAAAGGACATTCAGGAAGTAGAACATGTATACAGCTCCTCCTGTTTCAATTCCCAAAACACCATGAACTTTTGACTTTTGTCAACTGTACCTTGTCAACTGTAACCCTACCACCTCCAAGAACACAACCTCCTACTTAGCACTGAGATAATATGATACCTGTTAGCCAAATAGCAAACCATGTATCAGATAGTTTAAATTCTGCCAGTATCAATCATAACTCTTTCGAAAACAGTTTATGTAACCTTGTGGGTTTTGCCTTTATAAACCTGCGTTACCAGCTCACAATTCTGAGCATACTTTCAATTTTGGTCCACTATGGGCCTTCCAGACTGCAATCCTTAAAACACCAAATAAACGCTTTTGATTGCTGTACAGCCTCTTCTTGACTGACACATCTTTGTAGTTAGATAGAACTGACCATCTGCCAGTAGAAGGGATAAGATATAACTGGCTAATTCCAAATAGGATATTCTGATTCACCATTGCCATGATGATCACTGTAGCTAATCCAAGTCTAACTGTCCTACCCTTGGCTACAAGGATAGTTTCATGGCTGATCCAATGCATAAGAAAGTCAAGATTTATACTGGGAACTCTAGGTCACAGATTTCCCAAAACTGCCATTGACCTTTTGCAAACATAAAAGATGTCTACAAGTAAATCTGGCACACCTGAGCACAAATGTAGAAGACTCATAAGAACAAGGGCCCTGGACTTTATGTTTACATCAGCCAATAAATCTTAAATGTTTAAACCATTGAGAGTTGAATTGTACAGGACAGAGGACATCCTCATTCATCCAAAATATATACACTGCTTGATCTCTGATTCCTTTTTTCTTTCTCTTGCTGTCCACTAATATGTGTACGTGCATGCAGAAATGTACTGATGAATGATTAATTTTATTGGAAATACTGAAACTTTGTAGTATAGAAGAGTACCAACCATGATGTCTAAAGAATTGGGCCCGGCATGCACTTACATTTCCATTTATCTTGCAAATGTGAAGAAAGTACTATTAGATTCTCCAAGTCCTCTTTGGGGAAAAACAGAATACCTATTCCATGTGTACAACAGGACTATTTTGAAGTTCGAATGAAATTTTTAAAAATTTTATAAGCATTTTTAAAACTAGTTATTATTATCTTGTATATGATGCATCTATAACAGCATTAAAAAAGTAAAATCCCCAATCTCCTTGAGTTTATCTTGTACTCTACTCAACTTCCTGCTGTACACGGGAAGGACAAAATGTCACTTTTAACTTTGAATTCCCATCTTTCGTCAGTGTGTTTCACAAACTAACTTCATTTAAGCATAGTTCAGTGGCAAATTTCTATATATATCTACACTTTCAAGTTGCTTAAAGATATAACATAATTGGGCGTACCTTTAACCCAATGGTTTAAAGTCCTAAAGGAACGAACAGTATGCACACAACATCTTCCGGTATTAAATAGCCTGGGATCAAATAAAATGCAATGAACAATGTCTGCTCCTACCGAACTGGAAATGTTGTTGGTGAGATACTGGACACAGATGACAGTGCTACCTCAAGAAACATAATGAGGGAGTCTTATCAAGCCAAACCTTTTAAATCGTTTGAATTCCATAAAAACCTGCAGGCATGACAGATTAAATGTAATGCTTACCTCTGATTCTGAGCTGTGGCTTGTATCGTATAATTCCTGTAAACAAGAACAGATATGTTGTTAGAAGGTTTTGATTTGTGTTTTTATTTTTCAAAACCCATCTAGCATAGTGAGGTTTTTCCATTTGGGGAATGGTAGAGTAGCTTTGTTTTCTCACTCAAGCATGTCAGAAATGAGAAAGTAAGTCTCACTCATCTCCATCCTATTAAAAGGGAAGCTCAAAACAATTTTCAGAGATGGATGTGTGCTTTAAAGATGAATGAAAAGAGACTGATCTATCCAAAGACATCTTCAAATATTTAGAGCAGGAGAAAAACATTACTTTAGCAAGTTTAGAAACATAACAATTATGAGTTTCAACTTGTATGCACATTACACCGGCAGCAACTTGAGAAGTCAATAATCACCTCGAACAAATAAACAGGGTAAAGATACTGCAGGCATTCCATCTCTAGGCAAGCCTTCTACTCGTGTAAATCACACACCCTCTGCTCTAAAGATACATACTGTTATATTTTAATAGAGCGATTTCTTTAGCAAAACATAGAAGCCTCAGCTTTAGCACATATAAAAAATATAATTTACAAGTTTGGCATTTTCATTTCTGCTGATGACAGTTTCATGAGAGCCTCACAAATCTAATTAAACAGTTCACAGACACACAATTAAATATATTCACATGACAATGATATGGGGAGGATGATGACAATACCTTTTCCTTACACTGAACATTTTACCCAAAAAACCTAGAATAATGCAATAAAGATTGCATAGTGTCATAGAATAACATGTGTTTTATTACGATCATAGGTATGGAGCTGCATGTAATAAAATAATACACAAAGGTTTTAAAGTGTTATTTTCTGAGTGATCATATTTATATACTAACTATAGTCTACATATTAAAAGTATAAGAGAATGAATCTTCAGCTCTCCACATGACGCCATGAATGAAAAGCAAAAATAGTCAACTTACATGTTTTTCGCCCTACTCTGAAACGAAATGACTTTTTAACATTACATTTTTTAAAGTCAAATCACCAGTTTCTTTTGGCATTATGCAAATACAACTTTTGTCTATATATATACATTCTATTGAAAATTACATATTTTAAAAATAGTAAGCGACCAAGAATACAGGGAAAATACAATAACACCAGAAAGCAAAAATCTTTTTTTTATGTTATTATTATTTCTGTTTGTGATTGTGGATTGTGAAGGACTGTAAAGCAATTAATTCAGATCATCAATATTATTTGGTTTTATTGTATTAGCATCTACTATCTTTGGGTAGCGATACTACAGAAAAGCATAAGATTGAACAGTTAGTTTCTTTCTTTCTTTCTTTTTTTTTTTTTACTTGACAGAGAGAGTACACGCCGGTAGAGTGGCAGGAAGAGGGAGAGGGAGAACCAGGTTCCCTGCTGAGCGGAGAGTCCCATGAGAGGCTTGATCCCAGGACCCTGGGATCATGACCTGAGCCAAAGGCAGATGCTTACCGACTGAGTCACCCAGACATCCCCAACAGTTAGTTTCTCATGACAGTGAGAAATCATCATTTGAGATGATTAATTGCATGATTCATGCCACCTGTACATGATAAGAATTACAAGTCATATTTCTGTCATCTTTGAAATCCTGGTTCCATGCAAAGTGAAAAATTAGTAATTATTACAAAAATGTCTGCTAAATAAATTTAACTGCATATATATATATATATATATGTATATATATATATATTTAAGAGCTGCTTACATACAGTAGTATGATGGACAAATGCATAGGCTTTAGCATTTAAAAGACCTTAATCTGACACCATTTACCAACTATGTGACTTCTGGCAAATATTCTAAGTGCTTAACTGTCAGTGTACCAATCTTCTGGGCTAGTACCAACTCCTATACAGGGTTGCCAGGGGAAATAAAATAAGACAATAATACAATGAAAGTACTTTGCCCTATAGACTCTAAGAAATGCTAGCTGTAATTATGAGAAATTACTATTATGGGTAAGTCAGCTCTCAATCATCCTCTAATTATATTTTAATTAGATTAAGTATTAAGTATTATATTTCCTATACTAGATTAAGTATTATATTTCATAATCCTACTAGATTAAGTATTATATTTCATAATGACTAATAACATATACTCTATTTAAGCCTGGACTTCAACACAGAAAAGGTTTGACTTAGAATGGGGACTGTTATGTGAAAAGTTGAAAAAAAGAAAAAAGGAACAAAGATAAGGCCTCATTAAATACTTGCACAGTCACAAGTTTTGGTTTAGATAAAATAAGATTTTTCTTCAGAGGAATGCAGAACAGATTCCCCTTTGATTTATTATTTAAAAATTAGCTGTGCCTACACCTAGGCCAGAAGTGACATTTCAATTTTTCATACTTATTTTTAACCTTTCCTGAAAAACATGTATTAGGCTGCTCATGACACTAATAGACAAACAAGGTGCTGTTTCCTGCCTGTTCTCTATGATTTCACAATCTGAAGAATCCCCCACTCAACACAAAAGCATATACTCTTCAAAAAAAATGTGAGAGGACAATGAAGAGGCATTTTCAGATTTAAAGCAAAGATCATCAGAAAGAATACCAAAATAACAATAAAAAGATCGTAAGACTTTATATTTAACTTTCTAAGTAGAATATATAGTCACATGGCTCAAAAGCTAAAAATATAATAAAGGTGTACACAGAAAATTTCCCCCATTCTGTCCTCCATCTGCAGTTTCCACTCTGCTTAGGAAAACTACTACCAAAGACCTAAAATAGAGGCGTGTTTTAATGAGGGAAAGTAATACTGGTGTATCAGGTGTAGAAATCAGCCAATGAACAAATCTGAGGAAAGTACAGAAACTAGCTAACTTTTGTTTTGTGATGAGGACTTTTGGGCATTAGTAATCCTTAACACTTGTTCTGGAAACATTGTTCTGTTCAGAGTATATCCTGTAAGAAGGTACTCTATAACAGGTCTCTTCTGATTTGTTTAGTGTATATTTCTCTGGGGTCATTGTTGCTATTTTAGTATTCTGTTGTCTCATTCATCTATTCTTCTCTGGATAGAATGAAAACATGGAAAAACTCATCTCAAAAAAGAGAATAAGAGAGAGAACTGACTGCTGGGGACCGTATGGATATAAGTAAGATGTTGGAACTAGAGTTCAGAATAATGATTATAAAGACACTAGCTGGGCTTGAAAAAAGAATAGAAGACACTAGAGAATCCATTTCTGGAGAAATATAAGAAATAAAATAGAATCAAGTTGAAATCAAAAAGGCTATTAATGAAATATAATAAAAAAATGGAGGCTCGAACTGCTAGGATAAATGAGGCAGAAGAGAGAATTAGTGATAGAGAAGACAAAATGATGGAGAATAAAGAAGCTGAGAAAAAGAAAGATAAACAACTACTGGATCATGAGGGGAGAATTTGATTTTGATACCAAAAATAACTGGGATCCCAGAGAGAGAGAGAGACAGGCGGAAGGTTATTTGAGCAAATTATAGCTGAGAATTTCCCTAATCTGGGGAAGGAAACAGGCATGTAAGTCCAAGAGGTAGAAAGAACCCCCCCCCCCACTTCAACAAAAATAGGTCAACACTTCAACATATAACAATAAAGCTTGCAAATTTCAGAGACAAAGAGAAAATCCTAAAAGCAGCTTGGAACAAGAGTTTCTACAAGGGTTTCACAAGGGTAGAAACATTAAACTAGCAGCAGACCTATCCACAGAGACCTGGCAGGCCAGAAAGGACTGGCATAATATATTCAGGGTGCTAAATATGCAGCCAAGAATACTTTACCCAGCTAGGATGACATTCAGAATAGAAGAGAGATAAAGAGCTTCCAGGACAAACAGAAACCAAAAGAATTTGTGATCACTATACCAGCCCTGCAAGAAATATTAAAGGGGATGCTTTAAGGAAAGAGAGAGCTCAAAAGTAGCACTGACTAGAAAGCAACAGAGACAATATACAAAAACAGTGACTTTACAACTAATACAATGGCACTAAATTCATTTCTTCCTTCCTTCCTTCCATCCATCCTTCCTTCCTCCCTCCCTCCCTCCCTCTCTCTCTTTCTTTCTTCTTTTATTGTGTTATGTTATGCTTTCAATAGTTACCCTGAAGGTAAATGAGCTAAATGCTCCAGTCAAAAGACAAAGGGTATCAGATTGGATTAAAAAAAAAAAAAAAAAAGCAAGACCCAGCAATATGCTGTCTACAAACGACTCATTTTATGCCCAAAGACACCTCCAGATTGAAAGTGAGAGGGCAGAAAACCATTTATCATGGTAATAGACATCAAAAGAAGGCTGGGCGGCAATCCTTCTATCAGAAAAATTAGATTTTAAAACAAAGACTCTAATAAGAGATGAGGAATGACACTATATCATAATCGAAGAGTCTATCCAACAGGAAGATCCAACAATTGTAAATATTTGTTCTCTTAATATGGGAACAGCCAATTATAGAAACCAATTAGTAACAAAATTAAAGAAATACATCAATAATAATACAATAATAGTAGGGGACTTTCACACCCCAGTCATGTCAATGGACATATCACCTAAGCCGAAGATCAAGAAGGAAACAAGAACTTTGAATGACACACTGGACCAGATGAACTTCACAGCTACATTCAGAGCATTCCATCCTAAAGCAACAGAATACACATTCTTCTTGAACACACATGAAACATTCTCCAGAACAGATCACATACTGGGCCACAAATCAGGTCTCAACTGGTACCAAAAGACTAGGATCATTCTCTGCATATTTTCAGACCACAGTGCTTTGAAACCTGAACTCAATCACAAGATGAAATGTGGAAAGAACTCAAATACATGGAGGTTACAGAGCATCCTACTAAAGAATGAATGAGTCAACCAGGAAATTAAAGAAGAATTAAAAAATTTATGGAAGCAAATGAAAAGAAAACACAACTATACAAACCTTTTGGGATGCAGCAAAGACAGTCCTAAGATGAAAGTATAGACTACTACAAGCCTTTCTCAAGAAACAAGAAAGGTCTCAAATACACAACCTAAACTTACATCTAAGGGAGCTGGAGAAAGAAGAGCAAAGAAAGCCTAAACCGAGCAGGAGAAGACAATGAATAAAGAATAGAGCAGAAATCAATGAAATGGAAATAAAAAAAAACAGTAGAACAGATCAATGAAACTAGGAGCTGGTTCTTTGAAAGAATTAATAATATTAATAAACCCCTAGCCAGACTTATTAAAAAGAAAAAAGAAAGGACCCAAATAAATAAAATATGAATGAACGAGGAGAGATCACAACCAATACCAAAGAAATACTAACAATTATAAAAACATTATGAGCAACTATACGCCAGCAAATCTGACAATCTGGAAGAAACAGATGTATTCCTAGAGAAGTACAAACTACCAAAACTGAACCAGGAAGAAATAGAAAACCTGAACAGAACCATAACCAGCAAGGAAGTTGAAGGAGTAATCAAAACCTCACATGAAACCCAGGGCTGATGGCTTCAGAGGGGAATTCTACCAAACACTTAAAGAAGAATTAATACCTGTTCTTCTGAAGCTGTTTAAAAAAATAGAAATGGAAGGAAAGCTTCTAATTTCTTTCTATGAGGCCAGCAACACTTTGATCCCAAAATGAAAGACCCTACCAAAAAGGAGAATTACAGACCAATGTCTCTGTCTCAAACCAAGATACTAGCCAATAGGATTCAACAATAAATTAAAAGGATTATTCACCACGACCAAGTGGGATTTATTCCTGGGCTGCAAGGGTAGTTCAAAATCTGCAAATCAATCAATGTGACACACTACATTAATAAAAGAAAGGATAAGAACCCTATGATCCTCTCAGTAGATGCAGAAAAAGCATTTGACAAAGTACAGTATCCTTTCTTGATTAAAACTCCTCACAGTGTAGGGATAGAGGGAACCTACCTCAACATCATAAATGCCATATATGAAAAGCCTACTGAGAATATCATTCTCAATAGGGAAAAATGGAAAGCTATTCCCTTCAGCTCAGGAACATGACAGAGATGTCCACTATCACCACTGTTGCTCAACACAGTACTAGAAGTCCTAGCCTCAACAATCAGACAACAAAAAGAAATAAAAGGCATCCAAATTGGCAAAGTCGTCAAACTCTCACTCTTTGCAGATGACATGATACTCTATGTGGAAAACCCAAAAGACTGCACCCCAAAATTGCTAGAACTCATACAGGAATTCAGCAAAGTGGCAAGATACAAAATCAATGCCAGAAATCAGTTGCATTTCTATACACTGACAATGAGACAGAAGAAAGAGAAATTAAGGAGTCGATCCCATTTAAAATTGCACCCAAACCTATAAGATACCTAGGAATAAACCTAACCAAAGAGGCAAAGGATCTGTACTCAGAAAACTATAAAACATGCATAAAAGAATTGAGGAAGACAGAAAGAAATGGAAAAGCATTCCATGCTCATGGATTGGAAGAACAGATATTGTTAAAATGCATATGCTACCTAGAGCAATCTATACATTCAATGCAATCCATGTCAAAATGCCATCAACTTTTTTCAGAGAGCTGGAACAAATAATCCTAAAATTTGCATGGAACCAGAAAAGACCCCGAATTGCCAGAGGAATGTTGAAAAAGGAAAACAAAGTTGGTGGCATCACAATGCTGGACTTCAAGCTCTATTACAAAGCTGTAATCATGAAGACATTATGATAATGGCACAAAAACAGACACACAGATCAATGGAACAGAATAGAGAACCCAGAAATGAACCCTCAACTCAATGGTCAACTAATCTTTGACAAAGCAAGAAAGAATCTTCAACGGAAAAAAGACAGTCTCTTCAACAAATGGTGTTGAGAAAATTAGCCACAGGCAAAAGAATGAAACTGGACTATTTTCTTATACCATACACAAAAGTAGACTCAAAATGGATGAAAGACCTCAATGTGAGATAGGAATCCATCAAGTCTTAGAGGAGAACACAGGCAGCAAACTCTGTGACCTTGGCTGCAGTGACTTCTTACTAGACACGTCTCTGAAGGCAAAGTAAGCAAAGGCAAAAATGATCTATTGTGACTTCATCAAGATAAAAAGTTTTTGCACAGCAAAAGAAACAGCTGACAAAACCAAAAGACAACTGAAAGAATGGGAGAAGATATTTGGAAACGTCTTATCAGATAAAGGACTAGTATTCAAAATCTACAAAGAACTTTTTAAACTCAACACCCAAAGAACAAATAATCCAATCAAGAAATGGGCAGAAGACACAAACATACATCTGTCCAAAGAATACATACAAATGGCCAACAGACACATGAGAAAATGCTCAACATCACTTGGCATCAGGGAAATACAAATCAAAACCACAATGAGATACCACCTCGCACCAGTCAGAATGGCTAAAATTAACAAGTCAGGAAACAACAAGTGTTGGCGAGGATGCGGAGAAAGGGGAACCCTCTTACACTGCTGGTGGGAATGCAAGCTGGTGTAGCCACTCTGGAAAACAGTATGGAGGTTCCCCAAAAAGTTGAAACAGAGCTACCCTATGACCTAACAATTGCACTACTAGGTATTTACCCCAAAGATACAAATGCAGTGATCTGAAGGGGTACCTGAACCCAACTGTTTATATAGCAGCAATGACCACAATAGCCAAACTATGGAAAAAGCCCACATGTCCATCGACAGATGAATGGATAATGAAGATACGGTGTATATATATTGTATACATATATATATATATATATATGTATATACACACACACACACACACACACACACACATACATATATATGTATATATACACAATGGAATATTAGTCATCAAAAAAATGCGATCTTGCCATTTGCAACAATGTGGATGGAATTAGAGGGTATTATGCTAAGCAAAATGAGTTAATCAGAAAAAGACAATTATTCTATGATCTCACCCATATATGGAATTTAAGAAACAAAACAGAGGATCACAAGGGAGAGGAGGGAAAAATAAAACAAGATCAAATCAGAGAGGGAGACAAACCATAAGAGACTCTTAATCATAGGAAACAAACCGAGGGTTGCTGGAGGGGACAGAGGTTGAGGGGATGGAGTAACTGGGTGATAGACATTAAGGAGGGCACATAATCTAATGAGGACTGGGTGTTATATACAACTGATGAATCACTGAATTCTACCTCTGAAACCAGTAATACACTATATGTTAATTAACTGAATTTAAATTAAAAATATAAAATAAAATAAACTCACTTATCATTTGTTCTGTATCTATATCATTTCTGGTGATGTCACCTTTCTCATTTGTGATATTGTTGTCTTGCTTTCTCTTTCTTTCGTTTTCAGCCTGGATAGAGGTTTATCAATCTTTTTTTTTTTTTTTTTTTGAGAGAGAGAGAGAGAGAGAGAGCATATGCATACACTTGAGCAGAAGGGCGAGGGGAAGAAGTAGAGGGAAAGAGAGAATATTAAGCAAACTTCCAAGTCCAGCATGGAGCCCAACACAGCGCTTGATCTCACGAACCTGGGATCATGACCTAAGCCAAAATCAAGAGTTGGACACTTAAACTGACTGAACCACCCAGGTGCCCATAGAGGTTTTTCAATTTTATTGGTCTTCTCAAATATCCGTATTTTGGTTTAATTCACTTTGTTGATTATGTTGTCAGTTTCATTGATCTTTTTTGGTCTGATGTTTATTTTCTTTTTCTTGCTTACTTTTAGTTTAATTTATTCTTTTTCCAATTTCTTAAGGTCAGGTCACTGAGTCATTCTTTTTCATATAGACATTGTATACAGTTCTCATTAGTGACATCCAATTAAATTTGATATACCATTTTCATTCATATTCTGTTCAAAATGCTTTCTAATTTCCATGTTGATTTCTTCTTTATTCATGTGTGTGCAGTTTAGTTTGGATGTATTTGAGGAGTATCCCAGAGATCTTTCTCTGATTATTATCGATCTTAATTCTCTTGCAAATAAAATACTTCATATAATCTCCATTTTTTTACATTTACTTAAGATTGTTTTATTACCTTGATTGTGATCTATATTAATAATATTTATACCGTGTGCCTAAAAAGAAAAAAAAAAGAAAAAAGAAAAACTACTATCAGCATCCACTATTTAATTCCAGAGTTCCTTTAGACAAAAACACACAAATATCAATAGGTATCTTTATTTCTCCCTTTCATGTACAAAATTTAACCGAACACCCATTGAGTGGTTTTTATGTATTATGCAATTTGTCAGTAGTTTTAAATCCACTACTTCATTTCATCTTTACAGCAAAATTTTATATAATTATGGAGTGAAATCTACTTACATCAAAACCATATACCTAATTCTGTATAAGACTGTCTACTGTGTCTTGTTACCAAGCACTAAAGTCCAACCTGTATGGAATAAAATATATTGCCCTCTGCTGCCCACCCCCACCCCAACATCTTGCTAAATGGACAAATGTATTCAGACTAAGGCCCTTAGGTCACAGGAGAAATATTATTGAGATTTTAAAATACGTAATAGATGTGTGCATGTAAGAAACATCTATTGAAATCCCTTATATTATAGGACAAATCCATCAGTTAAAACTTAGTCTCTCGGAGCGCCTGGGTGGCTCAGTGGGTTAAAGCCTCTGCTTTCGGCTCAGGTCATGATCTCAGGGTCCTGGGATCAAGCCCCACATCGGGCTCTCTGCTTGGCGGGGAGCCTGCTTCTCCCTTCTCTCTCTGCCTGACTCTCTGCCTACTTGTGACCTCTCTCTGTCAAATAAATAAATAAAATATTAAAAAAAAAAAAAAAAAAACTTAGTCTCTCAAGAAACATTTACCTCTCTGTCCTTATGAAGAATACTTAATGATTAAGAAAGAAGAACCTATTAACCTGAGGAAGAAATAGAGAATGGATAGGGAAGCCTGATCTCTGCCTTCAGGCACACATTAGAAGCAATGATCAGTAAAATTAAAGCTTACTCTATGCAAGAGAAATGATCATCAGCCGACAGTGGTGTCTTACTGTGTGGGGTGTGAAAATGAAAATAATGGCTATTAGAATAGTTTGAAAATAGTTCCGTACATTAAAAAAAAAAAAAAAAAAGATACCATCATGAAAAACTATATTGCAGCTATTTGCAAAAAGTTGTATTTTTAGTTAGGCTGCAAACATTTCACAAAAATCGTAATTAAATTTGCATCCTGAGATTACACATATTATACATTTACCGCCCCCAAGACAGGCAGATTTCTCCATCAAGCTTCCCCCCAAATTTCTCCCCTCTGGGCAAATTTATGACAAGGAGGCTGCAGATTGTATGGAATGCTCTCATGTTGCTAGTTTGAGTTGATGGAGAATTGAATGTATTAAGACTGTACAGTCTCATGCTTCCAAAATTAGCCACTTTTATTTATGGTGTTATATTGCTTGAAGCAGTTTACATTTTCAATAAATAATTAAAACATAACTCTTCCATAACTTATTCTGCTTCTGGGGGAAAATAATACCAGAAAATAAATGACACTTATATTTTAGCTTGGAGTCACAGAGGAAAAGTAAATAGAAGATGAGGAAAAACTAGGTCTTTGCCATTTTTAAAAAAGACAAAAACTGTCATTTTCCCTAGTAACCCAAGTTTCCTTTTTTTTTTTTTAAATGGACGACATTCTAAAATGTGCACTATGTGGTCTAGGATATCTGCTAAATATACATCCATTTGCCATTTACATAACCCCTTAAAATCTAACTTGAACACTATTATTCTAAACTCACATAGCTTTGTCGAGGTATAACTGACATACAATTAAGTGCACATATTTAAAGCATTTTATTCGATGAGTTTGACATATGCATATACCCATGAAACCACAATTAATATAATGAACATACCCACCACTCCAACAGGTTTAAGTGCCCTGTTGTACTCTATCCAACTGTCTCTAGGCAATAACTGATCTCCTTTTAGTCAATAGAGATTAATTAGCTTTGCAGAATACTTTATAAATTGAATCATAAAGTGAAGACTTTTTTAGTCTGGTATATTTCAGGACAATTATTTTGAGATCAATCCGTGTAGTTTCATGGATCAAAGGTTGGTTAGTTCATTCCTTTTTGTTGCAGAGTAATATTCCATTTGTGGCTCTATGACAGTTCATTTTGCCTTTTACCTTTTGATGGCTATTTCAGTTGTTTTTTCCTTTGAAGGTACAAAGTCTAGTAGTCCTTCCCAGCTCCCATCTTCCTGGACTACAGTATTTGATATTGTTAACCACACACTGGTGCGTTGAGCTTTGCCTTTCTTACCTTTCAGTTCCTCCATGCCACTGATGTTCTGTTCCCCACATTTCTGACAATCCTCCTATACTCCTCCTCACATGTCTTATTTTTCTCACTTCCAAATGAAGGCCATCCTTCTCACTGGCCTCAGTTCTCATGCAGACCTCCCTCTCTGAAGAATCAAGTACTCCTAGTAGTTCACTGATCATATCATATTGACCATTCCTTGAATTTGAATTTCCAGACTTGGACTTTTTCTTTTTTTTTTTTTTTTGGTTTCGAGCCAACATCTTTTTTTTCTCCTAAAAATGGCTTTCAATTCACATCATTTAATTGAAGTATCGCTTACCAAGGTAACTGATGGTGTTCTCATATGCAAACAGATTTATTCATTCCTCATCCCCTTGGGACTTTAATCCATCTGTAGATTTTGAATTGCCAAAAGAACATCCCCTTGTTTACTACCATTGCGACTAATTCAACCAAACTTATTACCTTCCATTCAAATTAACGTCTTTAACTAAAATTTTTCAGACAAATGACATCAGTTGTCAAGTATCCCAAAGTCAGCATTTGAATTAATCTTGACTTAATCCTTTGCTTTAACTGCTATGACCAATCTCAGGTCATATTTTCTTTTGAAATTTGACTCAGAATAATTCCTTTTTCTTAATTTTTATACCTCCCACTCTTCTACAGGGAACACAAACGCATGATTTCTTGTTGATCCCCTATTTTTCATGTACCTTTCCAGTCTCCTCTGCTTAGTACCATCAAACCAGTCTTTCTGAACACAACTTTATCTTGCATTCTTTGATTCACAACTCTTCAGTGCTTCTCAATTACATTCTTTAAAAAACAAAACAAAACAAAGCAAAAAACAAACAAAAAATTTGGCCTCCGTCATCTGGGTCAATAATCTGGGAATTATTCTACCCAGAAAATCAGTCTCTTGCTCTTTCCCAGTTCATACTTTCCTTCTCTAATTGACAGCCTGGTGTCTGCACACCCTTTACTGTCTTTGTTCAGACAAGTTCTCCTGCCCTAAATAGTATAGACTCTACAGTCAGATTCTCCAGGCTAGAATCCTGACACTACTAATTGCTGCTTATGTCACTTTGGTTTGATTCTGTGTCTTTATTTTCATCCACAAAGTAGGGTCAGGACAGGAGAATTACAGATAATTTGTAAAAGGCTTGGTATACATTAAGTGATCAACAAACATTACCTATCATGATTAAGTAAATCTTACTTGTTTTCACAGAAAAGCTCAAATTTCAGAAAGTACAGTGACTTAAACCTAAGGGCAGTCTAAGGCAATGTTTAAGGGTATTGGCTCCTGAAATAGACTGGCAGGATTAAAAAGGTGGCTCTACCATTCTCTAGCTATGTGGCCAGGGAAAATTCTTTAGCTGTTTGTGCCTCAGTTTCCTTATTTGTAAGATTGGGATGATGTAACTATTCACCTCATAGACTTTCTTGTTCTTTTTTTGTTTTCCCCCCAACACCGTTTACTGAAGAGACCACATCCTTTTCCCATTATATACTCTTGGCTCCTTTGAAGTAAATTAATTAACCATATATGTGTGGGTTTATTTCTAGGCCATCTATTCTGTTCCATTGACCTATGCATCTGTTTTCATGCCAGTATCATATTCCTTTGATTACTATAGCTTTGTAGTATAGTTTGAAATCTGGAAGTTTTGTCCTTTCTCAAGACTGCTTTGCTTTGGCTATTTTGAGTCTTTTGGGGTTCCGTAAAAAATTTTTTTTTTTTTTGCTCTATTTCTGTGAAAAAATGCCACTGGAATTTAGATAGGGATTGCCTTAAAACTATAGATTTCTTTGGGTAAAATGGACATTTTAACAATATTAGTTCTTCCAATTCATGAGTATGGAATACCTTTCCATTTACATGTGTTTTCTTCAATTTCTTTCACCAATGTCTTATGGTCTTCAGTATACAGGTCTTTCATCTTCTTAATTAATACCTAGGAATTTCATTCTTATACGGATTTCCTGAAGGAAAAAATAAGATCATCCATAAAGAAAATGAGAAAAGTACCTGGTAGTATCCTCATTGCTTATTTTAAATTTTATTTTTCATGAAACTCAGCTCTATGGTAGTTTCTGGGCTTGTTTCTATGGGATATATTCATCGTTAAACTGTATCCATCTTTATTTAAGTTAAATTGATTTTTCTCGTTGCCCTGCAATATGAAAGATGTATAAATAGAATTTTTGCTTACTATGAATTCAGCCTTGAGCTGGCATTATTGGTACACAGATAGTTCTGGTCCCTGCATGGATTCCTGTTGATCGTTTAGAGTAAACATTTGGTAAACATTCATCTTCATATGATGGTGTCTTGGTGATGTAATAGTTTCCCTCAACTTATCCCATATCTGTTGCTAATAGTCTTCTAGAACAAGCTCAGCAAACCATAGCAAGGGGCCAACCCTGGCCCACTGTCTGACTTTATAAATAAAGTTTAAATGGAAGGCGTCCATGACCATTCATTTGGATACTATCAATGGCTGCTTTTGCTCTACAAAGGCAGAATAGAGTAGTTTGACAGAGACTATTCGGCTTGCAAAGACTAAAATATTTACTACCTGCCCCTTAACAGAGCAAGTTTGCTAACACTACTTCTAAAATATTAATTCCCTCCCTAGTGTCAGAGGGATGTTCTTCCAACAAAAACTACCAGATAGAGAACATCGTTGACTCAAATTTTCTTATTACTTTGATATTTGTTCCTACTATGGATGTATACACTCTAATATAATAAGTACTTTTATATTTGTTTCAAATCAGTCAATTAATTCCTTTTTAACTGGCCAATTGATTTTAAAGATTAGAAAAAAAATCAAGAAAAAAAATTTGCCTGGGACCATATAATAAAATAAATGGTTGAATGAAAATGTTTTACTGGTACCTCTCACATGCAGAAACAACCTTAGAATGTGCTATACCAGCTATCAGCATTTATACTAAATTCTTTTTAATGACTCATAAAGTCAAATGGATAGCAAAGCAAATCAGAATTATTAGGCTGGTATTCATGTCCCAACAAGATTTTTTTTTTTTTTTTAAGATTTTATTTATTTATTTGACAGAGAGAGAGCACAGGTAGGCAGAGTGGGAGGCAGAGGGAGAGGGAGAAGCAGACTCCCCACCAAGCAGGGAGCCCAATGCAGGACTCGATCCCAGGACCCTGGGATCATGACCTGAGCGGAAGGCAGCCGCTTAATTGACTGAGCAACCCAGGCACCCCCCAACAAGGTATTTTTAACCACATCTCTCAATCCTCCCCAACTCAGTGTATACTCCCACTATCTTAGATTCTTCCTTAAACATTAATCTGATTTTCCTATCTTCACTAAAATAATTTCTCTGCTTGAAATTCCCTTCTACCTAGCACCATTTTTATCCCTGAAACACTATTTATAAAATTCCCACTCAAATGTCATTCATTCCATGATATTTTTCTATCACTTCAGCCAATTTTATATTTAACCTACTTCCTTCTATTTTTTGTTGTAAGAACATGTCTCTCTTTGATGAATACATTGTAAATTCTTGGGGGCAAAAAATCATATGTTTTAGGCATCGATGGAATTCAAAGACTATAAGAGTAATTCCAGAGCTCATGCTTATAATCGTCCCAATAACCTTGAAGACTAGGAAAGAAATAAGAACTGCTGAAAAGTTTCCAGATTAGAGGAATTAAGAGATGTAAGAAACATCTAAGAAATAAAAACTCTGATGTAGAGATCAGCATTGGGAGGGAATCTCTATACAGCTTCCAAATTATTAGGAATCTTCCTAAAACTATCCAGACATCAGTGTAGGGAAGCTAAATAAGACATCTGTTCAGTTTTTAAAAAATGACACATCAATAAATATGACTGTTAAGCTCCATTCAGTCTCAGATCTCAACAACTATAGGTGAAATGCTCATAATTTTCTCTAAAAACATGGATTTAGTATTAGGCGAGTAATTCGAAAAATACAGCTGAAATAAAAGTGCTATAAGGACTTGTTCCTAAAAAAAAATTAGATATTCAGAGTTCTCTCACTGTGTCTTGTCTTTTCTAGGCCAATATTTTTGACTTAAGTTTAAAAATGAGAAAATACAGGTATATGCATGTATGTGTGTGTATACACATATAGTTATACAGACATATATACATATATATGCACACAAATATATATTATGGGATACACACATAAATACACAAATATATGAGATATACATATATATGTATGGGATATTATCAATGCATACTCTATTCCAATACCTCCCTATTGCATTACTTCTATCAGCATATAAGCATGCTATATCTCTAATGTAAAAGCAAAAACAAAAATCTTCCTTTACTCCACACATTGTTCCACAATATAAGTATGTATGTATATCCCATAATAAATATTCATTAAATGTAATTTTTTAAAATTTTTAAGTGAAATGAGAAAATCAGTAATAGGCATAATGACACCATACCAATAATGATGGTTAACATTTTGAGAGAAATATGCACAGAGTTCCCTGTTTCAGTAGCACTGTCTCCTCCCAAAGTTCCTACACAAACTGAGGCAGAAGAGAGTAAGGAGAGCATCATGGTTACCCAGTAACAGCATTCTTTTCTCCGACAATACACATTTGCCATTCCACCACAATCTGGCTCACAGACTAGAACCCACAATCCTGTTCACATGTCTATTTATCTTAGTGACTCTAGGAAGCCTTCACCAGTAGGGCTCTTTTCTCTGTAAGGCATTAGAGATCTCAGTCTGACTCCATCTCCTATTTACCCTGAATCCTAAAGCTGTTCTGCTTTTGCTCATCCCTGTGGACTTCATGGCTCCAGTAAATTAATTCAGATATTCAGCCTGTTCTCTGAGTATCCCCTTAACCATTTAGCTTTAATTGGTCCTGGATCTTCCTGTCCAAGACTTCCCCAGTGACCCTCTTCAAATTGTGAAATTTTCTCTTCCATGCCCCTTATAACTCTAGGCCTGATGGTAGGATATATCTCCTTGGCTCTTTGAAGTCTCTTTCAGACCATGATTTCTCTCTGCTTCCTGAAATACCCAGATCTGTAGCTAATGTCATAAGATTCTACCATCTGCCTCCTATCTATGTTCTAGGCAGTGACACCCCCTTGGATTCCCTCTTTCACATTCCTGAAGATTTTAGCACATGGACCACTATTACTCTTTCCAACCCAACTTCAGTCATAATCCTTGGTAATGTTAATAATAATCTGAACAATCTTTCCAGAATGCTGGCTTCTCAATTCCTTGGCCCTCTGCCCTTCAATAATCTTGTCATCCACACTATCTCAAGCCACCCACTCTCATGTTCATATCTAGAGGTTTTTATTTCTAAAAACTGCCTCATCTATAATCTTTATTTCAGTGATTTCATTTTCCAGCCTTCAACTCTTTATCTATACAGCTGCAAAAGTCTTTCAACCCCACAGGATTTATTATATATCATTCCTAGGGATTTTTATTGTTACAAGGTGAAACAACAATCTCTCATTTGCATCAATCCTCAACTCCTTTATTGACCCCTCTTTCTCTTTTCTGTCCAACCCCTTTCTTCACCCTCGGTTAACAGCCTTGCTTCCTACTTTTTTGAGAAAATAGAATCATGTAGAAGACTACTCCACTTGCAACAATAACCATAACTATCAATTTTCCTCTATCTGTAACTTGTATATCCTATATTCAATCCTACTATCATTATGGATCATCTGTCTGTATTCCCAATAAAGACTAACTTCTTTGCTTCTGCAAAGGAATTCATCTCCTTTCGCGTTATCCTAATCATTGTTTCTTATATCCTAAGTATATTTACTCTTTTCTCTCTATTACATATCACCATCAGCATATAAGTATGCTATATTATCTCTCACGTAAAAGCAAAAACAAAACCCTTCCTTCACCCCACATATCTCTGCTCCTTTATAGAAAATCTTTTCTTACTCTTTCTACATCCTTTTCTTCCATGGCCTTAAAATACTGCAATTAATCTTTCATTTTTACCACCATGCCAAATGATCATACGAATACCACCAATAATCTCGATTGTCAAATGAAGTTGTCAACTTTCAGCCGTCTTATTTGACTATTACCTGATTTTAGAGTTTTTCATGAATTCCCATTGAAATACCCACTACTGTGGGATTTCGGTGCCATTCACTCAGTTCTATTCCAATCTCAAAATTGCTCCTTTTCTTTACGATTTGCTGGTTCTACTCATCTCAGCAAGCTCTACATATAGGAGTACCCTAGGATTTAGTACTTGGATACTTCTTTTTCCATCTTTATGCTCTCTAGATGATCATGCAGAGTCATTACTTTAAGAAGACTTCAGTGTCATGTATGCACTGATAACTCGAGAATTTCTATTTTTAGTCAAACTTGTATATTCAACTGCCTAACTGACATATCCTTTTGATGCAAAATAAGCAAGTCTTAACATACCCCAAATTAAATTTCTGATTTTCTCATAATCCTATTCTTTCCTCAGTCTTTTCCATGCACACTTTCACTTGGTAAGGTTAGAGACTTAGACTCAGCTGTCGACTCCTTTCTTTCTCCCACTCACAGTATCCATCTTAAATATTCTATCTTTAAATCATTCCAGATCTTTCACCATTATCATCCTGTTGCAAGTCATCAACATCCCTTATTTCACTTTATGAAAAAGCCACCTAATGAATCTTCCTGCCTCTAGTCTTGCCATTTTAGTCAATTCACTATGCAAAGGGGAAAGTGACCCTCTTAATTGGTTATTTAGGTCATGTCACTTCTTTGATCACTTCACCAAATGGGCTTTGAATCTGTCACAGTTAAAGTCTTAAATCTTACCGTGGCCTACAAGCCATCTACAATTCAATCTACATTATCTTACCTTCTACCATCTTCCCTCTAGCTAATTCTTTCACAGCCTTTACAACATTTATTTCTTGTGCATATCCAACATTCTCCTACTGGGAGATCTTATACATACTCTGTTTTTTCCTGCAACAGATCTTTATTGTATGTGTACGCCATAATTTATTAAAACGATTCCCTATTTGTGAGCAAAATATATATATATATATATATATATATATATATATATATATATATATATATATATATAAAACTAAAAAAAAATATATATATATATATATTTTTTTTTTTAGTTTTACAAATGATGCTACAGTGACTATCTTTAAACATCTATCTTTGTATACTTTCTGAATGTTTCCCCAGGATATATTTTCTATTTTTAATTTTCATAAATGGTTTTAAATCAATCTTC
>CM052898.1:36572300-36591726 GCA_028534135.1 Potos flavus | reverse complement strand
AAAAAAATTGATTTTTAAGAGTTCTTAATAAACTAAAGACACTAACTCCTGTCATAATTTCTGCAAATTTATTTACCATGCTTTTAAAATAATGTATTTGTGATTTTGTTTCTTTTAGTAACTTTCATTTTATCATAGGCATATTTATCTATTTCACTTTGATTCCTTGACTTTATGTCAGGTGTGGAAAGTTGTTCTGTTATGTGCAAGTTTTACATCATGAAAAAATTCCCAAAGAGCAAAAATATCAGGTTTACGCAATGATGTCTACCACATTACTAGTTCTTACTAATATCTAGTTCTTTTCTTTCTCTCAAAAAATTAAAAACTTATTAGCTTTATTGTAGTGTGCTGGAGTCCTATGATTAGCTCTGGCCAGTCAAGACAGTCTATGTTATGCTAAGGTAATAAACAACTCTGACAATCTCAGAGGCTAAAACAACAAAAGCTTATTTCCTCTTGTGCACTATATCTTTTGTGGATCTCTAGCAAAGCTTTGTTCACAGTGCCTCAGAGAGTTATGCTGAGGAGCCAGTCATTATCATCTACATTGCTGCTTGCAATGTCAGATTAGTGTGGAGGTTTAATTCAGCAATTAAATGTTCCAGTGTAATGCCCACAACTTCTGCTTATAAATTACCATAAATAACTAGCCAACTTTCCAACACAATCACAAAAAAGCCTGTAAATATAATTTTACCATGTTCTTAAGAAGGAAGGACCAGAAATATTTTCTGAATAGGACTAATAGCACCAGAATAAACCAGGGCTGCTGAACCAATCTGACAAGCAGCATGAGTGAAAAATTAAACTTTTATTGTGATACACCATTGTGACCTTGGCATATTCATTTGTTACTGTAGCATGACCCGGCATATCTTGATTAATACAAATGGAGAAGACACAAATAAGTGAAAAACAAGTAATCTTGAGATTGGCATATCCAATCAGAACTCATGAATAAAAAAATACCTCAAAAAAAACAAAAATAGAGGGGCACCTGAGTGGCTCAGTCAGTTAAGTGTCTGGACCCTTGATTTCAGCTCAGGTCATGACTCAGGGTTGTGAGATCAGACCCCGTGGTGGGTTCCATGCTGGGCGTGGAGCCTGCTCAGGATTTTCTCTTTCCCTTTCCCTCTGTACCTCTCCTCACCTTCCCTCCCCCCCAAAAAAAGCAGACTGATTTTACTGGGAGAAAGTTTGTAAAAGAGAGGTGAGATACAAACCACAAACCTTAGGGGAAAATTTTTTGAAAATGCTTGTTTTATCCTGACTATATAAAAGATTATTTACAAAATTCATTTTTTCCACCAAGTATGCAGTATAAAATATAGAGATGAAGTTCATATTCTCTCTAGAAATTATCCTGGTAATAAAGAAATCTAAGTTCTGACTCAAGTTCTGCTGTTAACTAGCTGTGGAATTGGGGGCGGGGAGTTGGGGGAGAATTATATATCTTCTTAGGATGATAATTTCTTTATATAAAAAACAAGACAACTTAAATAGAAAAATGGTCCTGAAATTTTATTGTTCCTGAGAATTACTTGGAAAGTTTATGAAAAATGAAGAGCCTTGGATTCCACTCACCAAATGTTCTTATTTGGTAATTCTAGATAGTGTCAAGGAATCTGCTTTTAAATGAAATCACTATTCTCAAAAATACCTTTGCCGTCCTTTCCATTGCAGCATTATTCAAAACTCCTAACATATGGAAGCAAACTAAGTGTCCATCAACAGATGAATGGATAAAGAAAGTGTACAAACACACACACACACACAGACACACACACAGAGGAATATTATTCAATCATAAAAAAGGAAATACTGCCATTTGCAAAAACATGGATGAAATTTGAGGGCATTTTGCTAAATGAAATAAGTCAGAGAAAGACAAATACTGTGTATTCCACTTGTATGCTAAATCTAAAAAACAAAAAATCGAACTCAGAGAAACAGAGTAGACTGTTAGTTGCCAGGGGCAAAAAGGAAGGAATGGGTGAAAGCAGTCAAAGGGTACAAACTTCCAGTTACAAGATGAATAAGCTCTGGGTACTAATGTACAGCACAGTGACCATACTTAACACTGTATTATATACTTGAAAGTTAAGAGAGATCTTAAAAGTTCTCATCATAACAACATCAACAAAATGAAACTATGTGAAGTGACAGATGTGTTAACTCAAGCTACTGTTAACTCAAGCTATCATTCTGTAAATTATACATTTTTCATATCATCATGTTGTATATCTCAAACTTATACAATGTCATATGTTGATTATATTTCAATAAAGCTAGAAAAAGACGAAAATTCTAAATTGGCAGTTCAGTTGGTTAAAAAAATCTACCTTTTTAAGACATTCTCCAATTTATTATGCAGGTAACCTATGGATAACACTTAGAGGACTTCTGATAGAGAATGTATAAGAAGTGTCTGTCATTAAAAATAAATAGTATTTTAACAAGAGTTGTTTCAAACAATAATGATCTATTTCAACAGGGAGGTCACTTATTTTTTTTCCTTTGACTATGGGGTAACAAATCATTTTTTTATTTACAATAAAAACTATAAGATTTTTACTATCATTATTTCCAAGGGCTCACTATTATAATGAATTGCAAAAATAAACATACTATGGTGCTGTAAATCACACACATCTCTGGTTAAAGTCACACGGCCAAAGGCTAAAATTCAACAGCTTTGGAAAGCAATAAAATAAATGTTTCGGTTAAAAATGATATCCAATTATCCTAACCATAAAACTAATGCAGAAGAAAAGGAGAAAATTCTTGAACAGTTAGTAATTTATTCAAAATACTTAAAAATATACTACCAAGGTAAAACAAAACAAAACAACAAAGTATTCACCAATGAAATAAGCCAAATTGTTGAATCCTCTTCTGCTAAATAATTAGGCTAGGGACAGGCTAACACTTAACATTGAGTGGGTTAGCACTATATTACAAAGTTTCGTAAAAGCAGAGTCAGCAGAGAGGATCCCATCTCTCCAGGGTTTATAAATGCAACTTGTCAGGGCAAGCACAATTTGTTTTTGATGTAATATTTCTATTATATGCCCAATGTTGTCTCTAAATTAGCAGAGACTGATCACTTCGGCTGGGGCCATGACCTCTAATTTCCACCTGCCTATGTGCAGAGGTTCCACTGTGAACATGTAAAATTGTGAATAGGTGGGATTTTGCTGGCATAGGGAATGACACAGTAACTGTTTAAATTGTATAATGAGTTTTCATTCAAACATTCTAAAATTTACTATTGTGAACTTTTGTTCTCTCAAATATTGGTGATGTCTACTTTATATTTACTTCATCAGTGCTACCAAAGTCTCTCCTATTACAGAAGATAATAGTAATAGTATTATTATTTACAGTAACTAATATTTTAAAATTTATTATTAAAGGTAAAATCCTTAATTAAATTTTACAATTCTTCACTTTGTCAGTTATGGTGGTCCATTTCTGATTACTGTGGCTAATTTGTAACCCACAAAGTAAGAAATAGCCTGAGCTATCCCTAAATCTATATATTTTTTAGTAAAAAAAGGTCATTAAACTCTAAAAATTTCATAATGAAGCTAAATGCACTAAGTAGTCTCCCTATCAAGAAGAAAGTATCCCAAACTATAAGGAATGTTAAATAATACCAGCCCCATAATTGACTAGAACTCACACACTCAATCCTCTCATTTTACATGTGAGAAAACTAGGGTTCAGGAAGCTAAGTGATTTGCTCATTAGTGACAACTCTGGGGGTAGAATCCCAAGTTCCTTGAAAGTCTTTCAAGTGACATTTCTAGTTTGCCATTCACAGCAGGCAGTCTTGGTTTTGAGAATCAAGAACTCATAGTACATTTTTGCTTCTCAGAAGCAAAGAGCAAAACCATTCACATGGTTTTGGCTCGAATTTGGCATCTCCCAGAAACCAATAACCATTACGTCCAGTAGTTTCTTTGATGTACTGTAGTGGAAATGAAAAGTTCACAGCACAGGGCAGTTTCAGTATTTTTGTCATGGCCACATAACAAAAAAAATTTCTAGCACCTAAGAAATGGTAAAATATTCATTAAGGGTTTTATGGGTAGTATTCAGTGAAAAAGACTGCATAGATCTTAGAACGTGAGTTCTACTTCTTTTAGAATAAAGTAAAAAAAGTTCTGAGTAAAAAAGTTCAACTCACCAGCTAACAAAGAAATATCCTTTAAACTCCCCAAACCTCTTTGTTCACAGAACAGAATTCTGGTCTATAATTTGATAAACTGAATGGATTTTCTCACAAGAAAGGTTATGCCCCATGAAGACAAATAATTCTGGATCATAGGCCACATACATCTCCAAATTTATATCAACTGCCATTCTGTATTTTTGAGATAGTCTCTGGTGGATCTGATTTGTTTCACTTCCTCAAATGATTGCTAAACAAACTGATAATATAGAACTTCTCAACGTATAAGTCACTTCACAAAGTCGTGGAGTGATATACTACAATGTAGAGCAGGAAAACAGTAAACAGATTTTCTTATGCTCAGTAAGTTCACAAAAACAATGAAAGCCCATCTCCCAGCAACAGTGCATCTAATATGCCACAATGAGGAGAATGTTGGGTTTGGATTATTTTTTACAGTTCTTTAAATTGATTTTTCATCAAGGACAGGAAAACCCATCACAGCTAAGGATTAGTGCTATCCATTAATGTCACATTATTTAATGCATATAATCAAATGAACTTGGTGATTGGGCCACTATTGTTGGATTTTATGACTTTCCTCTTGATTTAATCCTTTTGGTGATTCTGATGCAGATCAAGATGGTTTTCATTTACAGAATTATGTCTAGGAATTAGTATTTGTCAGATAGAAAATGGAGATACAAACAAATGGTTTAATCAAACAATACAATTTGGTCTGCAACTTTTTCTTTGTAGTTTTCTACATGTTTTGAATGGAATGTCCCCTGGGTACTTTGAAAGATTTCAGTAGAGATTATATCTGTTCCAGTACTTTTTTGTGAGTAGTACCAGTGTTGTCACTATAACAGAATTTTAATATGGGGCAAAGTTGCTCCATTTTTTGTTGTTGAACAATCAAAACCATTGGTTAAATATACATTTATATGTCACATGGATAATATCGATTTCCTTTCCTAAATTATCAGCCCATGAAGCCAGACTTCCTATCTACTTGGCTCAGTATTGTATACTCCATTTATGATTTACTACATAACAGAACTCAGTAAATAGTTATCAGTGAATGAATGAGTGAATGAAGGCAACCTTATTATGTGGATTTTAAAAACCAGTCAGGAATAATGTACTATGCATTTCTTTTGTCACAGAATCCCTTCTAGTACATATACTTGGGAAACCATTCTATTTATACTTATGTGAGCCCAAGAATCTTGCCCAAATTAAGAAATAAAAAGGTGTCATAAAAAATAATCATAATGATTTGCATCTGTACTGCTTAAATGATAATGTAAATGATATTCATTTAAGCCATGACAAAGATAAAACAATAAAACCCTTTAAAAGAGATATCCAGTATTTTGACTTCGTATACATTTAAAAAAAATCAGGGTAAATTTTAAAGCCTTTATTTACATTTTATGCAATAATAAATAGTTTTCTGATACTCTCTCCTCATTTTAGTGACAGCCATAAACGGATGTAGGCCAATATTTAGTATACCCTACATGTATTATAACCTGTATTATCTAACTTTAACCTGATAGTATTACCAATGAAAACTATTTTCTTCTCTTTTACAGTGGGGAAATTGAAGACAAGAGAAATTAAATTAGTTGTTGATTATCACACAACAAATATGAACTGGAGCCATCTTGTGACGTCAGGTGTTTGGATGCCGAACACATTTTTTCCACTACTTCAAGAAGCCCACGGTTCCATAGCTGGTCAAGATACCAGCAGGTCTCATTTCCAGTTTTATAATCACCATCTCAAGGGTAATTTTACCACTTTCTGCAATCTTACGTCTTGTCTTTAGCCATTTAATTGTTAAATATTCATGGTAAACAAATATGTTCAAGGTCTTTCTCCTTTTCTGATCTAAAAGCAATAAATGATCTGAGATTTTCCTAATTTTGAAAACAAATTTTATTTCTAATTACAACACAGGTTTGACGCTACAAAAAAAACATAATAAATCACAAAAGAAAAATGTAGGAATAATGGAAAGAAAAATAGAAGGAATAAAGGAAGGAAGCAAGGAAGAGAGCAAGAGTGAGAGAAAGCAAGATAGAGAAAAGAATGATTTCAGGACAGACAAAATAACTTAACATTTCCCAAAAGCCAGCTACTCTTTTCTGTTTATATACTAGTAAATTATAGATATTATAGATAGCTATATATTATATTTTTATTTAATAAAAATGAAAATGTGCATGTCCTAAGGCCACCAGCATTTGTAAAGTGTGTTTGCTATAGGGCTTTTGTTGTAGAAAAGAATTTGGTAATAAGTTTAATGCTTTTGAGTAAGAAATGGCTGAGCAAATTACAGCATATATTTCTCATTGAATATAAACTAATTATGCTTTTCATAAGTTAGATTCATATGTACTGATCTGGAAAACTGACTGTAATAAAGTGATAAGCTAAAAAATAAAAGTAGGTTGCAGAGTGATAATCTTAGTATGTTCACATATATGTGTACAAAAATTTAAAAGATAGAAAAATGCATTTGTGTTACTAGAACGCAGAGAAAAAACTGACAGCACATGTGCCCACCTATTAATGCCAGTTATTTTAAGAAATTTAGGTCTGGAACAAAGAAGGAAAGTATATTCTATTTTATTCTCTTTATATACCTCTGTATTGGCTCCATAGCTCAGGGGTTAGAGCACTGGTCTTGTATATACCTCTGTATTGTTCGAATTGTTTGAAGTTATATTACTTTAAAATTTAAAAGAAAACCTTATATTTTTGGGGTGCCTGGGTGGCTCAGTGGGTTAAAGCCTCTGCCTTCAGCTCAGGTCATGATCTCAGGGTCCTGGGATGGAGCTCATCATTGGGCTCTCTGCTCAGCAGGGAGCCTGCTTCCTCCTTCTCTCTGCCTGCCTCTCTGCCTACTTGTGATCTCTCTCTGTGAAAGAAATAAATAAAATCTTTAAAAAAAAAAAAAAAGAAAGAAAAAGAAAACCTTATATTTTTAAGATTCTACTGAAATCAAACCTATACTGTCATGGTATCATGATATACATTAATTATATAATAAAATAAATGAAATAAGGCTCAAAGTATCTTTTCAAAAAAGTTCTAAGGTAAGTGCCAAATAATGAGATGATAACACACAGTCATGTGCCCCTCAGTCATTTGTTTCTAATAGTAAAACCATCTGAATACTTTCGGAATATGAACCAATGTTTTATTAGGGTTCTTAAAACTGACACTCAATAGATAGAATTTAAACCCAAACTTCATTTAAGGTAGCTAGCTATACTACATATCAGAACAGAAGTTTTGGGGATGCATTGAAATAATGAAGATTTCATACATATGTACCATACAGCAGAGAAATATCTATGATGGAGCATCACCATCTCACAGGCTTAGAAAACTATATGGATGTGTTTTTTAATGTCCTTTTGAAAATTTTATTAATTCAATTTTTTACTTTAAAATTAGCTAGAGATCACACACACACAAAAAAAACTCAAAACACTATATTAAGGGGGTCATAATCAAGTCTAATATCACTCTTGAGAGGTCTACTATTTTAATTAAAAATATTACAACTTTTAAGTCCTTGAAAATATCCATATTCACACATATTTAACCACCACCTCCTGAGTATTTGCCTCATCTCACGTATACTGAAAGTCCTCATACCACAGTGTTATTTATAAGGCAGAGAGAGAGCAAGAGAGACAATGACAAGATGCCAGACAAGCAAAAGATAGATAGCTGGAATGGGAAGCTGGGAAAGAAAGATGAAGGGACGGGGCAAAAACAAAAGGGAGAGAAAGATTCAACTCTGAGACTCAAGCTTCAGAGGTACAGAAGATTCATAAGAATGTACACATATTAGATGAGCATAAATTGGATAAATTATTTTAGTTTAAATATTTTACAATATCTCCATCCTCTAAATTGTTAACTGCAACTTAAAAACAAAACAAAACAAAACAAAAAAACCTGAGAAACTGAAAAGGAAGTTAATATCCAACAGACAGTTGTTGCTTAAAACAACAACAAACACAACTATGGTGTACCCACCCACTGAAAAGAGTGTTACAGAAATGCATGATCAGACATGAAGATATATTCAATATATTAAAGATAAAAAGCACATTAAAATATAGACAGTAGAATCTCATTTTGTTTAGATCTATGTTTTGAAGGATATGAATAAAATATCAAGAGCAGTCATTTCTACGTATAATGCTTTTGCTTATGGCTCATCTACATTTCTGGATAACTTGTATTATTATTAAAACAAAGTTACAATGTTACTTTAAAAATAGGAAAATAAGATCTCCACTCAGATGGGATATCTGGGTAGACTGATAAAAACCCATTTGGAGGTGTGTGTGTTTTGTGCAGGGATGGACGGGAGATGGCAATGGGAATCTAGGAGCATTTACACTACCATTTGCCCCTTGGCTGAATTTTGGAATGACTGAGAAAGATTTTAAGAATACTGATGCCTGGGTCTCCACCTCCAGAGATTCTGATTTATTTCATCTTGAGCTGAGGTTTGAGCATGAACCTTTTTAAAAGCTCTCCCAGAGACTTTAATGTACAACCAAGTTTGAAGAACACTACCTTAATATTTTTCTTTTCTTTTCTTTTCTTTTTTTAAATAAACCTCGTCCCATATCAGGGCCTCTTTCCTCAATAAAATAGATATACAAGTAGGAAGGACACTACAGTTATTCTAGGTTATGTCATCTTCTGCTCCTCCAACCCACCTTCACCTTGTATACTCTCTCATTTCCTGACTCACATCTTGCATTCCTTCCAAAACAAAATACAAATTCCTCTCTGAACCACTTCATAATACCACAAAATTTTTGAAACTCCTTCCCACAAGGTTAGTTTGCCAATTACTATTCTCAAATTATATTAATATCAATTGAGCTGCTCCTGCTCTCCCAAACAAGTGAGCATATCAGCTTCCATAGCCCAAGCCCACACACCTCATTCAGCAATATCCAGAAATGCATACTTCCCCTCCAATAGGAATGCATATTCAGAGTTCATGCATCAGCTTTATAACTCTAAAATGTACATACATATCAATCTGATATAAATACCATGATTTTAAGTAGAGCTCCATTGGAGAGGACTAAAAATATTTATTAAATCCTAATTGTCTTTATATTACCCTCAAATCATCTTAGTAGGTATTTTTTTTTAGATATTTATTTATTTATTTATTTGAGAGAGAGAGAGACAGAGAGAATGGGAGGGGGAGAGAGAATCTGAAGCAGACTTGCAGAGTCTGATACAGGACTAGGTCCCATGACCACAAGATCATGACCTGAACTGAAACCAAGAGTTGGATGCTTAAGGAACTGAGCCATCCAGATGCCCCTTAGCAGACATTTCTTAGCCACAAAGTTGAATCTGATAAAATAATAATTCTGTAGCATGCCCAGTGGTAGGGCTAACCCAAGATTATCAACTCACTTTCCCTTGCAAAGTTTTGAACTCTGGTATATGAAAAATCAGTGCAATTAATCTACCATTCACCTCATAGACAACAAAAATACTTAGTTCTGAGGTAGCACTCTTCATCAAAAGGACTCCAAGCTCTTCACACACACATTTATTTCAGTAAGCCTCAAGACAGCCTTAAGCAGTAGATAGACAATTAGCATCACCCACATACTCCTGTGAAACTATAGCATGGAGAGGTGAATAAACTTGCACAAGTACTCATGGTATGTAAATGATTTTTTGTTGTTATTGTTCTTCATTCAATGCACAGTTTATTAAAATCTTTCTTTTAACTTTAACAAGTGAAAGTTCAGCGTGTCATCATCTAGCATGATTCAAGAGTCCAGGAAAATCACTTTTTATGTTTTCCAGAAGGCCTTATTACTTAACGGATTTTAGATAGAATCTACCAATTACTTTTTCATTATTCATGTCTAATTTAAGATAGAGCATTATACTGGCTGCTATTAACTAATGCTGCATGTATTGCTCTGTTGCCCCATTCATACACAAGTGATGTCTTCTCTAACCACAACACATTTTAAAAAATAATTTGTAGGATTAATTGATTGCTTTACAGACTCCAAAATACTCATATTTACAGTAAGAACTTTCATTAAACTGTATTATGGTAGAAACTAGTTCCCTTCTGTAGAGGCAAAGGTTATTAACTAGCCATAAATAGCATTCCATGTTCTCTGTGGGATAATATTAGTAATAAAGGAAAATGTTGATACTCATTTGTCCAAGCAGTCTTATACTAGGAAAGTATACCACAGTAAGTTCAAAGACGTCAGCCCTCTAGCTTATACTTTCTCCATTTTATTGAATACATGCATTTGATTTGAGAGAACTACGTGATTTTAAGTTCATTTGGTAGAGAGCTCTGATTGTATTTCAAAAAGTCCCCAGCCCATTTAAGGTTAGAAATGTATTATTTGATTTATACTCATATACCATCTATATAAAATGTCCTTATAGCATAATGTTCAAAGGAAAAAAATGTGCTATAAGAAAAGAAGTGTATCTAATCACATCCCATAAATCAGATAAATGTAAAACTGTAATCTGAATATCAAGTCTAATCTTTATTATATATTTTATCTTATTGTAACTATGTATTTTAAAGCTCTATACATTAAGGAAAGTATCTAATTTATCTTTAGAACCTTGCCAATGTTTGGCACAACGTTAACACACAACTTTCTGTCTGTTTTATTCAATGAGAGAATGAATGAGTGAATTATTAAGTGAAGAAAAGGATGTGAAAAATAAGTAATGCTCTGTGAATACTGAAATACTGTGAGACTTGAATAATTAGGGAAGGAAAAGATAAGTAAAAGTATGTGATATGTGATAATTGATACCAGGCACAAAGAGAGGATTCATTAAGATTAAGGAAGATATATGCCATACATAGTACAATTAGATTGATGTTAAAAGTTTAACAGGCGTTTTTTAAATTTTAATACTTGTTTTATGTAAAAAAGAAAAAAAAGTTAACCCAAGTTTTTTTGCCATAGCAGAATGGAAAGAAATAATGGATAGGTTTCAAAAAGTCTCTAGAACCCTTAATATATAAAACAATACTAAAATATTAAAATATACCAGCTAAACTCAGGAAATAAGAAATAGGGAAGATAATTTGTAGAGGACCAGGGCAGGCTGCTTCTGAGATAGGCCATTTTGGCATAAGATTGAGTTAAAAGCAATAAAAAAAAAACCCAAGAGATGCAGGAAAAGCACTCCCCACTCAGTTGCTTAATTCTATACTGGAAGAGAGAGTCTGCACCAGAACTGCCTAGCTTTATACTGGAAAAGAGAGTGCACCAGGAAGACAGCTATTAACTCCCCTTTATTTAAGAAACCTATCTGTGTAACAGGGCAACCTTGTTTTCCCAAACATCACCTTTCACCTTGCTAATGAGTGTTTTTCCTTTGTATCCTAACACCCTACACCTCCCCTTAGGTCATATATGCTTCCTGTTGCTTCACCGTATTTGGAATTTCATGCTTGTGTGGATTCCCTGTATATACATCTATTAAATTTTATTTTCTCTTGTTAATCTGTCTCATGTGAATTTGATTCTAAGTCCAACTAGAAGGACCATAGGGCAGAGGAAGGTCTTCCTCCCCAACAAATTCAAGAGACAGAATCACTTACAAGTATTTTGTTTCATTTTAAATTTCACACACACACACACACACACTCCCGTCATTACTCATTCATTTACTAATTGATTCAAATATTCTTTGTGTGCCTAATATATGCTTATCATTCACGTCCTGTCCGCAAAGAACTTACGGTGTTCTTGAGGAATCTAGATCTGAATCAGACAACCATGTACGTGAATGAAATATTTTAATTTTCATACGTATCAAGAAGGATAAGTGATGCTTTAAGAGTATAAAGCTGATAAACTCGACAGATTCTTCATCTAATATGACCCATCATCCTTCTTATCCCTCCCTAAGCACCTCAGAACTGGATAGGGTGGAGAAGATCTTATGATTTGGTGGCATTTCACAAACAGAACAAAATAAATGTGCTACTGCTACCTTCTCTCTTTTCTCCCTTCATGAAAATAAATTTCCCAATATACAGACTTAAATACATAGAATAAAAAGACGATGGGTTTAAAGGTACATGAGAAGCAGAAGATAAGCACTCCTTTAACAACACTTATATTAACATAAAAATCTATTTCCACTAGTTTCAGACTTGAACCAAAACTCAAAAGGCATAAAAATTTAAAGTTGCACTTTCATATATTCATTGACTTTTTTGAATTGGACAAGTCAGTTCAAGTTTACACGTCATTGGAAATAAGTCTTCTATTGTGCATCTATACACAGATTCAAGAAGAAAATGTAGCAGTAATTTCTTTGCAATATTTTTTAAATGTTCTGAAGGTAACAGACAAAAGCTAATTATTTTGACTTTGTAATTACTAGAACATTATAATGAGAAGAAATCTTAGTGACAGTATATATGTTGTATTACTTCATCCCACAACCCTGTTTCTTAAATGAGGGATATCACAGCCAGAGAAACCAAAGATGGTAGTAGAAATTCAAGTCTTCTGAAAAGGATAAGGATGAGCGTAGCACGGTGAAAAAAAAGAAAAAAATCACATGCCTGGGATTCAGGCAGATGAAGTCTTATGTCCTCCCTCTGTCACTTAGAGTATTTCTCTTCTCTGTTTAGAATGCCTTTCCAAACCACAAACTGCATTCTCAGCTTTCAAGCTTCTTTTCAAGTTTAACATAGTAATTTTGTGTTCGCTATTCTTACTTTGCTCTTAGAACTTATAAAATTTGTTTTTGCAGTTAGTCACATAAGTATTAGTTTTTCCTGTCAAGTACTCAAGGGCAAGGAGTTTGTGCTATTTATCTTATTATGCATTATTTGGCTTTGTACTCATTTTAAGTCTCTTGCAAATATGAAATGGCTCAAAGATATTATTCAATCCACTAGCTAATGAGGAGACAAATAAGATGTTAAAACTGGTTCCAAGAACATTTGAAGACATAAGTATTTATAGACATCTTAATAAAAAAATGTTAGGATAAAAATACTTGGTGAAATATGGGACTAATTAATGCCCAACAGAACAATAAAAGGTAACCTTCTAGATTTACCACTGGCCATAGTTATGTGTATCTCCACCGGACAAACATTTACAATTTAACATGTCAATTCACTAAGTACAGTCCTATATTTAATAATAAAGTGAGTTAAACAAAATGCATTACTTAATACTTGGGTTAGTGTATATATGTATAGCATATAGAGAGATACAGATATAAATATGACAATATTGAAAAATATGCCATCCATATTTTCCCTTATTTCAAGGGATGTTTTTTCTTAACATCCAGAACTTGTGCCCAAATAAAAATATTTGTCAAATGGATGAACAAATAAGTCAACAAAGTCAGCAAATATTTTAATATGTCAGAACATCAGTTTCCTTGTCTTTAATGAAAAGTTATAGATTTAACTTAGAGGGAAAATAAAAGGAATACAAATGAATATCGTATGCCTAGTGCCTGTTCTTAGTAAATATTACTTGTCCCCACTTCTCTTTCTCCTTCTTTGTTGTGTTTCTTTCAGCATTCCTGTTGCTGTTCTATGAACTGCTCCCTAATTAGTGACATACTTTTCCATGTATATAGCTCAAGCCCAACTTTATCATGACTTTACATGACTGAAGAAACTCTTGAAATATAAAATACATGAGATAGAGAGATCTAGAGCAATACATATCACAGCTGTAAATTTTAGCTTATTAGTGCAACCTCATGGCACCTTGCTTCCTTGCTTCTTATATTATCTACCCAAGGCTACCTATATTTTTTCCCCTCAAATTCTCTATCTTTTAGTTTATCACATATCCCACAGGATTTCATCTCAGTCACATACTACTTTTTAATTTATTATGCTTCTAGCTGTGGAACAAAGATGGCCTGGAGCACTTTTAAATCAGGGGCATGTGATGGAAATTATTTTTTCCCTCATGTTTTGTCAGTGGCACAACTGAGCCTCCTGTTTGTTTCCCATTAAGCATTTGGAAATGCTAGTCATCAATTCACACAATACCTGTGTTTTCATGGGAGGGGGTAGTGATGGCGGTAACAATTAGCTGGTCATTAACTCTCGCAATGTGCTCGTCAGCCTGCTTCTATTTGCATAATGAACTAATGGCTGCAAGGGTAGAGTGAAGAGGGCATGAAAGAGATCATTACCTTGGAATAAAAAATGATAACCTTGCTTCCTGAAGACAGGAACACTTAGGATTTTTTTAGTACATCAAAAAGAAAAAGAAGAAGAAGAAAGCAGCGAGAATCATGGAAGTATGACATGGCAATGATAATTTCCTAAATAATCTGTTTTCTACACATTTGTTTTTCAATCTAAATCATTTGACTGTTTAAGATTGATATTGCTGACTCAAAACTTAAAGAGCAAAAACTGAAAATCATCAACTTCATTCCCACTAGTAGTTATGCATAGGATACATAGTTACACATAGGACATTTTAAGTGGCTGTTCTTTGAAATTCTTTAGAGGTATACACAGATAGAAGGTATTACTTTCAAGTAAATTTGTAATTAACTATAATTGTCATAGGCACGAGATATATTTAAACACTGGAATAGGCAGATGTGATAAAGATACAGATAAAATAAGTAAATAAAGCCAATTAGCTATTTGGTAGGATTAAAAAAGACTAATATGTGGAAGGGCTGACTGCAGGGGACTGGTCAATGCTCTTTCAATCATTTGGTAAAATTCAGGAGTGTAGATGTGAAGAACAGAGAATATAAGGTTATAAGAACTAGAAAAACAAAAGACATATTTACTTTTCCTGTTCCAAGAGTCCACCACAAATAAGATTTGTATCTTACATAAACTTTCACAGGTGGAATTTAAATTGATTTCTTTCTCTACAATAAACTGGTGAACAGTTGATTATCATACAATAAATATTTCAAATACTTGGAAACAGTTAAGTATCCTCTTAGCTTTCTTTCTACAATATAAAATTACTTATAAACTAACTTATGAATCATGCACATACCTTTAGAACAAGAACAGTACATAAATTAACAATTCCCCTTGAGGAATAAACTCATGTGTTCTTTTAAAATATATGCAACACTTCCCATTTATATAACATTTTTCTGCCAAAGTGCATGGGGAGTTTCACATACATCATTCTAATAGCAAAGCTTTGTTTACATTTAGCATCTTTATACAAGGAATGCAAACCAGTTTGGGGACAAATTCACTCTTTACAACTGTTCCAGAAAACAGGGAAAATCCTCTCTACATATAAGAAAAGTGTTAGTGTTTTCTTTTGCATTAGATTTGGTGTTATGTTTCCATGGATCAAAATTCAGGGCAGAATTCCACTGGAGAAAGAAGTAAGAGAAGGGAGGAAAGAAAGGAGGAAAGGAAACAAAGAAAATAAAAAAAAAACAAATGAACAAAACAACCCATGAACCGTATAATGTCTTCTTCACTGTCAATTCTTTCCTCTCATTCCCTCTCATTTTATCTTTTCCATGTCAGTGACGGTTCTGATTTTTCTTTGTCCCTCAGATTATCCCTTCTATAACTCAGACTCCCTCTCAACAGCCCATCCTTCTTTCCATTGTGAAATTTAGTGTAACCTCTCCCTTCTCCTCAATACTAACCAATTCTTTAAGTGTTCCTAACTTCCATCATCGTGACTCAGTTGAAGCTCTTGTCTCATCCAGTCATATACATTGCTAAAAATTACCAGATCTTTTGGAGAAGAATATGGCAATATACACCTAGAAAAAAAAAGACTTTCAAATCATAATTTCATTTCTAGAAACCTATACAAAAGATACCATCGAATGAGAACCATGATTATGTCCAATATGTCCATTACAAGTAAAATATTGGGGGGTGAGAAATAGCAATGTTTTAAAAATAAGGTTTGCCCTCTTGCACCCTTCCCTAGACACATTTCTAGAAGTTAATTTTTTGTTTGTATTTATTTATTCAAATTCACTGTAGTTATTTATTTATTTTAATCTTAAGGGCATACTCATTCTCCCATGCACTTAGAGTCAGAATTTCTAATTCATCCTTGCTTTCGTATTTCAACACTATATAAATGTTACCAAATTCTACTGGTCACAAAATCACAACATTTGGCTCATGACTCCCTCCCTTCCAATTTCCACAGTATTCAAATGTTTAATCCATGTTTCTTCTCACCTGGATTATAATAACAAAACTTATATTGATGTCGGTGCATCCTATCTTTCCCATTATCAATCTACGCACAATCCTTCTCTATTAATTTCATAGATTTTAAGATGCAATTTTTTGATCCTTCAAGACTATGTACAAATTATTCACCCTGACATGTATGACCTTTACTAATATTTCCTTCCTCTATGTATTTAGGCATGTAGTATTCTCCACCAGCCCTTCCCCTTTGACATGTGAAACTGTCTATGACTAATCCTTATCCATTTAAATTCTACCCTGCCTTTGCTTTTTAAAAGCATTATCATTCAATAAATGCCCAAAGTTTTCCTAATCCCTTTATTTTGTCTCCTTCACTTGAATATCTATACCATTAGGCTGGTATTTTAAAGAAGCACTTAATTTTATCTACTTGTCATGTACATTTGTGTACTTTCTTAATTCCCTTTATTAAATCTTAGAACACTGAGAACAAGGATATTGAGAAAATACTTGCTATTGAAGAAATGACTAGTCTTGTAGTAAAACCTGTAATACTCAAGCCTAAGGAAGTAAGAAAAGAAGGAAGTAGAGAAGATGGGGAAATGGACATCCTTTTGGTTTTTGCTTTTTTAAAAAAATTACATTATGTCCATATTGGATTTAGATTTGTGTGACTTAAGAGTAGTCTTGAAAACTGAGTTTAACAAATGTATGAAAGCAAAGAGTAAGTTCTTAGCAAAATGCTTACTCAGCTAGAAAAGAGGCACAAGCTACAGCCATTACAGTTTGGTTCAAAATCAAATCCATGGTCACCTCTGGGGTTTTAACCATGCATCAAATCATATTTTTAAAGAAAGAGTACCAATACACAAGTATTAATGCTTGCATACTAAGAATTACACAGACAGAATGCAATCATTGTGGTTTGCCTCCACCATTTCCTTTGAATCCTGTTAAGACAGAGAAGGCCTACCTGACAGAGTTCTTGAGGCAACTGTTTCTCTTTGGAGCCCAACAACATACTACAAACTACTTTAAAATGTTTCTGGAAGTAATAAATCATTAATTTAAAATGAATCTTCATTACAAAAGCTTGAATGTACTTGAAATATATGAGAAACCCCTGAAGTTATGAATATATAAAACCTCAAAGCTAGTCATTTTATAAATACAAATCATTAATTTTTAATCAAAAGAAGATTTCTTCAGTGTAGGCTCCTAAATGTTTTATATCTGATATTCAGTGAAAGGTTTGCTCTTTTTGGAAGCGTTATCCTTGATGCCCTGTTCATTCTATTTGCCTTAATCTCAGATGCCATTCCAGCATGTGTATATAATTGATTTTATAGAACTTAGAGTTCAACCCAGCATCCAGCATGACTTTTGTAGAAAATACAGCAGCCTGATCATTTTAATTATTTTGTTTTTAATTTACATTGTTTCTAAACTATGTTAAAAACACCTCCTTTGACTCCCAAAAGAAAATTTCAGAAAGGATATTTTGAGATGAATTTCTCTTTTAAGTTCAGGTAGGTTATATGGTCTTAAAAGATACCTCTGATAGAAGACAGCACTGAATTTGCTGGGGTTTTCTGTATCAAGTGACAACACAGTAGCTTATTATTTTCAAAAGGATGCCATTTTGTTACTAAAAACACAAACATTTATTTAATTTCCATTAAGAAGGCATTTTTTAAAGTCACATTTTTATAGTTAGTTTCTTAATTGATATTTGGAGTCCAGTTTAAAATGTTTAAAGATATATTTAATACCTTTTAAGTCCATGAAAAAAAGAAAGTCTATAGAAGGTATTTTTAAACATTATCTTAATATCAAACTCTCTGCTACAGAATTCTACATTTAATAATGCATAGTCTAGAAAGAAACCAGAAAACCAAAAACATAAAAGAAACTAAGAAAAATAAATTTAAAAAGCAGCTACTTTAATATTAGAATATTCAAAGAACACTATAGATCCAAAACTTACAGGACTATACATCCATAATCACAAGCGGTTAGGGATTTTAAACTCTTCCTAATGTAGCTATACTTTAAATAAAACTTTTGGTATTTTACCCAGCGTTTAAACATTTTCTTTTAAAAAGGTCAGCATATGTTGCCTAATTAACTTTGGAAGTGAACAGAGGTCATAAGAACAAAGGCAAAATGAATTGCAAATACTCCAGTACTCCAGTTGGTAAAGTTGTTTCCAACTGTAAACATTAGCAATTCAGAAACCCCTATAAATGTATACTGGAACTGAACAATTAAGTAAATGGATGGTGGATACTGGGAGCCAGATTTCTAACTGTTGGTGTGGGGGATTCTAGACAAGTAAGGGGGAAGGTTAGAATGATCAATGTTGTAAAGAATTACAGTTAAAAAAAGCAGTATGAATTCACACTTAGCATAATATAGACACAGACGGATACATCTAGAATTATCTACAGCTAAGTGTATACACATGGATTAGTATACACACATATATTTATTTTTCCTCCTCCAAGAGGAGGAAGCAACCACACTCCAATAGCAACAAGCACACCCTGCACCCAGATCAAAGGAACCATGACTCCTTGGAGAAATGGTTGATTCCAGGGCTTGGAGAGGGAATATATCAGATTATCCTGGAATGCCCTGTAGTGCCAGAAAGAAAAAAACAAACAGAAAAAAACCTCTAAACCAAATTTGCTAAAAATAAAACCAAACCAGAACAAACAAACAATAATATGAGGTTATCTCAAAGGGACACAGGAGTCAAATGAAAGAGCTCCTAACAGCCATAACTAGAACAACATGAGCAACAAAATTTGAAAATGCAGTATGATTATAACCTCATATATAAAAATAAATATCTGAGTCCATACTTATACAAATCAATGACTGAATAAATGGAAAGGAATAGACAACCTGTACAAAAGAATCCCAAATAATTTATATAGTTAATTACCCACTAAAAGAGGTAGAGCATAACTTCCCACTCCTTATAGCTTATAGAATGA
>CM052898.1:36548612-36571800 GCA_028534135.1 Potos flavus | reverse complement strand
GATCACGAAAATAGCATCAAGATTGCAGATTTGAATATGATAAATAAGAGATAAGTAACACAGGCGTTAGGGAGCCAGCCTGGGTAGTTTTACCATTAGAAATGGAAGAGATGGGACTTTCTAATAGGTTTTAAGCTTCAGAAAGGGTTGCCAAGGCATGCAATAAGACATTTCCATCAACCTCGAAAGCTGTGAACATTTATTTTGCTTTTGTTCTAAAGCATGGTGGTTTGCACAGGTCTTTAAAAATACACAGCAGACAAATGGTCCTTATTTAATGTATATTAAGTGAAAGAGTAGAAAATATATCGGATATGGAGTTAAAAGGTGCATATTCTTACACTGCCTTCATTACTCTACCAATATAGTATCAGGCATGGTAAAGTCATTTCATCTGTCTAGATTATCAGATTTTCTACAGTCCACATCATGAAGTTTCTGTGAGATTCAAATCAATTCATGAAAGAGAAAATTGATAAGTAGAACTTCATTAAAATTAAAATATTCTGCTCTGCAAAAGACAGTCAAGAGAATGAGAAGACAAGCCTCAGACTGGGAGAAAATATTTGCAAAAGACCTATCTGATAAAGGACTGTTATCCAAAATATATCAAGAAACAAAAACAAAAACAAAACAAAGTCCTCTCAGTACTCAACAATATAAACCTGTTTAAAAAAATGGGCAAAAACCCTGAAGAGACATCTGTCCAAAGCAAGTATATGGATGACCATAAGCATATGCAAAGACGTTCCACAAATAAACCAAAAAGTACAGACAGACCTGTAAATACAGAGAACAACCTCTGATGTTTGTCAGATGAGAGTAGGGGGATGGGCAAAATGGATGAAAGAGAATAGGAGATACAGGCCTTTAGTTATGGCATGAGTAAGTCATATTAATAAAAGGTTTTAAGTCAATGGTTTAGTAACAGTGTGGTATGGTGACAGTAGCTATACTTGTGGAGAGCACAGCATAACATATAAATTTGTCCAAACAATATGCTGTACACCTGAAACTAATATAACAATGTGTCAAGTGTACTTCAATATAAAAGAAAATACAAAAAATAAAAATAAAATACAAAAAATATTCTACACCATATGTCATTAGGAATTTCCAAAATAAAACGAGATACTACTACTCTTCTATTAGAATAGAAAATCTCCGAAACACCAAGAACAAATGCTGATGGGATCATTTTGACCAGTCATACCAAGGGCTCCTGAGAATTTTTGGATTCTATGTAAATCAGAATATACTTTTAATATAGCACAACCAAAAAGCAACCAATTACCTCAGTTTCTTGGGTTGAAGTAGCATTAGTAACAGGGAGCATTCTTCTGGGATCAGAAAAGAACAACAATGAGCAATGGCACAGAATAAAAAAGGTTTTCTTTACTCAAAAAAAAAAAAAAAAAAAAAGGCACTTTTCCGGACCTCTGGAAAGATCAGTAGCAAGAGAGGAGGAAAGGCTGTTGATTGAAGGCAAGTAGTTAAAATGGAGGCAAGAAATTACTCACAGGTGAGATTCTAGGTTCCTCCTGGAAAGGGCAGGCTTCACGCACCGAGGGGTAGCTGGGGATAAAGAAAGCTGTAGAGGAGAAATGCATGCCCATTTTGAAAGGCCTGAATATGGGTTCTGGAGGCAGGAGGTACCCTGGGCATGAGTGAATTCAGAGGCTGTCAGCTCTGATATTAGGTTTGGTGATCACCCTCAGAAGTTATCCTTAGGTTTCTAGTTCCTTGACCTCTATTCTAAGTAATAATCTTCTGCATCTCCCATCTCCTTAGGGTCAGGTCAATTCATGGAAATCTGGCTAAAGTCTTAGATAGTTAGGAGGGTTTCCTGAGGGTGAACACAGAGGGAAAGAAAACTGGTCACAAGACAACAGTATTAAGATGCAAGTTTTGGAGACAAGCAAACCTAGATTCAGATCTTGCCTCTACCAAGAACCAGCTGTGGACTCTTTATTCCTTTGTTTTCTCATCTGCAAACTAAAAGACGAGCACCTGCCACAGAGTTGTTTTGACTATTGAGATAAGACATGAAACTGAAAGGCATCTTAGGTGCCTAGCAAATTACTGGTATAGTCTGTACTAAAATAAGAAAAAAAAATACTGTAGGAGTTTTGATAGTTATTTAAGAGAACAGCCAAAGGGTGATCAAGCAGGTAGAGAATAACTTGGCAAAGGCATGATCGAGAATATAAACAGGAGCTCTTAATGCCCAAAGATCTGTGCACGAACAATGTAGTACATTAAAATAGGTGACTGATGGCAGCATTCTGTGACCATCTCAAGTGAACTCAAGGAGGAGTCAAAAACAGGAAGTTAATGAAACAGGGGCATGCAAGCAATAATTTTAAACAATCAGATATGGCAGAAACATAATGTATTAATATGACATAAGGGTCTTTCTAGTGTCTATGTGGAAATCAGTAAACCTTAATTTTAACAACTATAGCAGATTATACCTTGTGACACACAAATATTCAGAGAACTGCTCGCAAGCCTATGAGCCCCTTTCCCCTTTTGTATATATAAAATCTCTTGTAGCTAAAAAGCTTTGGAGCAATTCTTCAGAGCAATCTGTAGGACATTCTCAGGCTATATTTCTCAGGAAGACAAAGCATTTACTAACAAATAAAGCATTCACTAATCTTCTCAGAGGATGGTTTTCTTTCAGTTGACAGATCTGAACCAACAACCCACAAAGGACTTTCTCAAATAGAAAATAAGTAAGTGTTGATAACTAAATAATGAGGTGGTGAATTCAATGCTAGGAAACAGATGGCGTTAACAGTCCAATATAACCCAAAAACTCTATTGACAATGGGGGTTTAAAAAGAAATAAGTCAAAATTATTCTTTTTAGTTTTCATTTTTATTTTAGGATTCTGATTTCATCTATGGATAACAGTATACTGGTATTTGTGATTTGGGAGATATACGTGGTATTTGTGAAAATACTGATATTTACATACTGGTATTTACATGATTCTCAGGGGATTATGTTTTCAGTTATCAAAAAAGATACCCAGGAAAATGCTACATTTAGAATATTTCTTAGAGACTCATGTGTTAAGGGTTTGTGAAGTAATAAAGCAAAGTTTAATGAGATATTTACCAAAAATTTGGTCACAGGGTACTTTTTACAAGAAATGCTTGCATCTCCAGCACTAGAATTCCTGCTACAGTATTTTAGATGGAAACTGGTAGATCATTTGTTCTAAATCATTCATTTATATTTAATTGATGTTCACTTATTCAATGAGTTCATTTATCTAGATTTAAAAATGTTTATTTTGAAATTGTGTTATTAATTTTGATCAAATCAATACAAAGATTTGAGGGCTTTTCCAACAATTTTATGTTGTTATAATGGAAGTACTTTTGCATAAAAATGATCCTCTTAGTTCGGCATTGTCCATAGCAGCATTTGGCTGGCATAGTCACCTTTTCCTCTTAGATGTTCCTAGACTTTCTAATACAAACTTCTGTGAAAAGCCAGGTTGACTTTCTATATACACTGATTTTGTTGGCAATTTCCCAGTTTTATATTTTGCTCTGCATATGCTTTGATTTAGCATATTTTTGTTTTCTCTGTAAATGCACTTAACATGTCAACATTATATTTTTTTTTAATATGTAAAATTGACATTTTTATGAAGTTGCCAGAATTTTTTCTTAAGTGTCTATTTTCATCTCATTCATAATTGGCAGTATTTCACATAATTTAGAGATGATTTTTTATACTCTTTATAGTAAATAAAACAGCTTTCTGTGAGTTTCTAGATCTCACTTATTGCATCCATTAGTTTAGAAGATTTTCATTTGTTTGTTTTGACAATAATGCTCATATGATCTTCTTAAGAAATGTTCTGATTACTTGCAAAGAAAGAACTAAATATAATAGAGCATTTTTCTCAAGCAATACTATTTCTATTTAATTAGATCCATTTGAATTTTTATCCAATTAACAATTTCTCAGACCTTGTCATCCTACTTCTCTTCCTTATCCCACTGTGTAATATGCTGAAAATATGTGCTACACCTGCTGCTTCTATTTTTCATTTGTAATACTCTGTATAGATTGCTATATTTTTTACTAAAACTCTGTATCCATGTAAACAATAGTCATCTGTATTAGTTTCCAATTGCTACTATAACAAATTGGTACAAACTGAGTGACTTAAAACATCTCAGATTTGTTATTTGGAAATCAGAATGCCAAAATGGGTCCCATTAAGCTAAAATCAAGGTGTCAGAAGGGCCCTGTTACTTTCTGAAGAATTCATTTCTTCTTCTAGCCTCTAGAGGATAACTGCACTCCTTGGCTTAAGGCCTCTTTTCAACCTCAAAGCCATAAATAATCAGATGAGTCTTTTTCACAATCCACCACTTTAATACTAACTCTTCTGCTTCCCTAACCCATATGTAAAAGAGCCTTGTGATTACATTGGTCTTACTTGGATAGTTCAGAAAAATCTTATTTTAAGGTCAGCTGATTAGCAACCTTATTTCCATCTCCAACCTTAATTCCCCCTTGCCATGTAACATATCACATTCACAGGTTACAAGATTAGGACAGGACATCTCTGAGGCCCCATTATTCTGACTACTACAATTTCCTACTACTAAATTTAATGACCTTTCTTCTTTTCCTCTTATACTTTTTTGACCTCAATTGACTTCTTTTTCCCTTAAAATTCTCTACTGGCTATAACTACTTTATTCTTTCATTGTTCTATCTTAGTCTCCACTGCTGATAATTATTTTTTGGAACTCCATTGTGGTGTGTTGAGTGAAGTTTTCTATAGTTTATATTCCTACTTTTTGAGAAATTCTCTATTTTTCATATAAAGATATAATTTTTACTCTATGCTGATGACTCCAAAATGTATATTTTTAGCACTAGTAACCCTCTTCTCTCTCCCTCCCTCCTTCTCTCTATCAACTCAGCCCTATATCTTCTAAATTTTAGTGGATACTTTCATTTGGTTATTCTTTAGTCCTCTCAAATTTACCATATCTGTTGCCAAGACCTTAGTTTCATAGCTGCGGCTTTTTAGAACTGTGGAGTAACTTAAAAAAAGACAAGATACACTGAGGTTTAGACTCCTAGAAAAGCTTATTGATAAGAGTTCAGTCTAGAGCAGCATGAGGTATGAATGTCTAACTCAAAGATTTTAATATTCCCTTCTTCCCTTCCACAATTCCTTTCAAAGATCATAACATCCCAAAGTATAGGATAGGGAGTAAATGGGGACATTTCAATAAGGTTGAGAAAAATTGTCTTGCCTTAGATCATTTTTGTCCATCATTCGGGAATGTTTGTCCTTGGAAGAACCCTAATTTCTTTACATTGCGCCCTCGCAGTATGTCATGTTATATAAAAAAGCACTAAAGGATCCATCGATGATCTTGTTGTTGAATCATTCTTCCACACCAATCATCAATAGATCAGACACATACTAAGGTATGCTTCTACATAATAAGTAGGTAAAAGATGACACAATCCATGTCAAAAGAAGTGTTTATCGTCTTCTAGCTCTCTTTACTAGATTAGAAAATGCAAGATAGAGGGGCACCTGGGTGGCTCAGTCTTGGTTAAATGGCTGCCTTTGGCTCAGGTCATGATCCCAGGGTCCTGAAATCGAACCCTGCGTCAGGCTCCTTGCTCAGCGGGGAGCCTGTTTCTCCCCTGCCTGCTGTTCCCCCTGCTTGTGCTTGCTCTGTCTCTCTCTTTCACTCACTCTGTGTCAAATAAATAAATAAAATCTTTAAAAAAATATTGAGACTATATAATTACGAATAATGACTACCACACACTGTACTAATTGGGGACACACAGTGTCCCCAATTTACAGATTTACTATGGAAAATATCGGTTCACTGGTTTACTAAAAGTCACTCAACTACTAAGTAGTACAGTTAGGCTTTAAATTTGTATCTTTTTCTGATTTTAAACCATCAGGCTCTACCAAGTACTGAGTGTTTTCCCTTCTATTGAAGAGAAACAAAGAGGTTCTGGTGATGATTTAGAAGAGAGCTAGAATTATGATATAAAGGGAAAAGATATATGAAAGGCTAAACAAGTATTTCTTACCTAGCTAGAAAGGGGAAGAAAAAGATAGGAAGCAAATATACTGCACATCCACTAACTGTGCCAAGGGAGTATGGCTGTACTAATGAGAGCTCTCAGTTGTAAGCCACTTACTCTGTTGCCCCTGACAGTCACATATTTATGCTGCCTCTGCAATAGACTCTTAGCCAGTCTCAATATGTTTATTTATTTATTTTTATTTTTGGATCATCACCTTCCAATTTTAAGAACTGGCTGGAAGCATCTCATTGATTACCCATGCTCTAGTTGCAAGGAAGGATGAATAGAGTTGATACATGGTATTTTCAATTTTTAAAGAAAGAATCTCTACCTTCTATTGAGACTCTTCTACTGAGACTCAAAGTAGTGAATTATCCAACATAGAAGATGATACAGGTAGTAAGCCTTAAAAAAATAGGAATTATCCTCTACAATCTACAATGTCATATGACTTCTATTTACTTAAAATGTAGTGTAGAGTCCATGGGTCTGAGCTGCAGCAACCACCTGAAGGACATGGGTAGTTGATCCTATTCAGCTAATGTTGGTAGTCTCCTACTTTTTAGTCAGCAATCAATCATTTTGAACTGAGGATCATTTAATACGTAGTTAAGAATAGAGTACACTTATAATGATGAACATTGAGTAATGTATCGAATTACTGAATCACTATATAGTACACCTGAAACTAATATAACACTGTATGTTAACTATACTGGAATTAAAATTTTAAAACTTAATTAAAAAATAAAAAAAGAATGCATTTAAGGTAACGGTAAGGATTGAATAAGGTACTGTCGAGGAACTATTATTGTAAACGGATTGTAAAGGGATTTTTAAGGCAATCTTTTAAATAAGTACAAATATAGTTTAAACAAATTAATATAAATGTGACAGACTTTAATAAAATACTTAGGCAAATTTATGGAAAATTGTATATGGCCAACCATACATAGTGCTACAAAAATTATTTTTGTAGATGCTAAGAAAGCTTTTCATAAAAACAACACTAATTCATGATAAAAGCACTCAAGGAAATCAGAATTAAGACATTCTTTCTTAACCTGATAAAAATATATTTACCTTAGTCTTCAAATTAGTATCTTATTTGATGAGAAAATACTAGAGGCATTTCCAGTAAGATTAGGAACAAAGTAAGAATACCCATTATCACACTACTACTACCTATTATTCCACAGTGTTGGCCAACTCAGTTAGATAGGAGAAATCAACAGGAAACATAAAATATAGATAAAGAAGAAGTAAAACTATCTCTATTTGCTGTTGTTACAGTATTATACCTGGAAAATCCTAGAGGGTCTATATACTCTCTAACAATGAACAGTTAGAGAATGTAAGAGTAGAGAAACCCTATTTACAATAGCAACACTAATACTAAAGATTTAGGAATAAATTTAAAGATTGTATAAGTGTGTGAGGAAAATTTTAACACTCCTGAAAGACACTCAGGAAGACCTGAACAAATGTAAAGACACCCTCAGTTCTTGAAAAAAACAATTCAACACTGTAAGAACGTCAAGTTCTTCATAAACTGATTTATAGGCAAACCTAATTATAACAAAAAGTCATAAAGTTAGATAAAAATATTAAAGTTCAGATGGAAGAAAAAACATGGGAGAGTACCCAGGAAAACTCTGTAAAAGATGAAATACATGGAACTACTAGTCTTAGTAGACATTAGATACCTACAAAGTCTCTCTATTTAAAACAGTATGGTACCTACACCTAAAACTAATGTGACACTGTATGTCACTTATACTTCAATAACAAACAAATATGTGTGGTACTAGCACAGGAATAGACAAACAGACCAACAGAATAACATGTCCAGAATTAAACCTCAATACATATGGGAATTTCATATATGATAATAGTGACATCTCAAATCACTGAGATAAAAATACATTTGTTAATAACAGGTATTGAAACAGCTGCAAAGCCACTTGGAAAAAGATAAACTTAGATCCACATCTTACACCACATGCAAGAATAATCACCAAAAAAATTGGAAGTCTAATGAATGAAATCAAACAAGTACTTGAAAACATGAGTAAATTTCTCTTTGAACTTGGTATAGGGGAAGACTTTCTATCACTCAAATTCACAGGCAATAAAAGGAAAAATTTAATAAAATTTGACTGTATATATTTTTTATTTCTGCAGAAAAAAAATCCAATATAAACGAAGTAAAAAAACTGACAAAATGAGGGAAAATATCGCAACACGTACCATAGACAAGGACTAATGGTATATATGGTTGACCCTTGAACAACACAGGTTTGAACTGTGCAGGTGCACTTACACATGAATTTTTTACAGTACAGTACTGTACCTGTATTTTCTCTCTTTTTTTCTATGTACTTACTCTTTGTTATTGTTTTCTTAACATTTTCTTCTCTAGCTTATTTTATTGCAAGAATACAGTATATAATACATATAACATACAAAATATGCATTAATTGGCTGTGTTATCAGTTAGGCATCTGAGTCCATTGTAGGCTATGAGTTAAGTTTTTGGGGAGTCAAAAATACATGCAGATAAATTACTCCCTGATGGGTCAGCACCCTAAACACCTGTGTTGTAATAGTTATCATATTAAATATTAACTTCTTGTATATATAACATTGTATTAAAATCTGATGAACAAAGTACAAAATAAAAATGGGCAAACATATGAATGGCAATTCACATGAAAAGATATAAAAATGGCTCTCAGCATATGAAAAATCCTCTCAAAAAAATGTAAAACTCACACATGATTGAATAACTATAAATTAAAGCCCCAGTAAAATACCAATTCTCATCTACCATCCAGGGAAATTATACACAAAAACATATTCTGTTGATAAAACTGTGAATAAAATTTGTATAGCCCTTCTGGAGGGAAGTTTGACAACACTCAACAAAATCGCATATGCTTACCCCTCCTAGGACTCTACCCCATGGGTACCCCCTAAGTACATATACATAAGGTAATAATTTGAATTGTTTTCTTATAATACCTAAATACCCTTACACAAGAGAGTGGTCAAATAAACTATGGTGCATACATACAATGGAGTACTATACAGCTTTTAAAAATGTAATAAGGAACATGGCTTTGAACCAATATTGAAAGACTTCCAGGAAATATTGTTAGGTGAAAAAATTAAAGCCTCCAAAGCATCTATAGTATACTATCTTTCTGGTAAAAAAAAAAAGACGATGTTAAAAAACATACAAGTACCTTCTCATTTGGGTAGAGAGATTGCTTATGTACAGAATAGGTGGGAAAGGCGGAGAAGGATGGCCAAGAAGGAAGGAATAAGAGTAAATAAGCAAGGATGTGAGAGAGTCGTACTTCTTTGAGCATATCTTTTTGCATGACTCTTAAAACTATAGTGATGTTTCACATACCTTTTACATACAACCCAAATAAATACTTAAAACCAACCAGAATGTGAGGGGACAAGGAACTCTAATGGAAAACAAACACTAACAAGTAAACTGTATTACACTGAATATAGTGACCACATGCTGTAAGGATAAGGGTCAAAAGAACTTGACATAAATGTTGCAGTCTAGTTAGTAAAAGTGTTATGGGTTAACAATTCTGAAACTACTCTATCTGTATACTAGATTTCAAAAAATATGTAAATAGATTGTTGGAAATGAGAGCTGGATTTCTCATTTATAAATAAAGAGGAAAGGCTAGAATAAACCCTGTGTTGTGTTGGAATCAAAGGTATCAGTATAAACTCAGTTTTTATATACAAGTACAGACATACAGATTCAGAAACAGAGATATATGTGTATGCATGGGCTACTACACATACATCCCTAATAACAATGAAGACATCCAACACCCCATACTTATTTTCTGAATGCCATGCTCCAGTAAAAGAAACCCTAGCTCCTAAGAGAAGGGGTTGATTCCAGTGCTGCAATAGGAAATATTCAGAATGAGATTGGGATAGGCTTTGGTGCCAAAAAGTAAATAAATACTCAAAGAAAAAGATGGCAGCTTGTTGAATAAATATCAGCAGCCAAGCTATAGCAGCTCTTAATGACCAGAGCTGAGTAATTGGAGCAACAAAATAAATGATGATAATACTGAATATTAATACATAGAATAAAAAAATAAGTACTCATCGATCCATACTAAAAAAAAAGAGAATAATTTTTCCTCCCAATAGAATTCTAATAATAAATATAGAAAGAAAAAGAGACTTAGAAATTAATCATTAGTAAAACACAGCAATAATAAATATTATAGACAGGATCCACTAAAGGATGATAAAATTGGTAAACAATATTCAAGAAAGAAATTGATTTTCTCAAGGTATCTCTCCCAAGATACTTAACAACTACAAAGGAAAATATAATAACTTTAGAGTGGAGACACCCTGAAGATCCCATCATAACCAAGTACTCAAAGTAAATATAACAAATAAAAGACATATCAACATCATAAGCTTTTGATATGCTGCACTGAAAAAGACACAAAATCATTTCTCTTCTATTCTTGCAAAAAAACAAACAAACACATAACCTCCTTTCAATAATGAGAAATGAGAAAACATCACACCAACCCAGAGGAACAGTCAATAAAAAAATTTAAAAAATACAAAAAAACTGATCAGTAATCTTCAGGTGTCAAGGGTATGAAACGTAAGGGAAACCGGGAATTATCATGTACCAAAAGAGATCAAATAAGTGTGACAACTAAATATAAGGTAGGACGTCAGGTAGAATTCTGGAATACAAAAAATATATTAAAAAAAAAGAAAACTGCATGGCAATTTGAAAAATATATGTGCTTTAGTAATAATATTGTAGCAATGTTAATTTCTTGTTCTTGATAATCATATGGTTATATGAGTTGATATTAAGGAAAGCATTATGAGGGACAGAAAGAAGCTCTTTGTATTATTCTATTTTTTGCAGCTCTTTTGTCAGTCTAACACCAGTTCAAAATAAAATACATATAAAATGCTCTTGGTTTCTAAATAGCCACAATGCCTAGCAGCTACCATATCAAACAGTGCAGTAGAATAATAAAGGATAACATTTGAGTATTTATCTTTTTTATCAGACACGATACTAAGTACTTTATGTGTACTAACACTTTAATCCACACAAGTTTTGAGGTAGGCACTAGTAGTAGAGCAGGTTTATATATACAGAAACTAAGGCACTGAAATTTTGTTAACTTGCCCAATATAACATGGACAAGGTAACTAATAGAAAGCAACTAATGTTCAAATCAGAGTATTTAAGTAATCTGACCAAGTCATAGATGTGATGAACTCAAGTTTGTACCCAGTTCAGCCTGACATAAAAATACTGGTTTATTCTACCTTACCCAGTTATCAATCCAAGAAAAGTAACAAGAGATGAGGAAATGGAATATTCATTAAAATTCCTGCTTACCTATTGACTAATTTCTGCACTGCAATTAATAATAAATAACACCATCCATATATTACATACTATTAATATGATTAAGCTTGACTTTTCATAAATCAACAAAGTTCTTAAAATGCCCTATCACTTCAATTAAGCAAAATGGAATTTAATGGAATTTAAACACATTACTGTAATCTTTGTGTGTCACACAGAATGGACCTTTGTTGAGTCCACTCTAATAACTCTCAATTATGAGGTAGTTCTGTGTATATATTATTCTACATATATAAAGCTCCAAGGTAGCCTACCTTTAATTATGGAGGTCTCTTACCATTTCTCTATTTCTTCCTGAACTGTCAGGGAGTTTGAAAATTATTTTATCTTCTATATAAGATCATTTCAAGACAACTTTGCTTATAAAGTATCTAAGCCCAAGGTGCCTAATAAAAAACTGCCCGTAAACTGGCAAGGGAAGGAGACAGGCATTGAGGTCTAGTCAAGTCAGCCCTCTAAAAGAAGATGAAATCCCTGGTTTCTGCTGCCTTCTCACAATATCATCTTTGGTGTTTGCCACTGAACTCTAGACTTCAGGGGGTGAACATGAGATGACTTAAAATTCCTAACAGTTTTAATATCTAGAGCATTTTTTTTTGTTCTTAATACCTACCAATAGGATTTATTATGAATTTTTGAAAAAATACAAAAAGCACAAAGAAATAAATTAAGGATTATATCATGGTTATCATTTATGTTTCCTTCTCTTTCTCTTCTTCCCTTGCTCCACCTTTTTACCTGCTTCTTTATATATCTACTAATATTTTCAACTATTACTTTTTGAAATTAGGATCTTAAATTTTAACAGACTCCATTCTCACCTAAAATATATTATGAATACTTTCCATGTGATTCTATACTTTTCTATGAATATTTTTCTATATGACTTCATATTATTCTATTATAGCAAACTCTTCATGGCTACATGGTATTTTATTGATTAGATATGCCATGGCTATTTAATGAGTGCCTGTTTTTTAAATAATTAGGTGTACCAAATTTTGACTTTTCATTTGTTTTACTTAGGGTGAAATTTTAGAAGTCAAATTCAGTCTTTAATATTTTACTATCAGGGCCTCAACTCTTTAAATTTGGTAGTTTGGGATCAGATTTTGAATGTAAAATTTGACAGCTATGGTATTCATAATCTTTAGAAACCTAAGTTCACTTAAAGGATAACATGCCTGACACAGTATATATAAAACCAAACTGAAGCTAAATCAATCTCAAATGATGGTTTCAACAGCAAAGAAAACAATGTGAGAGAATTTGCAACACAAAAGTCATATACTTCATGAACTCGATATTGGTGTCATAGTAAGGGAAACAGTTACCTTATTTTGTATTTCACGGGGATTGTACTATATACATTACAGATGCCATATATTTCTCTTTTTAACAGTCATATTAGAGAAATATTAGCCCCTAAGCTTAAAAGCACCTCAATAAACCACTGTTGATATCCATATTGGTCAACTCAGTTGAAAAGATACATGTTAAATACTTTGATTTTAACCTGTTATCTAACATTAATCTTTTTAAACAACAAAAGAGTATGATCATAACATAGCTGAAAACAAGTTATTTAAAGCCATTTAAATCTCTCCAGAATTTTTGGGCTTAAAATATATATGTCAAAGTAGGCAGTCCAATGAATTTATCTCAGTTTTATTTTAGAGCAATGGAAATTGCAAGAGTGAGGTAAATGAGAACTACTGTTAACATGAAATTTAGCCAAAGGGCACTATTATTATAAAAAAATTAAATGATGGCAGAATGGCCCTTAATTCATTTTCTATATGCAACACCTATCAAATGCATCATTACAGTTTCCATTAAGGCAGAGTCTTACAAGTCTTCCTGTTTGCTGTCTCTGAGGCAAGGGTATTTCTAATTAGTGTCACTGTGTTTAGAAACTTGTACAAATGACTGGTGTCTTGTTAATTCTTCAACTGCCAGTTATAAGTACATTTAATTCAGAGTAAAAATTTGATGGATGTTAAAGTCATATAGACAAAAGTGCTTCAGGGATGCTATGCCTGCCATATCATTGTAAAATTTTCCAGTTGCTTGTGAATTTTGGTATGCAATTATATCCTACTAAATTAGCACAATGAAAAGAGGAAACACTTGTATATTCCAACAGATCACAAATGGAAAGCTTTTAATCATGTATGAAATTCTGTTCACATTCCATCAACAACAAAAACCAAAATAAAAAAAACTTTACCTACGTTTTATCATCAATTATGAATTGCTAAAAATCCTCTTAGAGGATATACTGAGGAGAAAAACTCTTTTTTTTTTTTTTCACAGAGGCCTTGACTCAGCCAAAATATTTGGAATTTTCTATATCCAAATCTCGATATATTCTCAGATGACCAATGTTACGTGAGCATTTGAATTTGAATGGTCTGGGATGATCAGATTGGACCATACAGCTGTTATTATATAAAACTTGAAATAAAAATCCTTCAGAGCTGAAATTTTCAGATGATAGTTGTTCTAAGTTTCACTGAATAAACTGCTTTAGCCTTAAGATAACATTTGAATACATAATATCAATCTCATAGTTATCAGCAAATTTTACTTGAATGAAGATGGGCTAAATTTCCTGACCCATTACTTAATAATTCTGAAAAGTAGTAAAATTATTTAATTCTCCAAACCCCAGTGGTAGATTAATAATAATACGTGCATCCTTAGAGTATAGCGAGTTTAATATCATTTAAATAATACATGGAAACCACTCGACTAAACTAAAAACTAGTTGAAATTCTGGAACAGAAAAAGGGCATTAAGCAAAAATGAAGGTATAGCTGAATAAACTATGGAATAATAATTAATAATAATGTATCAATAGTGAAACATTAATTGTCAAATATACGAGCCTAATGCAAAACATTAATAGGGAAAACGAGGTATGAGATATATGGAAACTCTCTGTACTTTCTTTGTAATTTTTCTGTAAATCCAAAACTATTCTAAAAAATAGAATTAAAAATAGTATCTGCTCAAACCAAAACTGGAAGTTGGGAAAGAGTATGTAAATGAAAGTATTCTCTATGCAGAGTATTGTGCTAGGGATATGTCTTAAAACTCTAGGGGATCCTGTTGTAGAAAGATAAGTCCCTAAGTTAAATACTGTTTGTCTTGCCAAGTATAAAACTGTATAATCAGAAAAAATGCAATTATGTGGGATTTAAGATATAAGACTAAAATTAACATTCAAAATCAGAAAGATAAATATTTGTTTAATTATGGTGTATGCTCTAGGGCTTGTTTTATGACTTTCTTTTCTGGTAATATTTTGATTGTTTTACCTGCTAGAAAGAGTGACTTACACTTAATTCAAAAGCTACTGAACAGTGTGAATTTGGAAGTTGTCAAAGAGATAAAAATGGTCAGTGACTTGAATTAATCATTGGTTTACACTGAGATGATTCAGCTACCGAAAAAGTCATGATGGGAGTTTATAAATACAATCTACTGTACCTTATTTTGTGTGTTACACATATGGTTTAAATAAAGTCGTGAAAATGCATTCAACTTGTGGATATTAGGCATACAATTGCAGTAATAATAAAAAAAAAACAAAACAGGTAGTTTTAAAAAGTTAAGACTTTTTTTTTTCCTCACAAAGCAGTTCATAGTTTAGCAGTCCAAAGTTGTTTTACTCATCCCTAATATATGGCTTCCTTTTTTAGTTCCAATTTAGATGTTCAAATTATCACCATCTGCCAGGAAGAGGCATGTGGAAAAGGACCAGGGTTCACTTGCACTCACTTCCCAGGCATAACCTAGAAATCACAGACATTCTAAGCACATTCCATTGGCCAGAATTTTGTCCCATAGCTAGTGCAAGGAAAGCTGAGAAATGTATTCTCTTTTTAATCTGGTAACCAGCTAAAACTAAGAAGAGATATTGGTAGATATTTAGCCATCTTAGCTACAGTAATGGCCATGTTCCACATGACCAAAACTTGCATATAAAGCACTTAAGGAACTTGCTAAGAAGTGGATTGTGATTTATTAGGTCTGAGACAAGAGTCTGAGGTTATGCTTCTAACAAGCCCCCTAGTGGTACTAGTGTTAATTATCCAAGAAACTTTGACTTTCAAGACTCCAGGCCTTTGCCTACCTTAAAAAACAAAATAAACAACAACAACAACAACAACAAAAACTGCTGTTGAGCCAGATACAGAATGGATTGGTGTTTGGCTTTGTAAATACTTTTAGGGTTGCCTTTTTTCCCCTTGTATGTGGGATACTGATGGTGATGGAAGGAGGAATCACAAAAAATGTACTAGCTTTGTGAATAAAATTAGAAATAAGTGCACCTCACACAAGAAAAATTTATAATATATTTCTCATTATTAAAGTAGGGTATTTATTACTGCAATGGTTAATCTTAATAATAAACTGAGAAACAGGATGAGATTGTGGCAAGGTAGTAATGGGTGAATGCATGCGAGAAAACATGAGAAAGAAAATTTAAATCTATACACGAATTGAGAAAATACAGTATATTTCAAAGGGCTAAAGAGGAACTGTTAAAAGTGAGTTTCTACTCAATAATAACCTATTAGATTTTATATTATACTCTTCTCTGTATGGCTACAAAATCTCTTTGCACTCAACATATATATGATAGCAGAAAGATTCGATATTTTCCTCTCTGTCTTGCAAATATATACCCCAGGGCCAATCAGTAAAAACTGGGATGGATAGAAACACATAATGCAAACACATCCACAGAATCTACCCCTTGGAGTGGGGAATAACTATCAGATAATGGCCATGTGTGAGGACAGCAAACACTCTGTTAAAATTCCTAGAATATGAATGTAGGCATTTCCAGCTCACCTATATAATTAATCCAAAGAAAATGTACATTACTACTTCTTCATCAACATTGAAACTTCTAACATATGATTTCTAGAAATAAGATAATCAAGTGGGTTTCTATATGTATTTTCTGAGGGAAATATTCATTCTGAAAGTAGAGCTAGGTAGTGCCATACTGCCTACGTTTACGGTCAATGGAACTGGTTTCATCACATACTCAGTAGATGCTAGTTGGTGGCTAGGATAAATAAAGAAAATGACACTTCGTGAAGGTCACTGAAAAATGTATTGACTTGTTTTAGATACTTTTAGTTCTAAATACTGGCACTCTGATATACAGATTGAATTATGTTACATCTCTTCCCTCTGAGAATTTATCATCTAGCAGATGAGATAAGAAACATATGTATACAATTGCCATAGAATATAAAAATGCATGTGATTAAATGAGAAACACAATTATCAAATGGTTTCACTCATATGTGGAACATAAGGAATAGTGCAGAGGACAACAGGAGAAGGGAGGGAAAACTGAATGAGAAGAAATCAGAGAGGGAGACAAACCATATGAGACTCCTGACTCAGGGAAAGAAACTGAGGATTGCAGAAAGAGAGGTGAGTGGGGGGATGGGTCAAGGGAATAAAAGAGGGCACTTGATAATGATGACCACTGGGTGTTATATTCAACTAATGAATCATTATTGAACGTTATATCAAAAACTAACAGTGTACTACTATACCTTGGCTAATTGAATTTAAATGAAAAAAAAATTTAAAAATGTATGTGATTGTTCTAAAATCCTAGTTAAAACTCTGTATGTCACAGGCATTTCATAACATAATCAGTATCAGCTGAACTAATTAGAAAGGAGTGTATAGAATCACAGACAAGAAGACATTAGGAAGTCTTGATATCTAATACATTATTCATCCAGTCTCCCTTGAATAAACGTGCTACATTTTTGCCAAACTTTTACTTAAAAACATACAGGAACGACGGGGGGCACATGGGTGGCTCAGTCAGTTAAATTTCTGCCTTTGGCTCAGGTCATGACCTCAGGGTCCTGGGATCAAACCCCATGGCTGACTCCCAACTCAGCAGGGGGTCTGCTTCTCACTCTGCCTCTTCTCCTCCCCCTGCCCATGCTCATTCTCTCTCTCCCTCTTTCTCTCAAATAAATAAATAAAATTAAAAAAAAAAAAATACAGGAATGGCGAACTAATCACCTCCTAAGGTAATCTATTTGGACAGCTCTAAGATTAAACGTTCTAATCATTAAGCTTAAATTTGAATGCTGTCTTAAAGAATAAGAGGAAATTCAATAAGTTAAGATTATTCCCGGTATAGGGGATCAAGGAAGCTATGTAGAAAACACTAGAACGTATCAAAGGAAAGAATGTGATAATGGATGCTAAAAGAGAAAAAAAAAACACATAATAAAATTAATTTTTATGAAAATAAGCTAAGTGTTTGGGCTGAATCTTATAATAAAGAATACTGTAGAGACAAGAAGATAGTGGCAGAGTAGGAGGACCCCAAGCTTGTTTCATCCCAAGAATACAACTAGGTAACTATCAAATTATCCTAAATATCGGAGAAATTGACCTAAAGACTGACAGAACAAACTCCACAAGTAATGAAAGAGAAGAGACCACACTGAAGAAGGTAGAAAGTGCACAGACATGATTTAGGGGAGAAACAGATCACAGAGAAGGGCAAGAGAGAGAAGAGAGAGGAGTGCACAGGGGCATGAATAGGGAATACATTTCCTGTTAGCAGTAGAAAATGAGAGGGGATGAATTTCTTGAGTTTGTGCAATGGGTGGGGCTTAAAGACTGGAGATTTAAAGATAAGTAGGTATGACTGGAATAAAGCCAAGAGGGCACCACCTACTCTTGGAAAAAAGGCAGATAGTCAACTCAAGGGCAGACAGCAATCTGAAGAGTGTCTGAAGCACACAGTGAGGGAATTATTTGGTTTTTCTCAGAGCGTGTCCCTGAGAAGCAGCATACACAAAGAAACCCCTTTGGTAACAAAGGAGCTGACCAGTACCATTACCCCCTCTTTCCCCTCAGCATAAATACAGAGCCACCTGCAAGAAGCAGTGCAGCCCTGGCACTGGCTGCCTAACTTGCTTACTCCAAGCCCACTGCCCTGCTCCCAGTGAAACTTGCCCTTCTCAGTCATGCTTTCCTCAGTTCTAGTGCATTGGAATCTTCCCTCAGAAGGTCAGCGCAAACCCCTAGCCATACCATATTATCCTATCAGAGAGTTTTGAAGAACCTTAGTTCCAGTGGAGGTGATAATAGGTCTTATTTCACAAGTAGACCGGAGCACACCCAGTTAAAATTCATCACATACAGGCCAGGTACCAAGCACTGCCCACAGCAGGCAAGGAGAACCTCTGCAGATGACTAGCCTAAAGGACAGAGAAGTCAGAACATAAGAGCAAAGTGCATGCTGGACTTGAAAAAAGAATAGAAGACCTCAGTGAAACCCTTACCACAGAGATAAAACAGTTAAAAAGAATAAATCAGAGAGAAGAATGCAATAACCAAAACTAGAAACACACTTAATGCAATGAACAATAGGCTGGAAGAAGCAGAGGAACGAATTAATGACCTAGAAGAAAAATAATGGAAAACAATGAAGCTGAACAAAAGAGAGTAAGAAGAATTATGTAAAATGAGAATAGACTTAGGAAATTCAATGATTGCATCAAACATAATAACATTCATATTATAGGAATCCCAGAAGAAGAAGAGAGAAAAAAGGGGAGAAAATTTATTTGAGGAAATAATACCTGAAAACTTTCCTAATCTGGAAATGGAAACAGACATCCAGATCCAGAAGGCACAGAGAATTCCCATAAAAATCAACAAAAGCAGACCCACACCAAGACATATTATAATTAAATACGGAAAATATAGTGATAAGAAAAATCTTAAAAGGAGCAAGACAAAGAAGTCCTTAACTTACCAGGGAAAACCCATAAGGCTAGCAGGAGATTTTTCAAAAGAAACTGGGCAAACCAGAAGAGAGTGTCAAGATATATTCAAAGTGCTGAATGGGAAACATCTGCAGCCTAAATACTCTACAGCGAGGCTATCATTCTGAATAGAAGGAGACATAAAGAGTGTCCCAGATGAAAAAAAATTAAAGGAGTTCATAACCACTAAACGAACCCTACAAGAAATACTAAAGGGGACTCTTTGAGTGGAAAGGAGAGACCAAAAGTGACAGTGTAAAAGTAGGAAACACAGAAGTGGTAAAAATGAATATTTTTGTAAAAAAAAAGTCAAGAAACTCACAAACAAAAAAAGATATAAAATATAATAACATATACCTAAACATGAGGAGAAGAGGGTAAAAGAATAGGTTCAAACTTAAGTGACCATCAACTTAATATAGACTGCTATATACAGAAGAGGTTACATACATATAAACCTAATAGTAACCATATATCAAAAACCACTAATAAACATGCAAAGAATAAAGAAAAATAAATCCAAATATATAACTAAATAAAATTAGCAACACATGAAAGAGAGAAAGACAAAAAAGGAACAGAGAAAATCTCCAGAAATAGTGACAAAAGAGGTAATAAGGGAAAAGGGCAAGATAGCGGAGAAGTAGGAGATCCTGTTACAACCAGTCCCCTAAAGTGAGCTGGATATCTACCAGAACACGCTGAACACCCATGAAATCAGCCTGAGAAGTAAGATTTTTCACTTCTGGATCTCTACAGGAGCAGAAGGCAGCAGTGGAGAGGTAAAGCAGAGTAGGAACACTCGAATCTATATCAGAGGATAAATAGAATGGGGAGGGAGCCACCAGAAGTGACCCAAGGAAAGTAATAGCCCAAAGGAAAGTGCTCTGTGGTTTGGGACCAGCATTAACTTAGAGTCCTGTTAAGAACACTTAAAAAGAGCAAAAGATCTTAAGGAGCAACTAGTGGAAGTGGGTGGTCATGGACACGGGCCTAAGCCCACATTCCCAGGAAGGATACTACCACAGGTGACAACCCACATCAAAGAGATACTGGCAGGGGGTCCAGTCCGTGGTTCATGACCCTGCAGCTTTCCGCTCCTTGCACCATTTCGTAGGCGGGATGCACTCCTGAAAATGCCTTAGGGAGCCTGGTGTGGTCCATGAGCCTGCAGCTTCTCTCTGTGTGCTGCACTCCATGGACTGGGTGCACTCCCGCCAGCCCCTAAGAGACCAGGTGGGGGCCCTAGCCGGCGGTCTCTAGGACCTTGGGACGTCCGCCACCTGCCACAGGGTCAGGGCGCTACCAGCCGGAGCCGGAGAGAACGTGGCCATTTGTGGGCAGGAATCTGAGCACACCTGGCGCAGACGGGCCGGGAGCCCGGAGAGCAGTCCCAGCAAGGGCAGCCATCAGAAGCGAGTTTCCTAGGCCAATATCGCTTGCGGCTTTGGTTGTGCGAGGGTGCAGAGGCTAATGAAGGCCTTGGGGCGCCACTGGGACAGTGGCTGGGGGTGTGCACCACCTGTGGCAGGCTGCGGTGTGAGCGGACTTTGCAGCGGGGAGACAGTGTATCCTGGACCACCCAAAGGGGAGCAGACCGAGGCTTCTCTGTGATGTGGAGGTCTGGGTATGGGCAGATTCCTTGCTTGGACCCTCCTTAAAGGTACAAAAAGCCGCAAAAGATCAAAAACCTCCACAGAGCAAAAGCCTGAAAAACCAGTTTGCACAAAGCCCAGCCCCTTGATTGGGGTGCAGGATGACTCAACCCAAGCAAGACTGACTGGAAAACAATGCGGCAGGCCCCTCCCCCAGAAGACAAGCCCAAAACAAGAGGAAAATAACCACAGGGTCCCCATAAAACTATAAAACCCCAACATCAGGAGAAATCAATATATTAAGCTCCCAATAATAACCCTAAAACCTGTATATTTCATAGATACAAGTTTTTTCTTTTTTTTTTTTTCACTCGTTCTCACGCTTCTTGGTTTTTAAAATTTCTTTTTAAACTACTTAACATTACAACTAGAGGCTTAATACAACAATAAACTCAGGAAGACCCGAAATAACCTTTCTCGCCTGCATTGAGGATTTATAACCACCCTCCCATCTTATCCTTCTGTCAGTGTTTGTGTATTTGCTTTTGTTTTGGTATTATATAAATCTTATTCTTGGGATTCATTCTGACTGCGTTCTTTTATCTCTTGTCATTTACTTTTGTCGGTCTTTATGTTTGTTCATGTTTGTTTATATACCATATAAATCTTATTTTTGGGGCCCATTCTGGCTGCGATTTCTTTTTTTCTCTTTCTCTCTCTATCTCTTTTTTCATCTTTATTCTTTCTTTTTGGTGGAGAATTCCACTTGCTCCAAAACCTTCCAGGGTGTATCCTGCCTGAATCATAGGTGATATATTCAGTTATACATCCTCTTATCCACTTCTCATCAAAATGACTAGGAGGAGGAACACCCAACAGAGGAAAAACCCAGAGACTGCACCCTCTCCCTCAGAACTATTAGATATGGACATAAACAGTATGTCAGAAAGGGAATTCAGGGTAACAATTTTCCAGGCAATGGCTAGGATCGAGGAAAACATTAATGACAACATAGAATCTCTAAGAGCAGAACTGAGAACCAGTATGGCAGATGTTAAAAACGCTATCAGTGAGATCCAATCTAATCTAAATAGTCTTAACAGCTAGGGTTATGGAGACAGAGGACAGAATTAGTGATCTAGAGGACAAGATGGTTGAGAAGAAAGGTCAGGAGGAGGGCTGGAACAAACTGCTTAGGAACCATGAGAACAGATTTAGGGAAATAAACGATGCCATGAAATGTTCCAATGTCAGAATTATTGGAATCCCTGAGGGGGTAGAGAAAGACAGAAGACTAGAAGATATAGCTGACCAAATTTCCCCAGTCTGGGGAATGGAACAAATATTCGTGTCCTAGAGGCAGAAAGGACACTCTCCAAGATTAACGAGTCTAGAAAATCATCTAGACACATCACTGTGAAATTTGCAAATTATAATTTTAGACAAGAGGTCATGGGGGCAGCTAGGGAGAAGAGATTCTTACATACAGAGGAAGACCCATCCAAATAACATCAGACCTGTACACAGAGATCTGGCAAGCCAGAAAGGGCTGGCAAGACATATACAGGGCACTCAATGAGAAGAACATGCAGCCAAGAATACTTTATCCAGCAAGGCTGACATTCAAAATAGATGGAGAGACTTTATCTTCCAAGACCGGCAAGAATTAAAAGAGTATGTGACCACCAAGCCGGCACTACAAGAAATATTAAACGGGGTTCTATAAAAGTAGAAAGAACCCATGAGTGACATAGAACAGGAAATTACAATCTATTGAAACAAGGACATCACAGGCAACATGATGTCACTAAAAACTTATCTTTTAATAATCACTCTCAAAGTGAATGCCTAAATGCTCCCATAAAACAGCACAGGGTTGCAGACTGGATAAAACGATAGGACCCATCCATATGCTGTCTACAAGAAACACATTTGGAACCTAAAGATACATCCAGACTGAAAGTGAAGGGATGGAGAACCATCTTTCATGCCAACAGGCCTCAAAAGAAAGCTGGGGTAGCGAAACCCATATCAGATAAATTAGATTTTAAGCTAAAGACTGTAGTCAGAGTTACAGAAGGACACTACATCATTCTTGAAGGGTCTATCCTCCAAGAAGATCTAACAATTGTAAACATTTATGCCCCCAATATAGGAGCAGCCAACTACTTAAGTCAACTGTTAAT